>JAOUZG010028126.1:0-44026 GCA_026289955.1 Argiope argentata
AGTTGCGATGTACGTCCTTTTGTGCCCAACCCGGTGCGTTGTTTTAAATGCCAGAAGTTTGGACATACAAAAACTAGTTGCCGCGCTTCTTCCTCTCGCTGTCCACAATGTTCTGAAATTGGCCATAATGACACTCCTTGCAAAAACCCCGAAAAATGTGTTAATTGCAACGGTAGTCATCCAGCTTATTCTAAATCATGTCCCAAGTGGAAGATCGAAAAGGAAATCCAGACAATTAAAATTTCTAGAAACATCTCATTTGCAGAAGCTAGGCAAATAGTTGAAAACCGAACTCCCAAGGAAAATCTTCCATACAGTACAGCATTAAAAAGAACAACTTGTTCTAGCATGCAAACTGAACCCATACAAATTCAAGAAAACAGTAGTCCATCACAAACAATCACGAAACAGTTTCCTTCTACATCAAACGAGGAATACATTACCATCAAACTGAAAGATTGGCTTGAAATAGTGAATTCGAACAGGTCTTTCATAACTAAAGAAAAAAACATTACAAAAAACCAAAAATCTTTAAAAACAGTTCCACAAAATAAAAAGAAAAAAAGGAGTCTTTCCATTCAAAACCAAAATGAACTGAAAGAAAAGAAAAACCTAAATAGTAAAGATGTTGAATTGGAAATACACCCATCTGACGAATCTCTTAGCGAAATGGATCTGAGCGATGAAGCTAGAGTAGGCAAAGGAAAGCCACAAATTTTCAAATCTAAATTCTTTAGAAAACCGAAATGACAAATATTAATTTAGTCTCCTGGAATTGCCATGGTTTTCAAGCTCATAAAGAAGATATCAAATCTATTATTAACAAATATCAACCGGTTTGCTTGGGAATTCAGGAAACATATCTGACACCACGTGTATCTCCCAATGTTAAAAACTATGTCCTTCAAAGAAAAGATATTGAACCAAATTTTAGAGCATCTGGAGGGGTTGCATCTTTAACTACACGTCACTTGCCAAGTAGTGAAGTTATTTTAAATTCAAATTTGCAGGCAACTGCTGTACAAATTCAGTTGAAAGTATTAACTACAGTTTGCTATTTATATTTGCCTCTAAATGAACATATTGAACAACGACATTTGGATCAATTAATAGAACAGTTGCCAGAACCTTTTTTTCTCCTTGGTGATTTAAACGGTCATAATCCTATTTGGAATAATGCTGATATTAACACTAGAGGACGGCAAATAGAAAAACTGATTGAAGATCATTGCCTTTGTATACTTAATGACAACGCTCCCACTCATTTTCACCAAGCTAGCAAAACATTCCACACGATTGATCTTGCACTTTGTTCTCCTTCCCTTGCTCCTTACTGGAAATTCTCCGTGGATTCAAACTTATACAATAGCGATCACTTCCCTATTGTATTGACGTACATTCACAATGATTTTTTATTTCCGAAAAGACCGGTGAGATAAAATATTAATAAAGCAAACTGGCCACTGTTAAACTCAATATGTCAACTAACACCAGATATGATTAATGATGCTTCTATTGATTTGGCAGTCAAACAAGTAACCGAGCATATAATTGCAGCAGCAGATCTCAGTATTCCTAAAACATCGGGGAAAATACCAAAGCTATGCAAACCGTGGTGGAATGAAAAGTGTGCAAACTGTAAAAGAGCGCAAGACAAAGCATGGAACACCTTCAGGAGATACCCTACCATCCAAAATCTCATTAAATTTAAAAAAGCAAAATCTGAATTTCGTAGAATCCGACGCAGTAGTCAGGAGCAATCCTTTCATTCGTATGTCAATTCCATTCAAGGACAAATACCTCCTAAAATCATGTGGGATAAAATAAAAAAGATTTTTGGCTGTTACTCAAATTCAGATAGAATATCCTTTTTAAAACTGAATGGACGAGTAATTTCTAATGCAAAAGAAATTGCTAATCTAATTGGACAAACTCTTTCTAACATATCGAGTGAAAAATTCTATCCAGAAGATTTTACTGCTTTTAAAAAACAGGCAGAGAAGCAAACATTGGATTTTTTATCTTCCGATGGAGAGAAATATAATAATACTTTTAAATTTCATGAATTGGAAAATGCATTAAAAAATCCCACTCTACATCACCGGGACCTGATAGAATACATTATGATATGCTGAAACATCTAAGTGATTCGTCATTACAGATACTTTTAACTTTATTTAACAGAATTTGGATAGAAAGGTTTTATCCAACCTGCTGGCAAAAAGCAATAATAATTCCTATTCTCAAACCTGGGAAAGATCGGCAAGATCCCGCTAACTACAGACCGATAGCTCTTACCAGTTGCCTCAGTAAACTAATGGAGCGTATGGTTAGTCACAGATTGATGTATGTGTTAGACAAGAAAAACTGGATTTCCCCTTTCCAAAGCGGCTTTCGCAAAAAGAGAAGTACGCTAGATAATTTACTAAAACTGGAGACTGCTATCAGAGAGACTTTTGTAAGCAAAAAACATCTTGTATCCATTTTCTTTGATATGGATAAAGCTTACGATCGAACCTGGCGTTATAGCATTTTGAAAGATTTATTTAACATGAATTTAAGAGGGAATCTACCAATTTTTGTACAAAACTTTTTGCGTACAAGAACTTTTCAAATTCGTGTTGGAGATGTTTTATCAGATCTTTTCATTCAGCATGAAGGCGTTCCTCAAGGAAGTGTACTAAGTGTCCTATTGTTTATCATAAAAATAAATGGGATTGTTTCGCATGTAGGACCTTTTGTACATACTTCACTTTATGTCGATGACATCCAAATACATTGTGCTAGTGAAAGTTTGGATTTCATTCAAAAACAATTACAAACATCCATAAACAGTATGTCACACTGGGCTTCGAAAAATGGATTTGTTTTTTCTCATCAGAAAACAGTTAGCGTTCACTTCTGCAAGCGACGTGGGCTTCATACAGATCCAGAGCTTCGACTTAATGGATCGGTTTTTCCCACTGTTAGTGAGAAAAAGTTTTTGGGTGTCATATTAGATAATAAACTAACATTTCGTTCGCATATTCAAAATTTGAAAAGAAAATGCTTTCAAAAGCTAAATATTATAAAAGTCCTATCAAATACCTCTTGGGGAGCCGATAGAACTTCTTTGCTTAAGATCTACAGATCGCTGATACGCTCGAAGCTTGATTATGGAGCACCAATTTATGGTTCAGCTGCCAAATCTACCTTGAAATCATTGGATGCAGTGCATAATCAAGGACTTCGTATAGCTACAGGAGCTTTTAGAACATCACCAATTCAGAGTTTACAAGTTATAAGTGGTGAGCCCTCCTTAGAACTTAGGCGGAAACGACTTTGTTTATCCTACTTTTATAAAATTAAAAGTGTTGAATACCATCCACTGTGCAACAGAGTTCTAAATCCTATATACGGCTCGTTGTTCGCTAGGAAAATGTCTTTTACTCCAACTTTTGGATTCCGTGTCGGAGAGATTTTGCGATCATTCAAAATTGAAGACTTCCCGGTTGCTGTAAATATTAACGGTCCACCTCCCTGGGAGGAATTATCTTTTGATTTTGTCGATGATTTTATACACTTTCTGAAACCATCAACATCAGACGTGATGTTTCAGAAATTTTTTTATGAACACAGACAACAGTATCATTCCTTTCAAGCTGTTTATACAGATGGTTCACGATATGGCAATCATGTCGGTTCAGCAGCAGTTTTTCGTAATGTAATCATTTCAGAAAGACTTCATTCTTTCTGTTTTGTCTTCACATCCGAACTTTATGCAATATACCTAAGCCTTCAAAAGATTGCAACGTTAACCCCCTCTAAATTTATTGTATATACGGACTCTAAAAGTAGTATTGCAGCTTTTAAAAATGTGTCATCGGAAAGCCATCCCTTAGTACAAAATATTTTTCACATATATAGATTACTAAAAAATAATTTTACAATTAAGTTCTGTTGGATTCCTGGATTCCTGGCCATGTCGGAATCTTGGGAAACGAAAAAGCTGACAAGGCGGCAAAATGCCCAACTCTGCTAAAAGAAAATTTTGTTCCCTTATCCGATGCTTTACAAGTAATAAAAATAATTCAAAATAAATTCTGGCAATCTACGTGGGAAAATCAGTATACGAATAAACTGTTTCAGATACAGCCATCTGTCAAAGGCTTCAAAAATAAAATTGTGACTAGGAAAAAAGATGTTATTATTACGAGACTTCGAATAGGCCACACTTATTTGACCCAAAAACATCTTTTGCACTCTGATCATGCACCACTTTGTAACAAATGCAATTCTGTTTTAACAGTCAGACATATTCTGTGTGAATGCCGAGATTTTAGTACACAACGACAAGTTCATTTTGGAACGACTGTTCTTAACTTAAATGACATTTTAGGAGATAACCCTCATTCAAATATCTTTGCTTTTTTAAAAGATATTAAAATTTTACATCAGATTTAATTGTTTTTTTTCCTTTAAATGCCTTAAACTTTTAATACGAACGCCATGTTTAACAAATGTTTGGCGCAGTATGATCATATCTGGTCCTTCCGCCATAAAAACAAACCAAACCAAATCTTTAGAAATTTCTTCAAGTGAAACATTGTACAGTTCTTCACAAGTTATAACCCCTTTCGAGTAATTTAATGAAGAGTGAGGGGAAACAGAAACAGGAATCGTAGCCAAAGCCTTTAGTTTCAATAATTGCTGGGCTTGCTTCTTAGAATTCACTTCTATAAGCAAGTCACCAGAACGCATTTTTTGTATAGCCGCAACATCACCGACAGTAGCAGTTATAGATTTCTGTACAAGAAACGGTGATACAGAGTGAAAAGTCTCCTTAGATTCGGAAATTCTTTTGATGGTGAAAAATGAATCAAACTGTGATATTGTTTGAATTTGATTATGAAACATTTGATGCCCACTTAAAGGATAACGGTTTTTTTTTGCCCATATGACATTGATGGGGATTCAGGTCCGACGACACCGCCCACCATGGAGCCCAACAAAGGGAAGGCAGCCACCGGCTCTGGCCATTCCCAGCCTCAGCACTTACCTTAGTGCTAGCCGGAACCTATACGCTCAGAGTTACCCCCGGGGACAGTGACCACCCTTAACGCCAAGCCCAAGGAGTAACCCCTTCGCTTGATCCCTAGCAGTCTAGCCACTCAGGTGACTAGGTACCGGCCGATTGATACACCGGGGACCACAGTGCACCACCCGTCTAATGGGTCGCCACGCACGGCCAACACGTGGGGTTTTTGGCTGTCCATGAGAAGCAAGAAGCAAACAGAGCGGCGACAGCTTCTCATGCTGAGCTCCCTCGCTTGCCGTCGAGGGAAAGAAGGATCAAGCAGACAGAAAAGGAGTAGTGGAGAATAAACATAAAATGAGTAGAGATCCCTGGGAACCTCGGGATTGGGACACCCGTACTCAACTATAGAAGGTGAGCCCCTGAGGGGTGTTTGCTTGTAAGTTTCATTAAAACATGCTTTTGGATCATTACGTGCTTTTTTTCAGTAACAACTGTAACTGTAAAAATATCAGGAAATATAATAATTTGAAGGGAATGAAATTTTTCAAATTGAAACTTTCATTTTCTTAGTCAAGCCAAATAGCATGTTATAAAGAAAAAAAAATCATTTTCTCATTACCAGATTTTGATTGATACCGATAATTCCGATTCCCCTGTGAACGTACTACAAAAAGGCCTATGTGTCTGACTTGTTTTTCATTTTTGTATGTGCTAAATATGTGAATGTTATAAATGAATAAAAGTAAAGGGAAATTGGGGGAAAAACTGTTCCGAAGTTAAGAATAAAAAAAAGAAACTTAGTTTACATGTGAATAAGATATTCTAAAATAATAACCATCAAGGGGAATTAAACTTTCCTTAAATATTTATATCAAATTTTTAGACATATGTTAAATTTTGTAACATATTATTTTCAAAAATCGAACTTTTAATGACAATGTGATTAAACAGCAATCATTGAATGAGCATTTATTTCAAAATAATTGCTGTATTCCAGGTTGATCATTTCTTTTAAGCCCAATACCAAATAACTAACAGACAGCTAATGTTTTCAAATTACAAATAACGTCGTTTTAATGCTCTTGCTTTCTAAAGAAGGATTCTGCACCAATTTTCTTAGAGGGCGTGTCTCCTCGCCCTCCAGTGAGTGAGTGAGTGAGTGAGGTTTATTGGCGCAAGAGCCATATTAGGCTATACTGCGCCAATCAAATGGTAAAAGATAAAAAACACTCGTTTGTTTAATTAACACAGATATATTAAGAAAAATAGTGTAAATATGAATTAAAAAATTATTTCAGTGAAACTTTAGGACTATGTGCCATGAAAATTTGAAATAATGAAACACGAGCTAAAAAGGAATGTTCAACAAAACCAGAAAAGAAAGTATTCTATATACAAGTTAAAAACCCAATAGCATTTAAAAATTTAAAAACATTTCGGTGGTATTTCTCGCCCACCAAGTCTTGTAATGTTGGAAGCGACGTAAAAAAACGAGTACGATAACGATTGAAAACAGGGCATTCAATCAAGATGTGGACAACAGTAAATTGTACTTGACAATTGTTGCACATAGGCGCATTCTCCCCAAATATCAGATGTTTATGAGTGAAGCGCGTGTGCCCTATACGGAGACGAGTCAATTTAACATCGAACTCACGTATAGGGTGAACAGGCCAATAGAAAATATCCGTTTTTATAAAATGTAATTTATTTTGGGTCTGCAGATCCCATGAATTTTGCCATTTAAAACAGATGTAACGATAGATGGACCTTTTAATATCGCAAAAGGGTATTCCTATGCTTAAAAAAGTAGTTGCAGTTTTTGCAGCCAAGTCCGCCTTCTCATTCCCCGAAATGCCGACATGACTCGGTACCCAACAGAAAATTATTTCAAATCCATCATTTTTTAATAATTGCAAGGTGAATAAAATTTTAATGGCAAATGGATGCATCCGATTTTGATAGTGAGAAAATGTCTTCAATGCACTCATGCTGTCTGTATAGATAACAAATTTGCGCTGAGTAGAGGTTGAAATTTTCTGAAGAGCAAAGAAAATCGCCACTAACTCAGCAGTAAAAACTGAACAACAATTGTGCAGGCGGTGGCTCAGTGTTTCAGATGGAAGAATGATCCCACAACCAGCATAACCATCTGATTTAGAGCCATCCGTAAAAATGGGCACAAAAGACGAATACCGAAATTGGTGGTACAAAAATAGCTGTTGGAAAACACAAGGATTGGTTAATTTGTCGAATCCCGTAAAAGGATTCAAGAACGAAAACTGTGGGATGTCCCAGGGAGGGAAACAATGAGGATTGGTAGCTTTAACGCGTACAGTGTTAAGGTCCGAGTCAGGCAAAAGCAATCGGGCTCTCTCACAAAAGGGAAGGATGTTAGAGGGCCGGGCATTATACAGGCGACGAAGACCAACTGGAAGAGAAATATCGTTTAATGGATGCTTTATCACAGATTTTGTTTTGAAATGAAATAAGGCAGACAGTTTCTTTCGTCTTAAAGAGAGAGGTAGCTGGTGACATATAACATGCAGGCTTTCAATTGGGGAGGTACGGAACGCACCAGAGCAAATGCGCAAAGCAGAATGATGGACGGTATCTAGCCGTTTCAAGACAGACAAACAAGCGGAACCATAAACCATACAACCGTAATCAATTCTAGAGAGAACTATTGCCTGATAAATTCGTAGAAGAGAGGTACGATCGGCGCCCCAAGATGTTCTGGAGAGCACTTTCAAAATGTTTAATGTCTTCTCACACTTTCTCCTGAGTTGTAAAACATGCGGGAGGAAGGTGAGCTTTCGATCGAAAATCACTCCCAAAAACCGTACTTCATTCACAACGGGAATCGGAGAACCTTTTATTTGAATGTTGGGGTCTTGATGAATGCTTCTTTTGCGACAGAAGTGCACACATTTACTCTTCTCTGGGGAGATAGTGTGACCATTGTTATTGCACCAGGATAACAATTTATTCACTGCACTTTGTAATTGTCGCTCTATTAAATTCATATTGCTGCCTTGACATGAGATCTGCAGGTCGTCAACATAAAGTGTTCCAGAAACAGATGAAGGCAAATGATTTAAAATCTGGCTCAGATGAACAATAAAAAGAGTGACACTGAGGACACTGCCTTGCGGAACGCCCTCAGATTGAATAAAATGATTAGAATAAACATTACCAATTCGAACACGAAAGGTACGTTGTGTCAAAAAGTTTTGTAAAAATATGGGCAAGTTACCCCTAAAACCTATATTAAAAAGTGTAGAAAGTATGCCGTAGCGCCATGCACGGTCGTATGCCTTTTCAATGTCAAAAAATATGGAAACAAGATGGTTTCTTCTCACAAAGGCATTGCGTATTTGGGTTTCCAGTAACACGAGGTTGTCGGAAGTTGAGCGACCTTTACGGAAACCACTCTGCAACGGGGAGATGTATCCATGTTTCTCTAATTCGAAAATTAGGCGAGCATTTACCATGCGCTCGAAGGTCTTACACAGACAGTTTGTAAGAGCAATGGGCCTGTAGTTTAGAGGGACAGATGGTTCTTTGCCAGGTTTTAATATAGGAATCACAATAGCTTCTCGCCATTGTGAAGGGTATTTCTGCTCAGTCCATATTCTGTTAAAAAGCAGTAACAGATTGGACAGGGAATCAGTATTCAAATGGCGAAGCATGTTATATGTGATCCCATCTGGCCCAGGACTGGTATCATGGACTTGAGACAAGGCCATTTCCAATTCAATCATCCCAAATTCGCAGTTATATGGAATAGTACGTCGGGTTTGAAAGTGCAAAGGCAACCGTTCCGAACGGTTCTTAATTGTCAAAAAATGAGTGTTGTAAGAGTCAGTTGCGGAAACCTGTGCAAATGCCTGGCCAAGAATGTTTGTAACGTCTAATGGGCTCGAATACATCATATTATCCGTTTTTAAAACAGGAATCGAAGTTTCATTATAGATCCCATTAGCAGCCTTAACTTTTTTCCATAAAACTTTACTTGTAATAGAGGATGTGATGGATGAAACAAATTTAGCCCATGATTCCCTTTGGCTACGACGCCGAATGCGGCGAGCAAGTGCTTTGGCTCTTTTAAAAGCAATCAAGTTCTCAGTCGTTGGGTACCTTCTAAATATATTCCAGAGTTTTTTTTGTTTCTTATGACTGTCGCGGCAAGCTTCATTCCACCACGGTCTACGAAATTTTCTTAGACGTGGGGAGGTTTTTGGAATGGTGATGTTAGCGGCTTTTAGTAATGTATCAATAATATTTTGTACAGCTTTCGAAATATCTGAATCTCTGACTATAGCCTCATCGATAACTGCCAGTTGGGAGAATGCAGTCCAGTCTGCCCGCTGGAACAGAAAACGTGGGGGACAAATAGTCACACTGCCGCTATCAGCATGGGAGATAACCAGGGGGAAATGATCGCTATTGTGCAGATCATCCCCAACGCTCAAATCTAACAACGGTAGCAATTCAGGAGAGCATATGGCCAGGTCAAGGCAGTGGAAGCTGCGTGTGGGTGCATGGAAATAAGTTTGTTCGTTAGTATTTAGCAGACAGAGACAGTTATTTGAAATAAACTGCTCGATCTGCTGCCCACGAGTGTTTGTACTATCCGAGCCCCAAAGAATACTGTGCCCATTGAAGTCTCCGAGTATAATAAATGGTTTTGGAAGCTGGTCCACTAAGATATCGAGGTCTTGTTGGTGTATGATATTGTGAGGTGGAAGATAAATATAGCAGACTGTGATCAAAGCTCGTATATGAACTTGCACAGCCACAGCCTGAAGAGACGTATGTAATAGGAGATGTGTGTTCGGATAAAGGTTTGAAGTGAAAATGCAGACACCTCCCGAGCCATGAGATCCATTACCTGCGTCTTTCCGAACACAGTTATAACCTCGTAATTTTAAAGGAATGTTGGGTGTCAAGAGGGTTTCCTGAACACCAAAACAGACAGGATGAAATTTGTTAATAATGGACTTAATATCCTGCAATTTGGACCGAATGCCGCGACAATTCCAAGAAACAAAGGTACCCATTAAGAGAGAAGCTTGGCTGGAGAAAGAATGGAAGCATTTGTTTGAATTGCCGGATCATCGCAACTCATTTCAAGTTCGTCGTCATCCTCAGAGGGATGTAACTTTATATCAGGGCTATGAGATTTTTCCCCAAAAATAGTTGTTAAGTCCTTATGGACATTACCTTGCATCGCCATCCCCAAGGCGACGGAATTTTTGGATGTTGATTTCTTTAACTTCTGAGGAAGATCTTTTTGCGAAATACCACGTTTTGCTAGTTTTAATGTTAATGATCTTGGTGTTTTGCTTTTAGATTTGGTCTTCACAACCTTAGGGGTCTCGGAAGTGCTTTTAATTGATTGTGCAGAGTCAGAATCCGTAAGATTTACAGGTTGTTTAGATTTCTTAGAATTCTGTACACAATTTTCACATGAACAATTTGAACAAAAGGTTTTTTGAATTGCAGAAGCATAACTTTTACCAGGAGAAGGTGTTTGCATTTGAATCTTACGCCTAGCTTCGGGGTAGGTAAGGTCTTCTTTGAACTTAATAATAGTGATTTGTTTCTCTAATACCCAGCGCGGGCATGATCGGGAATAAGAAGGGTGATCTCCACTGCAGTTCACGCACTTTTCTTGTGCTGAACATTGCTGGCTATCATGATCTTTTCCAGCACAGCGGGCACATGTTAAAGACCCACGGCAATTCACTTTAGAATGGCCAAAGCGCTGGCATTGGAAACACCTTAGGGGATTAGGAATATACTGTCTCACTGGTAATCTAATGTAACCGGCATAAGCGAATTCAGGTATTTTAGGTGTGTTAAAGGTTAAAATGTGGTGTTTGGTCTCAAGAATCTCTCCATCACGCCGAATAGTGATGCGGCGTACATTTATAACACCCTGCGGTTTCATCTCTGACTCAATTACTTCGAGGGGAACATTTAGCAATTCTCCGCATGTAATTACACCTTTTGACGAGTTTAAGGATTGGTGCGGATTCACTGTAATTGGTATAGTTGCTAGATTTTTTAGTTTTTGTATCTGTTGGGCTTGCTTTCGAGAATTAACCTCAACAAGCAAGTCACCAGATCGCATTTTTTTAATTGATGTTACATCTCCGACTGTTCCCGTAACAGCCTTATGAACGAGAAATGGAGATACATTATTAAAAGTTTCATTAGCATTAGAGACACGTTTGATAACAAAAAAACTATCGAAATGGTATGAATTAGTAGAAATTGTTGCTTTATGATGCCCACTGAAGGGACCACGTTTGGAGGAGCCCATACGATATAAAATGAGTTCGGGTCCGACGGCACCACCCACCACGGAGTCCAACAAGGGAAGGCAGCCACTGGCTCTGGCCATTTCCAGCCTCAGCGCTTACCTTAGTGCTAGCCAGTACCTATACGCTCGGAGTTACCCCCGGGGACAGTGACCACCCTTAACGCCAAGCCCAAGGAGTAACCCCTTCGCTTGATCCCTAGCAAATCTAACAACTCAGGTTGATAGTTACCGGCCGATTGACACACCGGGGACCACAGTGCACCACCCGTCTAATGGGTTGCCACGCACGGCCAACACGTGGGGTTTTTAGCTGTCCATGAGAAGCAAGAAGCAACAGAGCGGCGACAGCTTCTCATGGAGAGCTCCCTCGCTTGCCGTCGAGGGAAAGAAGGATCAAGCAGACAGCAGAAGGCGTAGAGAAGAATAAAATATAAATGGAGGAAAGATCCCTGGGAACCTCGGGATTGGGACACCCGTACCCACCTAAAGAAGGTGAGCCCCTGAGGGGTCCTCGCCCTCCAGTTACGAATAATTTAGGCTCTAATGAGGTAGAAAATCGACTACCAATGTTTAACATCGTGGAAAGTTCACTTTACTCAATGGAATTATCTTTAACATGATAAGGATAGAAGTTTAAATTATTGGGGAAATAAATACTAAAGTTTTTAAAGCTTTTAAAGTGTAACATTTCGGAAAATTATTGGAAAAAAGGGGAATTTTTCTCCGAAATTTAATTTAAAAAGACCTGCAAACTTTTACTTGCTCTTTGATAATTGGCTGAACTGTCGGTTGATGATTTTGTTTCCGTTCGGTTCTTTCGGCCACCGCTAAATCAACATTCAGTTCAATTGCATGAATTGTCATGCTAGGTAAAAGTTTCTGTTAAGTTCATGGATATTGGACTTTCGAAAATAAATAACACTTTTATTAAATCTTTATTATTTATTTTGCGCGGGCAGAAATTTCATGTAAGCTGACTAAAATTAACATGCTCTTTATATTTCAGAATAAGACTATGTCAGTAGTGTGGATGTTGAAATTTTTTCACTAAAATATTCATTTTCCAAATTTTTTTGAAGCAGTTTTTAACTTTTATTCTAAGTTCTTCAGAACTCGCGCCCATTTTCAAAAGGGTTGATGAGCGGGTAAAGATAGTTTTTCGGGGGCTTTATAAAGGCGGATCAAATTAATTGAAGGCAATTTGGCTTTTAACTGTTTTTTACTATATATCCATTAAACCAGAATTTTATTTTAAAATTTAATAATTTTTTAACTGATTTTTTATAAAGAAAAATAGGTCTTGAAATGTTTGCAAATATTATTATTTTTAAAAAGTGATATAATGTAATACTTAGATATATAACTTGATTATGCAGTATAATATCGTTCTGAAAGATAAATAAAAACTACCGCTTCTTATCTCGACGAATGATTATTCGATCACTTCCACTCGTCGTTGTGACGTAACTTAATTTTTTTTAGTTTCTAATAATTAAATAATTTTTTGAAGAAAATAATAATTTATTTTTTATAACTTTATCGCTTTTAGCAGTTTTCAACTCTTTCGCAAAAAATATTAGTTGCTAAAAGTTCTATTTTTGTTATTTTATTTAGTAAATTTTTAACACGAAATGTATAAAGAGAAACTGTCTTAATCTCAAAATAATTTGTTAATGAATCATGAAGTTTTAAATCTGTTTGGGTACAAAACGTTATTATTGACATATTTTCGGTCAATTATTTCAAACGATTCTGTTTTTCTTCATGTTTGATGCATTTAAAATTAAACCTTGTTATATAATCGATTTTTCAGATTCGTTTTGAAGTACTTTCAAATTAAGATTCAACAGAATAATGAAAATAAAAAATTTCAAATCTGTATCTGCCCAACTGCCGTATCAAATTCACACATTTTGCGATGCCCCCATTGGCGTTTATTCCTCGTTTGGCGTTGAAAATTCAACACTAATATAATTTTTTGATCAATAATTTATAGTAATTGTAATTATTAGACTAGGATAGTTTGGTTGGTAGGGTGTTGCATTTACATTCCTTGGGATGCAAGTTCTAACCAGCCAACTGAAGATTTTCCGTGTGTGTATTTGTGGTGGACGCTACATCTATCGTGGTCATGAAGTCCTGTATGTCGAGAGTAATATCATTGGGGGTACTGGGTCAGAAGAGATCTTTCTCTGTTCCAAATCAAAATTACGATCTGTGGGTAATTGAATGAAATGCCAGAATGAAGTCCGCCCCGTGAAAAGAGTTTGTGACGTGTGTGAGCTAGAAGTCAGACTTCTGTCAAGGGCTCCTTACCCTCCTTTTATTCACTAATAAAAGTAAACTAATCATGGATAAACTGGAAAAGTGGGCGAACAACTTTAATTTACAAATTAATAAAAATAAGTCTGTTTATACTATTATCAAATATAAAAAAGATGTAACGCCTTTTCCTGGTATAAAGCTGTACAATCAAAGATTATTATGCTCCAAATATATCAAATATCTTGAAGTTACTTTTGACCCAGCTCTTACATTTTTGCCACACCTTGGTATTGTTCAAAAAAAAGTAATAAAAATTCAAGAGAAGTTGTGAAGAATAACTAGAGCTACCTGGGGCTTAAAACCTAAAATAATGAAACAAATTTATCTGGACGTCATTGAAAAGATTATTTCTTATGGATGTGAAATATGGTACAGAAATTTAGTCAAAGTAAAAAATAAACTTATCTCTATTCAACGTCAATCCCTATTAGCTATTACCAGATGTTATTCAACAGTATCTAATGAGGCTTTACAAGTTTTGAGTGAATGTCCACCGTTAGATCTAAAAATACAACATATGATTGCAGCCTCAGTAACCATAAAGCAACATAAAATCTGTGAAAATGTAGACGGTAAAATTAATATCAAATTTACAAAAAACACAGCCCCGTGGGAGTATGAAAAAATCAATTGGAGATTCTTTAACGGGACGAAATCTAGTAACCAAATATATACTGATGGTTCTAAATTAAATAACCGAGTGAGGTGTGCCTTTGTGTTTTTTCAGGATGGAGTTGAAAGAAATAGCAAAATGTATAAATTAAATAATTTAACAACTGTGTATATAGCAGAACTTCTAGCTAAACAATTGGCAGTTAAATTCATAATAAGCGAAAAATTGATAAATACGGACATCATCTCAGATTCAAGATCAGCCCTACAAACACTGCAAGCTCCAAACGAAGATAAAAATTTCATACAGGAAATAAAAAAAGTTATTAGTTAAATCTAAATTCAATATTAATTTGACTTGGGGGTAAAAGCACATATAGGGATTGAGGGCAATGAGAGAGCAGATTTTTATGCAAAAGAAGCAACTAAAAAAGAGACTATTGATTATTCTTTCAGTCCAGCTGCAACTCAACTGCGAACTGAAATAAATAAAATAATGATTGAAAAGTGGCAGGTTCGTTGGGAAGCCTCCAATAAAGGTGTTTGGACTAAAAAATTTATTCAAACAGTGCATCTTAAAAGACTATATGGTGACTTTTTCATAAACCAAATCATAACTGGTCATGGGGTTTTCAGTGCTCACCAAGCTAGGTTATTTGAAAAATCTGATAAGGGCAGATGCGGCAAATATTCTGGAACCATTCATCATATTATACAGGAATGTAATTTATGGGAAAACACCCGCTCAACATATCAATTAGGCTGGAGAAATTTGGACATCAAATTGCAATTAAAATCCCTCTCTTTAGTGCAAGTGCTTCTGAAATTATCAATAATCTTATGCAGTTTGAATCCGTGGATAACGATTGAAATGACTCTTTGCTTTGACTTTTGTTTTCTTAAGTCTATATTGTATACGGAAACTTTATTTTGTATATATGTTTTTGCTTTTAGGTTGCCAAGAGCTTCCTTTGTATATAATTGTTTTATACCTTTTTCTTTTAACAACATTTTCTTAGTTAACGTTGTTTACATTTTTATGTTCCTCTAATAACTGTTGATATGCTTGATAATTACTATACTTGGAGACAAGGTGACATTTTTTGAGAATCTAAATTCGTATCTCTTTCCGATCTGGTTCTTTGAACTGTTTTATGAAAATTAAAATGATTAAACTGCACTTCCGTGCTCGGTGGGGGTTGCCTTGCGACATCTCATCGTTATATCCGAATGGCTTCGGCCGGGACGGAGTATACCTATGCCATATACCCTCAGAAGATACTGCTTCCCCTCCTTCCGTTGTAAAGCAGAACATGAGAACAACAACAACAATTGATACTGTTTAATAAAAAGTAACTAAAATTAAAATTTTCTTTTTTAATGTAAGTACAAATTAATTTTAAAAAACTGTTTTTTTATATTACTTGTTTCTTTGAAATATTATTATTTAACTTTTCATCACTTGATGAAATAAAAGAAGGCAAATTACCCGTTCTTATTTTAGAATAAGATAGATGATAAAGAATAAGATTTTAAAAAAATCAAGGCTTCTTTTAAAAGTAGAATACACTGAAAAATATACGTATTACACATAAAATATTGCTCTAATAACATTTTTCAGCTTCATTAATTATAGAATTATTGAATTGACGTGCAAAAGGGTTAAGTGGAGTAATATGAAAAGTTCCTAAATCTGAATTATGATGTGTTAAAATATAATGGTATGAAAATTTTGATGTGTTTATAGTTGAATGCTTCCATTCGACAATAAGATCGATTGGCCGCACACGCACACGCACGCGCGCAAACACACACACACACACACATTAAAAAAATATATATATATATATATATATATATATAAAATGCACGCTACTGAATGGTTTAAAAGGCATGCTAGTTTTAAGCAATGCTTTCAACCATTCTCTTATCCAAACGGTTTAAATAATTTTCCATTTCAGATTCTAATTTATTTAATTTTAATTAATAAGATAAAGCTCAAAAACAAAGACCAATAGAATTCTTGCAATAGTTACGCCATTTTAAGAACAAAGAATGAATTTCGCATAGTATGTATTCTTTATTATAATCTCTGTCTAAAGTATGTTTGAAAGAATTTGTCATTTGATTTAAAAGGATATAAATCTACCGCATCAGCTCATGTAAAAGAAGGCTGAAAAAGGAAAAAATTAAAAGGGGAAAAATTTCTTGCAGAGACCCATCACTAAAAGATCTCACACAACAGCACAACAGAAAGGAAACTGATGCCGATAAAACTGTAGGAATGATACTCCTTTGGAGAGAATTCGAAAGCGATGGCCTCCTTTACTCTTGAGTTTAGTTTTAAAAAAGGGAAAGTAAAATATAAAATTGTGTAGAAAGTCAATATCTATTTTTCGATTTTTTTAAATTGATCTCTCAGTACTGACAAGAGATGCTTTAAGACTTCTCTGGAAGAGTAATTGAAATAGTAGCAAAGATTTGTTGAACAATGAGGCAGTATCTGTATTGGTTTTTCAAAACATTAAATTGTGTTTTGAAGTTATAAAACAGTTGAAGATTCCACATTTTCATTTTAGCGTAATGGCCTCTGTTGAAAAAGCCTCCTGAGACTTATATAACTGCACTCAACTGTATAAACTTATTCTTTTATTTACCTGCATTAGTATTTTACTATAAGCGTTAGAATCTTTCAATTGAAGAATTTAATTTTTCAAAGACTTATACTTTTTAAGTTACATCTCATAGAATTTTAAATTTTTTCATTTCTTTACAATTGAACTCATAACTTGATAACTATAAAGTAAGAATTTTTTTTTATTTGTATCGAAAATTGGCTTTGCATTGTGGTAATTGAATGTATCAAATAAGTAGTATCAAGCAATTCGATAAAATGTGGGTATTATTCTGGCTCAAAATCCTTTTATAGGATAAACTGTGTTGAGTGAGTGAGTGAGTTTGTAATTTTATGGCACAAGGGCCAGCTCTGGCCATACTGCGCCAAACATACGGTAAAAAGTATCTTACAAGTATTAAAATGGAATTCATTTTGTAAAAACTTTATTACACTAAAGTTATTAATTGAAAAATTAGTAAACATTAAAGGAACTCAATTCAAAATATTTAAATGATACTAAATAAGATGCAAAAAACCAATTTCTTTTAAAAATTTAAAAATGTTCAGGTGAGAATGTTCTCCCACCATGTCATGAAGGTTTAAAGCTGACGATCCAAAATAATGTAGCCTATGAGGATTAAAAGCTGGACATTCTGTTAAAATATGAATGACGGTAAAATCGACCCGACACGTTAAACAAATTGGGCACTGTTCGCCAAACAAGAGATGTTTATGAGTGAATCGGGTGTGCCCGATTCGAAGTCGACTCAACTTCACATCGAATTTTCTCACCGAGACAACTGGCCACAAGGTAATGTTTGGTTTAATAGAGTGCAATTTATTAGAAACCTGAAGGTCCCATGATTGCTGCCATAACGAATGAACATAACTAGAAATTTGTTTCTTCATATCGAGATAGGGGAGTGGTCTTTGTAGAAATAAAGAGGCAGTCTTAGCTGCAATATCTGCCCTTTCGTTACCAATTATACCTGAGTGGCCAGGGATCCAACAAAAAATTATGTCAAAACCTTTAGACTGCATATTTTTCAGAAGACAGAGAATGTTTATAGCTAATGGATGTGTTTTATTATGTGGATGACGAAGACTTTGAAGAGCGCTCGAACTATCTGAGTAAATGCAAAATTTTCGCTCCTCATAAGCAGAGATTTTCTCAAGTGCGAACAAGATTGCCATCAATTCAGCTGTGAGAACAGAGCACATGGTGTCTAATCTTATATTAAAAATATCTTGAGATATAACAATACCACAACCTACATGATGAACAGTTTTTGATCCGTCAGTAAAGATGGTACTATAATCTGAAAAGTGATATCTATGATAATTAAAAATTTGTTGGAAAATTATAGGAGAAGTGGCAGATTTAATAAATGTAGAAAATGGGTTATGAAATGAAACTTGTGGAACATCCCAGGGGGGAAAGGGTAAATTTACTGGATGAATTTGTACATCAAAAAGATTTGAATTGACCAACATTCGCTTCACTCTCTGACAAAAAGGAGGGATATTAAAGGGACGAGCAGTGTATAATCTGCTTAGGCCTACAGGAATGTTCATGTTGCGTATAGGGTGAGTAGTATGGTATTGCAATCGGAAAAAATATTGAGCACACATCTTTTTGCGACGCAGATTTAGCGGCAGCTGGTGGCAAATTACATATAAACTTTGCACCGGTGACGTTCGAAAAGCTCCAGAACACACCCTGAGCGCAGTATGATGAACAGTATCCAATTTCTTTAAAACACTAGTGCGTGCGGAACCATACACTTCGCATCCATAATCAATACGCGACAGTATCACAGATTGATAGATGCGAAGTAGAGATGTTCGGTCCGCTCCCCAAGATGTAGTTGATAGGACTTTCAAAATATTTAGCGATTTCTCACACTTCTTCCGTAGATAGAAGACATGAGGAAGGAAAGTGAGTTTCCTATCAAATACCAATCCTAGAAATCGTACTTCGTCAACAATTGCTAAGCTGGTTCCCCGAATCTTAATTACTGGGTCTGGGTGAAGGTTTCGTTTTCTACAGAAATGAACACAACTACTCTTTTCAGGGGAGAGTGTGTGCCCATTCTCATCGCACCAGTCTGTAAGTTTGTCAACTGTTTTTTGGAGCTGTCGTTCTATTAACGCTATACTAGATCCCTGACAGGATATTTGTAGGTCATCAACGTACAATGTGCCAGAAACAGATGATGGTAAAACATTAAGTATTTGACTCAAATGAAGAATGAATAGGGTGACACTTAAAACACTTCCCTGAGGAACACCTTCTTGCTGGATAAAAGGATGAGATAAAGTTTGGCCAATACGAACACGAAAAATGCGATTTTTTAAAAAGTTCTGAATAAAAAGGGGTAAGTAACCTCTGAATCCTATTTCAAATAAAACTTTGAGAATGCCATAGCGCCAAGTACGGTCATAGGCCTTTTGAATATCAAAAAATATCGAAACTAGATGATTTCGACGAACAAAAGCGTTACGTATTTGCGATTCTAGGTGTGTAAGATTATCAATTGTGGATCTTCCTCGACGAAATCCGCTTTGAAATGGCGAAATACATCCATTTTTCTCCAATTCATACAGAAGACGTGCATTGACCATACGCTCGAATGTTTTGCATAAGCAACTAGTCAAAGCTATTGGTCTATAGCTGAGAGGGTCTCTAGGGTCTTTTCCAGGCTTGATGATAGGAATTACAATCGCCTCTTGCCACTGAGCTGGAAACTGTTGCTCTTTCCAAATTCTGTTAAACAGACTAAGGAGATGAGAAAGGGAAGAATCATCCAGATGTCGTATCATGTTGTATGTAATTCCATCAGCACCTGGACTAGTGTCACGTGTCTGACAGAGAACATTTTTCAATTCATACATCCGGAATTCGCAATTGCATGAAAAGTAACTTCGGGTCTTGAATTTTAATTTAAATCGTTCAGCCTGTTTCTTTTTCTTGAGAAAAACTGGGCTATAAGAAGAAGAGTTTGAAACACCAGCAAATGCTTGACCTATGATGTTGGCAATGTCTGAAGGGGAAGAATAAGAGGACGATCCAACATTTAATACTGGGAAAGCAAAATCTGTATATATGCCATTGACCGCCCTGACTTTCTTCCATACTTGGGCACTGGATGTCGAGGAAGTTATTGAGGACACGTATCTGATCCATGATGATCTTTGGCTTCGACGTCGAATTCGACGTGCATTTGCCCTTGCCTTTTTAAACGCAATGAGGTTTTCCGTTGTTGGGTATCTGCGGAAAATCCCCCATAATTTCCTTTGATTCCTGTAAGCGTTTCGACAAGCGTCATTCCACCAAGGTTTATAGTATTTCCGTGGTCGAGAGTTTCGCTTTGGTATTGTATAATTTGCAGCATCAATAATACTGTCAATAACTTTTTGAGTTGCATCAGTGACACTATCAAAAGTTATCATTGTCTCAGTTATCACAGCTTTTTTAGTAAATTCAGCCCAGTTCGCCCGCTGAAATGCATAAGTCTGTGGACGTTGTATTACACAATCACTTTCAACACGAGATACTATCAAAGGAAAATGATCACTATTATATAGGTCACTTGCGACTTGAAAATTCAACAAGGGCAGTAGTTCTGGAGAGCAAAGGGCCAAATCAATAGAATGAAAGGTACCTGTGGATTCATGTAAATACGTCTTCTCATCATTATTGAGCAGACAGAGACAGTTGTCAGATATCAATTGTTCTATCTGTCGCCCACGAGAGTTCGTAGTGTTGGAGCCCCACAAAGTACTATGGCCATTAAAGTCACCTAATAATATGAAAGGTGCTGGAAGTTGATTAACTAAAACATTAAGGTCATTTTGAGAAATAATTTCATTTGGTGGTAAATATATGCAACAAATAGTTATCAAGGTTTTCACGTGCACTTGTACAGCTACTGCTTGCAAAGGAGTGTGTATGTTAAGGATTGTACTAGGATAAAAGTTGGAGGTCAATATGCACACGCCACCAGAGACGGATCTACCAGTATCATTACCCAAGCAGCAAAAGATCGTCGGCCAACCATTGGCCACACATCGCAACACAGAACGCGCGACGTCGGGCTGAGATCGGAAGCCGACCTCGGGCCAACATTGGTCTTGTCCCACGGCGGAACGCCGGGCGATGATCGCGCCGACTTCTTTTCGATGAATTTGCCGATCGTTTCCCGGCGTGTTTTCTCATGGCCGACGTCATTCCAATCATTCCCCGATGTGTTTTATCAATGGGTGACCTAATGCCAACCATTTCCCAATGTGTTTTAGAAATGGACGACCCAATACCAACCATTTCCCAATGTATATTTTAGCAAAGGGCGACCTATTGCCAATCATTTCCCAATGTATTTTAGCAATGGGCTATTTGTTACCAACCATTTCCCAATGCTTTTTAGCAATGGGAGGCCAAATATCAATCATTGGGCGATTTATTACTGAACACTTGCCGTATCTTATTGAAATATTAATTTATTGGTATTTGTTTTCTTAAACCCTATAATTTAGTGTTATAATAGTTAAAATTATTGTACTTTCATATTTTTTTCAAACGAATGAAAATAAATATTTTAAGTGGTTTACTTTTCTTTTTTACTTATATTTTTGTTTGCTATTTATTTTGATAATTTAAAATTCCATAAAACACTTGCTTTTCATAGAATGATATGTTTCATTATTTTAATTTTAACTCTTTGACTTTCTTAATTATTATTATAGCATATTATTTTACCACAATCTTACTCTATAAATTTTCAAATTACATTTTTTTTTACTGCTCTAAGGAAAATAAACAAATGTTAAAATTATCTGAAATAGTTTTAAATTTGATCACTTGCCCATCTTAATTCTAATAATATAATCGTATATCTCTATATAAGGTTAGTTTCTTCCATATATATTTCCTATTTAGTTTCATTATTGAATGCATGGGAAAAACTTCTGACTTAATCATAGTTTCAATTGTATAATTAATCAGTATAATTATATATATATTAAATTTTTAATATTGCCTATACCATTTGTTAATTTTAAAAGTTATTTCATGAAAATTCAAAGAATATTATTCTTATATAATTCTATTTTCTATATAAGACTAAATAATTCTTTTTAAAAATATTATATAGTTCTATATAATATATATAGAACTATATATATATTCTTATAGTTTGCTATAAGCTTTTATATTGTTTAAAGTTAGCAATAAACAAAGATTTACTAAAATAAAATGAATAAAACACAAATTCCTATTTTAATATATTTTGAACATTCACCCCCACTTTGTTTACTGCATTGGTTAAAAATTGTTTAAAACACTAAATTATAGCATCACTTTTATGTGTTTCTTCAATAGACAATATTTTTGCAAGCACAATTTAATTTAAATATCTTTTCTAGATCTATGTATAGTAAGGTTTGGTTTTGTGGCGAAAGAACCAAATTTGTTCTATGAAAAATTCTGAATTTTATACAAAAATTCCATACACAAAATGCAACACTTCTTTTATTTATATGAAACTCCTATTAACTTACATACTTTATGTTGAAGAAACTTTATACCTTATTATAAATGTTAGTGCTAGGTAGTGTGTAATAAATAACATTCTACAAGACAATTACCAAAAAATAATGAATAAATCAAATACCTATTTAAACATAATTTGAACATTTCCCTATTTTTTAATGCAATGATTAAAAATTGTTTAAAACACTAAATAATGCAATTCCTATTATATATTTCTTCATTTTATTTGCATGAAATTCCTTATGTTTACTATTTACTTACATACTTCATGTTGAAGAAACTTAATACTTCATTATAAATGTTAGTGTTAGCTAGTGTCTAATAGACAACATTTTACAAATAAATAATTATTTGAAATCTGTAATATTTTTTATTTATTTATTATAAGTTTAAACTTGGTTTTGTAGCACAAGAACCAAATTTGGTCAATGATTAACTCTAACATTTCACGAAAATTCTAAACAAATGCTCAATTTCAAACACACACTTTCAATTATACAAAATTACTTCTGACAAATGTTTAAAAATATATATATTATTTTCCTGTTTTTTATTTTTGGAGATAGGAAAAAAACAATTTATTTAAAAAGACCTTTATTAAATAAAATTTCACAAATACAAAGTAAAATGATTTAGTTACTTCAAATTTTTGGCTGAATTTTTCACCCAAGTAGCATCCTAAAACTGATTCAATGACTTTCATAAATAAATAATATTGTCACATCATTTATAAACAAAGCATTTAAATTTTATTTAGAATATTTATAATACTAGAAGCATTTGCAATTTTTATAAATTTATATAAATACCACACTTTATGTAAATATTATATATATGTATAACTAAATTATCTGCAATATATATGGAACATTTCTTTATATTCCCTTATCCTTTTTGATCAGCTTTCATGAGCCTAAAAAACAATAATAATTATTATTGAGTTTTCCTTTTTATTAAAAAAGTACATATAAAATATTTGATAATTGGAGAAAAGTATTTAACAAGCTAAAGTCTTATAGAACTTAATAAACATAATATTTTCATTCTGATATTGACTCTCTATGCAAATACTATAATTTTTAGGATTATAGAGAAAAATAAAAATACCTGAAACTAATAGGAGTAAAATTTGTGACTATTTTATGAAATAATTAGAAATTATTCATATACGAGTATTAAAAAATGCCTGCATTATCTCCAGTTTTAAAGAAATTTCTGTTTTGAAGTTTACAGTAAATAAATTTAAATATATTCTGCTAAGCCTTTTTGACCTCATGTCAAAATAAAAATAATTATACAAATGTTATTGCAATACCAAAATATAAGAATGTTATTTAATACTTTTTAAAACTTCTTTCATTTGAACATTTAAAATTGTAAACAAAAACAAAGAATTTAAATAAAAAGAAAAATTAATTCAATTAACTATAATTAATATAACTTGAGTTGTTATTCTGAAAAAAAAAAGAGGCTATTATAAAATTTATTCAAAATATATAAAGAAAAAGGAAAGTTGTGCAAAATAAAATTGATTCTTTTTTTATAAAAGAGAAAAGTTTCTTAATAAAAATTGGAAATTGAAATTAACCTACTTGTTGTAATGCAGTAGGCTTGGATAACATTTGAAAATGCATTTAATTATATCTTTCATGCAAAGGCATATCATATTTTGGTCTTTTGTTTAACACATAAGTTTGAAAACTCCCTGGCTGCTTCCACTGGGCTGACAAAATGGAACTGACTTGACAGGAATTACATTGTCAGGAATATTTTCAATTCTAAGCAAGTTCTTAAGGCATAAATTGAGTTGAAATCTTACATAGAATTGTTTCAAATTCCCCTCTGCAGTTACATTCAGTAGAAGCAAACTCCAGCTCACACATTATAATTATCAATATAATGTACAAATAATTTTGCCTCTTGTCGACTTCAGGAATAGAATCTCTCACAGTAGCTTTCAAAGAAACAAGGATAAATGTTCCTGTTGCTTATATTTTCTGATTGATTGTAGAATTTATTTTACCTCCAATTGCATTTTCAGTTTTGAAACAAAAAATGCCCAAAATTTCCATTCATTGAATAGAAGATATATTTCATATTTTGTCATTTTTAGAAATTCTATGAAATATGTATGAATGCATATTTGTATATATGGCAATGTATGAATTTTCATACATTGCCAGCCAGTTTTAGGCAGCATATTCAATGTTCAGTCATTCTGTGAAATGGCGAGTTTCAAAATTTTTCAGCAATACAGATAAAATATTATGTATATGCTTTTCTTCAGTTTAACTCTCCTTTATGACCAGCTCTGATGAACCTACAAAATATATTTATTCATTAGAATAATGATTGAGCTTTCACTTATTTTAAAAGTACAATAAATATTTGTTGATAAATGAAGATGTGTAATTAACGTGCAAAAGTTTTACAGGACTTCATAGGCATGATAATAGCTTTGCTGGGATAATGATTTGTGTAGACAAACTTTTAATAGTATTTACAATAACAAAGAAAAATAAAAACAACTCAAACTAATGGGAGTAAAATTTATGATATTATTTTACGAAATATGACATAGTTAAAAACTATTTAATTATGTCATATTTCGTAAATGGAAATTGAATTAAAAAATTCAATTTCCATTTACGAATAATAAATAAAAAAAACTATTAATATTAGAGCATTCAAAAATCCCTGCTCTATCTCAAGTTTTAAAGATTTTTTTCCTAACCTTACAATACGATCGTAGTTTAACCGCCTACTTGGCACACTTTTCCCAAAAGTCGCCAGCAATGAGCTTGCGTAATCATTCGGACTCCTCTTTCCAATGCGAAAGCTAAAACGGGTTGCCACATTTGATAAAACGGGAGTTGCTAGCTTTGGCGCGTTATCACCTACTGAGCTAAGGTTTTTTTTAGTCTCGCGTCAAAATAAAAAATAATTACACACATTTATTGCCATAACAAAACATAAAAACGTTATTTAATACTTTTTAAAAAAATCTCTCATCTGAAAATATTAACTGAACGAAATTGTAAAAGAAGAGGGAAAAAAAACTGCAATAATTTAAGAACACCCAACATAAAAATCTAAAAAAAAAAAAAAAAATCACTTGAAAAAAAATACATGCAAGAAAAGAAATGACGATAGCTAAATTAACAAAGTTTTAGCTCTTAAATGAAATAGAATGATTAACAATGGATCGTTAGCTCAAATATTTATTAGGACTAATGGTCGTTTTCACCTAACTCTTATAATATCACTAGCAACTCTTTGTATCAGGTAATCAATGAGTTCAAACAACCTTAACAAAAAAAAATCCTTTTTATTAAATATTTAGAATAAACATACTATTTAGAAAATATACAGTAATAAATATATTTACACTTACCAAGTTTCTTGAAATGATAGCACGCGTTGTTGGTTGAATTCCAAAACACAACAATCGCCAGTTGAATCATGGGAAATTCCTAAAATATATTCGCAAAGTCTTGTCTAGGAAAGGCGATTTTTCTGATATCGGCGCGAGTAGGGGGCGATTACATTGAAACGACCATTTTCACTAAGTCGGCGTACGAGGTCGCGCCAAGCTAAATGCGAGGTCCGCAAAATATCTGGTCGGAATACGATATCGCGCCAATGCAACGCCAACATCAGTGAAATACTCGCGAGCTGTAGCCAATGGATGCGACCAATCGCCAATGTGTTTTCAACAATTCTTGCTGCCTGGGTATCCTTTCTCACACAGTTATAGCCACGTAGCTTCAGGTGAACATTCGACTTCAAAAAAGTTTCTTGAAGCGCAATGCAAACAGGTTGCGTAGAGTTCATTAGAGCTTTGATGTCCTCAAGTTTTGTCCTGATTCCACGACAATTCCAGGAGATAAAACTAACCATTAAAAGTGAGAGGAGGACTGTTATCAAGACCAGTGAGTGGAGTTGCTGGCTGTTCGCAACTCATTTGGAGATCATCATCATCATCATCATCCTCAGACGGGTGAATTTTTAGCAGCTCAGAATTTGAAGGATTACCAAACAGAGTAGGTAAGTCCTTAGTTGCAAGGCCTGCTTTGCTCATCTCAAGAGCAACTGATCTACGGAATTTTAAATCTTTAAGAGAAGTACCCTTCTTTGAAATTTTTAATGACAAGGCTTTCTGTGCCCTAGAGGCAGTTCGTCTTTTTTTAAAAACAGCTGAATCTTTTTCTTTTATTGGACTAGGAATTAAATCAAAATCCGAGTCATTCGATAGAATAGTTACTGGAGTTGTTTGTGTCTCGGATGTTTTCAGGGATTTTGTTGCAGATGCATAGCTACGTCCTTCCACTGGAGTTTGTGCTAGAACCAAGCGTTTCGCTTCAGGGAAAGAAATACCTTTTTTAACCTTAGTTGTTATAATCTCTTTCTCTAGTTTCCATTTGGGACAGGATCTTGAGAAAGAGGTATGGCTCCCCTTGCAATTTATGCATTTTTCTTTAGATGTGCAATCAGTACTTTCATGGCCAGCTGTCGCACAGCGGGCGCAAGTTTGGGTCCCACGGCAGTTAGCTTTGGAATGGCCGAAGCGCTGACAATTAAAACACCTTAAGGGATTGGGGATAAATGGTTTCACGGATAGTTTCATATAACCTGCCTTTATTGACTCGGGTGCTTTTGGAGTATTGAAAGTGAGGATCAGATGTTTCGTGTCCAGGAGTTTCCTGTCTCGTCGAATTTTAATACGGCGAACTTCCGTTACTCTCTGAGACTTCAATTTTTCTGTTATTTCCTCCATAGGAACATTCAACAATTCTCCGCAGGTTATAACTCCTTTGGACGAATTAATAAATTGAGTTAAAAAAAGTTTCAAATAGTTTGATTTTATTTTGCTGAATAAGATTTATTCTTTATATCAGATAACTTCCTAAATTAAGAAACTTGTTTCACTTTTGAACACTAAAAATATAACAAACTATAGAATACGGGTATTAGATAATTTATCTTTCTTACTATGTATCGTAAGGTGACTTATTTCAAAATTAGATGATTTATGTCATCTTATTAAATGTACTTAATTTAGTTTAATAATTTAATAATTTAGGACATTTTCTTAAGCTATAGGTATTTAGAACCTACGCATTTCATAAAAATGGTATTTCTGAGATTTAAAAAAATCTGTAACTATTTAGATATGTCATTCATTCACCCGACATTAATAAATTAATTATATAATTTGAAATTTCGAATAAATTTCATGATCTATTACGACGATTTATCCATTTTCCCCAAAATTCCAATATATTGATTCATTTTTAAAGAGCTTTGCAAATAAGAATTATCTGAGTTTAAAGCCTATGATTTTAATTTTAATACTGGTTGCATGGGAAATTGAAGAATGTAGAAATCCATTTGAAAAATATATTTTTAAGAAATTAGTTCTCTGCAAATGATAAAATTACATTTAAAAGGATAATTGATTTATAAAGAATTCTTTTTATTTTAATACAAGTTAAAGATTTAACTAGGAAAAGTATTCTAAACAGCCTTTGAGGTATGTCGTTTTGAAAGAAAATGTGCTTTAAGTATTCAGAAGTGTTTTTTTATCAGATTATTTCTATTTTATATATTTTCAATGACTGTGTTAGAGATCTCTTCATAAAATTAGAGTACAGATTAAAAATTCCATAAAAATTAACAAAATTTAAATATTTTTTCAAAAAATTAAAAATTGAAATGAAGGAATATGGATGGTTGGTTGGTTGGGTGTGATTTTTCTGGCGCAAAAACCATATTTGGCCACACTGCGCCAAGCAAATGGTAAGAAATAAAGATCGACAATTAAAATGAAGCTAACTACATGTTAAATTATAACAGCAGACCATATCAATATACAAATGTAAAATTAGAGAGCACAAATGTTAAAATTTTTTTAAGGAAACATCGATACAATAAAAACATTACAGTTAATCCATTTAAAAGATCAAACAAAGATGCATCAAAAGACACTAAATGCATATATAAAAACCAATTGTTTTTAAAAATTCAAAAATGTTTGGATGGTATGCTTCACCCACCAGATCTTGCAAGTTAAGAGAAGATGAGTGGAAAAAATTACGTCGAGGAACATTAAAATCAGGACATACACATAGGATATGTTTAACGCTAAAAGCAATGTTACAAGTCGTACACATTGGTATCCTATCACCGAAAATGAGATGACGATGAGTGTAGCGAGTGTGGCCTATACGGAGGCGAGTCAATTTGACATCGATCTCTCGTACAGGATGGACAGGCCACAAACCAATTGTCCGTTTTATGGAATGTAGTTTGTTCTCGATTTGAAAATCCCATGATTCTTGCCAAGTAGTAAAAATTCTACAAACAAATGACCGTTTAACGTCACAATATGGAAGTGTCTGTGTTAGGAATGTGGAAGCAGATTTAGCTGCAGAGTCAGCCTTTTCATTTCCTGAAATACCCGCATGACCTGGAACCCAACAGAAAATAATATTTAAGCCTTTGTTTTGCAGTAACTGCCAGTTTAACAAAATTTGAATAGCGACTGGATGCATCTGACTATGAAAATGAGAAAGTGTTTCCAAAGAACTCACACTGTCTGTATATATGATAAAATTACGCTGAGTTGAGAGCGAAATTTCTTGAAGAGCGCCGGAGATGACTACCAACTCAGAAGTAAAAACAGAACAACAATTGTTCAGACGGTAGCTTAGTGTACTAGATGGAGTTATAACAGCGCAACCAACATATCCATCTGATTTCGATCCATCTGTGAAAACTGGTGTGAAAGAAGAATACCGACTGCGGTGATGATGAAAAAGCTGCTGGAAAATAACAGAATTTGTAGAAGATTTATCAAATCTCAAGAAAGGATTCAGAAAGGAAAAATGCGAGATATCCCAAGGAGGAAAGGAAACGAGATCAAGAGGTGTAATGATAACATTATAAAGGTTCGAGCCATGCAAGAAAATTTTTAACTCGTTCACAAAAGGGAAGGGTATGATAAGGTCGGGCGTCATAGATTCTTCGAAGGTTTTCAGGAAGAGCAATGTGATGAATGGGAGGGTTTGGAACTGATTGTACACGAAAATAAAACAAAGTAGATAATTTCTGAAGCCATAAATAAAGCGGCAACTGGTGGCAAATAATATGCAAAATCTGAACTGGAGATGTGCGGAAAGCACCAGAGCAGATCCTGAGAGCAGAATGGTGTACGGTATCGAGATGTCTCAAAACAGATGGACGGGCAGACTCGTACACCATGCAACCATAGTCCATGCGTGAAAGAATGACCGATTGATAAATACGTAGTAGGGAAGTTCGATCGGCACCCCAAGATGTTTTAGAGAGTACTTTTAAAATATTCATGTGTTTCTCACATCTCTTGCGCAAGTTCATATTATGAGGAAGGAAAGTGAGTTTACGATCGAAAGTCATTCCCAAAAATCGTATTTCAGTTACTACTGGAATTGGGACATGTCTTATCTTTATAACAGGATCTAAGTGCATGCTTCTCTTTCTACAGAAGTGCACACATCGACTTTTCTCAGGTGAGATGGTGTGACCATTTTCATTGCACCAAGTTATCACCCCCTCAGGGGCTCACCTTCTTTAGGTGGGTACGGATGTCCCAATCCCGAGGTTCCCAGGGATCTTAACTCCCTTTATGTTTATCCTCCTCTACGCCTTCTGCTGTCTGCTTTTTCTTCTATCCCTCGATGGCAAGCGAGGGAGCTCTCCATGAGAAGCTGTCGCCACTCTGCTTGCTTCCTGCTTCTTATGGACAGCCAAAAACCCCACGTGTTAGCCGTGCGTCGCAACCCATTTGAAAGACGGGTGGTGCATTGTGGTTCCCAATGTATCAATCGGCTGGTTGCTAGTCACCTAAGTGGCTAGTTTGCTAGATATCAAGCGAAGGGGTTACTCCTTGGGCTTGGCGTTAAGGGTGGTCACTGTCCCCGGGGGGAACTCCCAGCGTATAGGTACCAGTTAGTATTATGGAAAGTGCTGAGGCTAGGAAAATCTAGAGCCAGTTACTGCCATCCCTTATAGGGCTCCGTGGTGGGCGATACCGCTGGACCTGAATTCTTTTTATATCGTATCATATTATCGTATCGAAACGTGGTCCCTTCAGTGGGCATCATAAAGTTTTAATTTCGGGCAATAAATATGACCTTTTTGACAAATTTTTTGTCCTAAAAAGAGTTTCTGAGAACAAAAAAACCTTTGAATCAGTCTCTCCGTTCCTAGTGCAAAAGGCTATAAATGGTACAGTTGGCGAAGTAGCATCCATTAAAAAAATGAGATCTGGTGACTTGCTTGTGGAGGTTTATTCCCGCAAACAAGCACAACAGATTGAAAAACTGAAGTCGTTGGCAACAATAAAAGTTTCTGTCATCCATCACCAATCTTTGAATAGCTCTAAAGGTGTCATTACCTGCGGCGAAATACTAAATCTTCCCATAGAGTTAATAACTTCTGAAATGAAAGCTCAAGGTGTTACACACGTCCGTCGAATTTCTATACGACGTGACGGACAGCTACTTGAGACGAAACACCATATAATAACATTTAAAACTCCTAAATTACCGGAGTACGTCTATGCAGGCTATATTAAGTTACCGGTGAGGCCATATATCCCCAATCCATTAAGGTGCTTTCAGTGCCAGTGTTTTGGCCACTCTAAAATGAATCGCCGCGGGTCTCTTACTTGTGCCCGCCGTGCTCAAAAGGGTCATGATAGCCAACAGTGTACCGCACAAGAGAAGTGCGTAAACTGTGGCGGAGAACATCCCTCATATTCTCGATCTTGTCCTCGCTGGACACTGGAAAAGCAAGTCATGGCAGTAAAAATCAAAGAAAACCTATCTTATCCCGAAGCCAGACGTAAAGTTAATGTACAAACCCCAACTCCTGGTGTCAGTTATGCTTTAGCAGTTAAAAAGACTTTCTGTAAAAATTGTAACTGTGATCACTGCGTAAAATATACCAGAAATGCACTAATTACTGAAAAAAGCTCCGATTCTGATACCGAGCATTCTCTGAAAGCCAATGATGATACTTCAAAACATGTTAGAAGGAAATCTAAATCACAAACATCGCTGACATTAAACCTTGCCAAACGTGGCCTTACGCAAAAGGACCTACGAAAGAAACTTAAAAATTCAGTGTCAAAAAATTCCGTCGCACTGGGGCTAGCGACGCAAGGCGTTGTCCATAAGGACTTACAGTCTATATTTGGAGACACGCTAAATAGCCCCGATATTAAACTACATCCATCTGAGGATGAATATGAGCTTAGTATGAGTTGCGAGGATCAGGCAACTCCAACAAATGTTAATTCTCTCTCTCCTTATAAACCTCTCTCTTAATGGGTACCTTCTTCTCTTGGAATTGTCGCAGCATTCGTCCCAAACTTCATGAAGTTAAATCAATTTTAAACAAATATCATCCCATCTGCTTTGGTGTTCAAGAAACATTCTTGACACCCAACATTTCCGTTAAATTGCGCGGATATAACTGTGTTCGGAAAGATGCAGATACTGGAGTTCACGCTTCTGGTGGTGTCTGTATCTTTACATCCAATTTATATCCTAGCACAACTCTTAACTTGCATACTTCTCTCCAGGCTGTGGCTGTGCAAGTTCATACAAAAGCACTGGTTACAGTCTGCTGTATTTATCTTCCGCCAAGTGATATAATCTGTCAAAGAGATCTCGATAATTTAGTAGACCAACTTCCTACACCTTTTATATTATTTGGCGATTTCAACGGCCATAGCACTTTATGGGGTTCAAATAACACCAACTCTCGTGGGCAGCAGATTGAACAGTTTATTTCTAATAACTGTCTCTGCTTGCTGAATAATGACGAAAAGACACACTTCCATGAACCAACTCGTACCTTTCATAGTCTAGACTTGGCCTTATGTTCTCCTGAACTTCTGCCATTGCTGACCTTTGCGGTTAGTAATGATTTATATAATAGTGACCACTTTCCTATTATCGTCTGCCATGCTGATAGCGGCGGTGAGACTTTCTGTCCACCATACTTTCTATTCCAGCGAGCAGACTGGACTGCTTTTAAGCAGCTGGCGGAAATTACCGAGTCAATAGTCAATACTGTAGACATCACGGAAGCAATGCGTCTCACCGTTGAAACAATTTTGAATGCTGCCAACAACAATATCCCAAAGTCTTCCCCAAGTCTCCGAAAATTTCGTAGACCTTGGTGGAACAAAGCCTGTCGGGACAGTCATAAGCAACAAAAACGACTTTGGAATATCTTCCGAAGGTACCCTACGACAGAGAACTTAGTAGCTTTTAAAAGAGCAAACGCCGTCGCTCGTTGCATCCGTCGCCGAAGTTAAAGGGAATCGTGGATTAGCTTTGTTTCTTCCATCACATCTACTACTTCCAGTAAAGTTTTATGGAAGAAGGTAAAGGCGGCTAATGGTATATATAATGAATCGTCTATTCCTATATTAAAGGCAGGAAATATGACGCACTTCGCTCCATTAGACATAGCAAATATTCTCGGTCAAGCATTCGCACAGGTTTCCGCTATCGATTCATACAGTCCAGCTTTTCTGGCAATTAAGAATCGCGCGGAACGGTTGCCTTTGCGTTTTAATGACCGCAGTATCTGTCCTTACAATGGTAAATTTAATATGTATGAACTGGAAGCAGCGTTATCTAAGACTCACGATACTAGTCCAGGGCCAGATGGAATTACTTATAGCATGCTCCGCAATTTAAATTCTACTTCTCTTTCCAATCTGTTGTTATTATTCAACAGAATTTGGACTGAGCAGATTTACCCCACCCAATGGCAAGAAGCTACTGTGGTTCCTATCCTAAAACCTGGCAGGGATTCATCCAACCCTCTTAATTACAGACCAATTGCACTGACAAATTGTCTATGTAAAACCTTTGAGCGCATGGTCAATGCTCACCTTATGTACGAATTGGAGAGACAAGGTTGCATATCCCCGTTGCAGAGTGGTTTCCGCAGGGGTAGATCGACTTTTGATAACCTAATTTTATTGGAAACCCAGATACGCAACACATTTGTTAGAAGGAATCACCTTGTTTCCATATTTTTCGACATGGAGAAAGCGTATGACCGGGCATGGCGCTACGGCATACTTTCTACGATTTTTAACTTCGGTTTTAGGGGAAACTTGTCCATTTTTTTACAAAACTTTTTATCTCATCGAAAATTTCGTGTCCGTGTTGGCAATTTTTATTCTGATTCTTTTATCCAAACTGAGGGTGTTCCACAGGGTAGTGTTCTCAGTGTTACTCTTTTTATAGTTCATCTGAGTCAAGTTTTATCTGTGTTACCATCGTCTGTTAATGGAACTCTTTACGTTGATGATCTGCAGGTCTCATGTCAAGGCAGTAACATAAATATCATAGAGCGTCAATTACAGAATGCAGTTAATAAGATTGTAAAATGGTGCAACAATAATGGGCACACTATCTCTCCCGAAAAGAGTAAGTGCATTCACTTTTGCCGGAAAAGAATCATCCACCCAGATCCGAATATTTATATTCAAAACATACTCATTCCTGTGGTGAGTGAAGTGCGGTTTTTGGGGGTGACATTCGATAAGAAACTTACCTTCCTTCCGCACATTTTGCAGCTGCGGAGAAAATGCGAGAGAACGTTAAATATATTGAAAGTGCTTTCCAAAACATCATGGGGTGCTGATAGAACCTTTCTTCTCCGCATTTATGAAGCAATTATCCTCTCCCGCATTGACTATGGCTGCATGGTATATGGTTCCGCGCGCCCTACAGTTTTGCGGCGACTGGATACTATCCATCACAGAGCTTTGATCACTGGACATGCGAATGCTAGTGGGTGAGCCCCATCACGGCAATATTTTTAAATTTTTAAAAGCTATTGATGTTTACCATTTTATTTAATCTTTTACAATTTTTGTAATTTAAGGATCTTGTTTCTTTTTAAGAGGCGACAAACATTTAAATCATAAAGCATTTTAATATTTGACTTTTACATGCATAATATTTTTTTAATATATTTTAACCATAAGTATGGCGCAGTATGATCAAAACTGGTTCTTGCGCCATTAAAATCCACAAAACCAAAACCAAACCACAGAGCTTTGAGGATATGGTCCGGAGCATTTCGCACTTCTCCAGTTGAGAGCCTATATGTCATTTGTCACCAGTTGCCTCTTAATTTGAGAGGCAAAAAATTATCTGTTGTGTATTATTTCCGCACTCATTCCGTCCCTCATCATCCCATCTGTCAATGGAAGTGTCCAGTTGGTCTCCGTAGACTTTATGATGCCCGCCGTTCTTGCATTCTTCCATTCTCTGAGAGAGTCAAACTGGTACTACACGACTCGGACCTCAACGATGTTAGAATTAAAGTTAACGACCCATTTATTTTCCCACCTTGGGATATTCCTGACTTTTCATTTTTAAATCCATTTAATGGTTTCGACAAGTCGTCAATAACACCTGTGGTCTTCCAACAACTCTTTTTGCTTCATCGTTGTCAATATTCTTTATTTGTTCCAATTTACACGGATGGCTCAAAATCAGTGGGACATGTTGGTTGTGGTATTGTACTGCCATCTGAAATACTGAGTCACCGTCTTCATAATTGCTGCTCTGTTTTTACTGCTGAGTTACTGGCAATTTTTTGGGCACTCCAAAAGATTTCGCCTTCTTTACAGCGCAATTTCATTATTTATTCCGATAGCATGAGTGCTTTGGAAATGCTGTCTAACTATAATAACTGGATGCACCCAATCGCTATTCGCATTTTACTTATTTTGCAATCTTTGAAGAATGATGGTTTTGATATTAAATTTTGTTGGGTTCCGGGTCACGTTGGCATTTCAGGTAATGAAAAAGCCGATTCTTCTGCAAAATCTGCAACGGTGTTTATGAGGACTGGACTCCCTTTTTGTGACGTTAAAATGGCATTCTCCCGTCACATACATTCTTCTTGGCAAGAGTCATGGGATCTGCAGATCCACAATAAATTACACTCCATTAAACCTATTATTGGTTCTTGGCCTTTACTTCCTACACGTGAGACCGATGTCAAACTGACTCGTCTCCGAATAGGACACACTAGATACACTCATAGGCATCTTCTTTTTGGTGAGAGGAAACCAATGTGTCCTGCTTGCCATGTTGATTTTAATGTAAAACACATTCTTGTTGAATGCCCTGTTTTTAAAACTCAACGTATATTTTATTTCCATACATCATCAACAATTTTACAGGAATTATTGGGTGAAAATTTCCATCCCACTATTTTTAGATTTTTAAAGGCCATTCGTTTTTATACTTGCATTTAGCACTTTTTACCTTTTGATTGTGCTTTGGTTTTGTCTCAATGTTTTACTTTTTCATTTGTTAACACCTATGCTAATTTTAAATTTGTATATTTCTAATATAGTTTTATGAAGGATTATATCAATATTGAGGAATTATTTTAAATATTCTTAATTGATTTTACCTTTTGCTTGGCGCAGTATAACCAAATATGGTTCTTGTGCCATAAAACCACAAACAAACAAACAAACCCACTTTTTTATTAAATTTTTTATCACTTCGTACTTTTCGTGTTCGTAATGGTAATGTTTACTCAAATAGTTTTATACAAGCTGAGGGTGTTCCACAGGGCAGTGTCCTCAGTGTTACACTTTTTATGCTTCATATCAGTCAGATTTTATCGGTTTTACCATCATCAGTTAATGGAACCCTTTATGTTGATGATTTGCAGCTTTCATGCCAAGGTAGCAATATGAATCTCATAGAGCGTCAGTTACAAAATGCAGTCAATAGGTTGGTAATCTGGTGCAAAAATAATGGACACGCAATCTCTCCTGAGAAGAGTAGATGTGTTCACTTTTGTTGGAAGAGGAACCTTCACCCAGATCCAAATATCGCCATTCGAAACATACCTATTTCTGTAGTGGACGAAATTCGGTTTTTGGGAGTGATATTTGATCGAAAGCTTACCTTCCTTCCACATATTTTACACTTGCGGAAGAAGTGTGAAAAAACATTAAATTTATTGAAAGTGCTCTCCAGAACATCTTGGGGCGCCGATCGTAATTCTCTTCTACGAATTTATCGGGCAATAGTTCTCTCGAGAATTGATTACGGGTGTATGGTTTATGGTTCCGCTTGTTTGTCTGTCCTGAAACGGCTGGATACGGTCCATCATTCTGCTTTGCGCATTTGTTCTGGTGCGTTTCGCACTTCTCCAGTTGAAAGCCTCTATGTTACATGTCACCAGCCACCTCTTTCTTTAAGACGCAAGAAACTGTCTGCCATATTTTATTTCCGCACAAAATCCGTACTGAAGCATCCACTGAATGAAATATCATTACCAGTTGGTCTTCGTCGCCTGTATAATGCCCGCCCCTCTCACATCCTTCCCTTTTGTGAGAGAGCCCGATTGCTTCTGCCCGACTCGGACCTTACCACTGTTCGTGTTAAAGCTACCAACCCTTATTGCTTCCCTCCCTGGGACATCCCACAGTTTTCGTTCTTAAATCCTTTCTCTGGGTTCGACAAATTAACAGATCCTTTTGTTCTTCAACAGCTCTTTTTTTACCACCGTTTTCGGTATTCTTCTTTTGTGCCCATTTTTACGGATGGCTCTAAATCAGATGGTTATGCTGGTTGTGGAATCATTCTTCCATCTGAAACACTGAGCCATCGTCTGCAGAATTGTTGTTCAGTTTTTACTGCTGAGTTAGTCGCGATTTTCCTTGCTCTTCAAAAAATTTCAACCTCTACTCAGCGTAAATTTGTTATCTATACAGACAGCATGAGTGCATTGAAGACATTTTCTCACTACCAAAATCGGATGCATCCATTTGCCATTAGAATTTTATTTCTCTTGCAATTATTAAAAGACGATGGGTTCGAAATAATTTTCTGTTGGGTACTGAGTCATGTCGGCATCTTGGGGAATGAGAAGGCGGACTTGGCTGCAAAAACGGCAACGACCTTTTTAAACATGGGAATTCCCTTCTGCGACATTAAAAGGTCCATCCATCACTACATCTGCTCTATGTGGCAAAGTTCATGGGATCTGCAGATCCAAAATAAATTACATTTTATTAAAACGCACATTTTTTATTGGCCTATTCACCCTATACGTGAGATGGATGTTAAGTAGACTCGTCTCCGTATTGGTCATACACGCTTTACCCATAAACATCTAATATTTGGAGAAAATGCACCTATGTGCAACGGCTGCCAGGTTCCTTTTACTGTTCATCATGTTTTAATTGAATGTCCAGTTTTTAATTCTTATCGTTCTTGTTTTTTTAACTTGACTTCTTTCACATTACGAGACCTGGTGGGTGAAAAATACCACCCAAATATTTTTAAATTCTTAAGGGCCATTGGGTTTTTTACTTGCATATGCGAATTTTTTATTATGTATACTTAACTATCATTTTTTGTTCATATACATTAACATCATTGTTTCAAACTGTTATGGTACAGGGTTTTAAATGTTGCTCATTGTTTTCATTGAACTAATATGATTTAATCTCATCACTCGTGTCTTAATTTACCAAAGAATTATTTTTTCTATCTTTTATAATTTTACCATTTGCTTGGCGCAGTATGGCCAAATCTGGCTCTTGCGCCAATAAACCTCACACAACCAACCAACCAAGTTATCACCTTATTGACTGCATTTTGTAATTGTTTTTCGATTATATTCATGTCATTACCTTGTCATGAGATCTGCAGATCATCAACATACAGACTGACCTGTATAAATGAAGGTAAATGATTTAAAATCTGACTGAGATGTACAATAAAAAGTGTGACACTGAGGACACTTCCTTGAGGAACACCCTCAGTTTGTATAAAATGATTTGAGTAAGAATTACCGATGTGAACTCGAAACGTACGAAGTGATAAAAAGTTTTGTATGAATACGGGCATGTTTCCCCTAAAACCAAAATCAAAAAGTGTCGAAAGTATGCCATAGCGCCACGCACGGTCATAAGCTTTCTCAATGTCAAAGAATATGGAGACTAGGCGGTTCCTCTTAACAAAAGCGTTGCGAATTTGGGTTTCCAGCAGAATGAGATTATCAAAAGTTGATCTTCCTCTGCGAAATCCACTCTGCAGCTTGGGTATGCATCCTCCTTTCTCCAATTCGAAGTTTAAACGAGCATTGACCATGCGTTCAAATGTTTTGCAAAGACAATTGGTAAGGGCAATAGGTCTGTAGTGAAGAGGATTTGATGGATCTTTCCCCGGTTTTAAAATTGGAATAACAGTAGCTTCTCTCCATTGTTTAGGGTATTTTTGTTCAGTCCAGATTCTGTTAAAAAGTAGCAACAAATTAGAGAGGGAGGTTGCATTTAGATGGCGAAGCATACTGTAAGTTATTCCATCCGGACCCGGGCATGTATCACGGGTTTGCGATAGAGCTGTTTCCAATTCAGACATTCTGAATTCAGAGTTGTATTTCGATTATTAAAATGCAAGAGCAATCGTTCCGCAGTATTCTTAATTTCTACAAATTCGGAACTATAAGAATTAATCTCGGAAACTTGTGCAAAAGCATGGCCGAGGATATTAGCTACATCTAATTTGGAGGAATGCACAATGTTTCCTGTCTTTAAAACTGGATTGGTTTGGTTTTGTGGTGTTTTATGGCGCAAAAGCCATATTTGGCCATACTGCGCCAAGCAAAAGATTAAATTAGAAAACCACAGTGAAAGTAAGAAAAATAAAGTTATTTCCATAAAACATGAAACTTCCATTACTTCCTCAGGCAGGAAAATATAAAAAGCAGGTATAGAATTGTTTAAAAATTAGTAGAAATCTATATATTAACGGATAAAAAATGATGATACAAGCTGGATGATAAACTAAACATTGGAAACAAAGGTAAAATGTGCTAGATCTGATTAAAAAGGCAAATAGATCTTAAAAAGTTAAAAATTTTCGGGTGATGTTTCTCACCAATTAAGTCATGTAGAGTCAAAGATGTATAATTAAAAAATCGAATACGATTAGCGTTAAAATTAGGGCATTCAATTAAAATATGATTCACAGTAAAATCGATATGACATCGAGGACAAATCGGTGGTCTCTCTCCGAGAAGAAGATGTCGATGTGTAAATCGAGTATGTCCCATGCGAAGGCGCATCAATTTGACATCAGGACCACGCATGGGCAACACTGGCCACAAACAAATAGAGGGCTTAATATTATGCAGTTTATTATATATATGTTTATCCCACGTTTCTTGCCACAGAAGAAAAATATGTTTTGTTATTAAGTTCTGAATATCGCAGTATGGTAACTCATAATGACAAAGGGTAGAAGCGATTTTAGCAGCATTATCAGCCTGCTCATTTCCAACTATTCCAACGTGACCAGGAATCCAACAAAATAAAATATCAAAGCCTCTATGACGGAGAGATTGCAATAGTTCCAAGATCTTAATTGCAACTGGATGAAAGTTAAAATGGCGGAGAGTTTCAAGAGAGCTCATACTATCCGTGTAAATACAAAACTGACGTTGCGCTGAAAAGGAAATCTTTCCCAGAGCATAGAAAATCGCCAGTAATTCTGCAGATAAAACTGAAAATGATGTATGAATACAGAAACTGTGTATTTCATCATCAAATACAACACTGCAACCAACATGTCGGTCCGATTTGGAACCGTCAGTAAATATAGGGGTATAGGAGGCATACTGTGTCCGATGGAAATTAAAAAGTTGTTGGTAAACAACTGGAGCAGTTGTAGCTTTATTAAAAGTCGATGAAAAATTTAAAAAGAAAAATTGAGGAATCTCCCAAGGTGGGAATATTTGAAAATCTATTGACTGGACATTAGAAAACTGGAGTCCCGAATCATGAAGTAGGCTTTTGATTCTCTCGCAAAATGGAAGAATGTGAGATGGTCGAGCATTGTAAACTCTTCTAAGGGTAAACGGAATAGTCATTTGAGTTACTGGATGATTTTGGAGGCTCTGCGCTCGGATGTAGTACTGCAATGCAAGTTTTCTTCGGCGCAAAAACAAGGACAGTTGGTGACAGATGACGTAAAGGCTTTCAGTTGGCGAAGTGCGGAAAGCCCCGGAACACACTCTAAGGGCGGAATGATGCACAGTATCCAGACGGCGAAGTGCAGTACGGTTGGCAGTACCATATACAAAACACCCATAATCAATCCTAGATAGAATTAAGGCTTGATATAGACGGAGTAAGGACGTGCGATCGGCACCCCAAGATGTACGAGAAAGAACTTTAAGGATGTTCAGTGATTTCTCGCACTTCTTCCGAAGGTGTATAATGTGCGAAAGAAAGGTGAGTTTCCGGTCGAAAAGTATTCCCAGAAACCGTATTTCCTTAACGACAGGAATGAAATCATTGCGTATACGGATTGAGGGGTCAGGATGAATGCCTCGCTTTCTGCAGAAATGTACACATTTACTCTTTTCGGCAGAAAGAGTGTGGCCATTTTCATCACACCAAGCGACCAATTTCTTAACTGTATTTTGTAGTTGCCGTTCGATCAAGTTCATATTACAGCCCTGGCATGAAATCTGAAGATCATCCACATATAGATTTCCTTGGACAGTTGCTGGTATTTGATTTAATATGTCACTAAAATGCATGATAAAAAGTGTGACACTGAGAACGCTCCCTTGTAGAACACCCTCAGCCTGAATAAAACGATCAGAATAAAATTTTCCCATGCGTACCCGAAAAATACGAGATGATAAGAAGTTTTTTATAAAGATTGGCAGGTGACCTTTAAAACCCAAGTTAAAAAGTTTTCGAAGAATTCCATAACGCCAAGTACGATCATACGCCTTCTCTATGTCAAAGAAGATTGAGACAAGATGGTTTCGTCTCACGAAAGCATTGCGAATATGGGTCTCGAGTTGTACTATATTTTCATTGTGAATCGGCCTTTCCGAAACCCACTTTGCATTAAAGGAATGCAACCTCGTTTCTCCAATTCATAAACTAGTCGGGCGTTGACCATACGTTCAAGCGTCTTGCAAAGGACACTAGTTAGCGCAATCGGTCTGTAGTGCAAAGGGTTAGCAGAATCTTTGTCCGGTTTCAGAATGGGAATTACAAAAGCTTCTTGCCACTGGTGTGGGAAATTTTGCTCACTCCATAATCTATTAAACAAATGTAGGAGATTTGTGAGAGAAGACATATTCAAGTGACGAAGCATATTATAAGTGATTCCGTCTGGACCAGGACTTGTATCATGAGCTTGGGATAGAGCTCTCTTCAATTCAAACATTTTGAACCCACAATTATATGAATGTGAGCGTTCAGTTTGAAAAATCAAAGAGAGCTGTTCTTCAAGATTTTTTTTTCGCTATGAATTTAGAACTATGTGATTCGACAGCGGATATTTGTGCGAATGTTTGTCCAAGAATGTTGGTTATATCTAATGGAGAGGAATATGTTCTATTTCTGGTTTTCAGTATAGGAAAAGAAAATTCTTGATAAATTCCGTTAGCTGCCTTGACTTTTCTCCACAATTGCTCACTTGAAGTACGAGATGTGATCAAAGAAATATATTCTACCCATGATTCCCTCTGACTACAGCGACGAATGCGACGTGCAAGGGCTTTAGCTCTCTTAAAAGCGACTAAGTTCTCTGTGGTTGGGTACCTTCTATAGTTATAGGAATAAAAAAAGCCTTTTTTGATTCCTATAACTATCGCGGCAAGCATCGTTCCACCAAAATTTACGGAATTTTCTACAGTGTGATGAAGGAAGCTGGTCCACTAGGTTGTCTAGATCCTGTTGTTGAATGGTATTGTGAGGTGGCAAGTTAATACTACAGACTGTAATCAGTGTTCGAATATGAACTTGAACAGCTACAGCCTGTAGAGGTGTATGCAAAATAATAGGTGTGCTTGGGTAAAGATTTGATGTGAAGATACAGACACCACCAGAACTGCGCCCACCAGTGTCTGCATCATTACGTACACAGTTGTAGCCACGTAATTTTAAAGGAGCATTGGGTGTCATGAAAGTTTCTTGAAAACCAAAACAAACAGGATGAAATGTGTTAATGCTTTTAACGTCCTGAAGTTTGGACCGAATGCCGCGACAGTTCCAAGAAAGGAAGGTACCCATTAAGAGAGAGGTTTTGGAAAAGAGTTATTGGAAGCAACGACAGGAGTTGCAGACACATCGTAACTCATATCCAATTCATTTTCATCCTCAGAAGGATGCAGTTTCAGATCGGGGGAAGTTGATTTACCACCAAAAACGGATGTTAAATCCTTGTGCGCAATGCCCCGATTCGCAAGTCCTAAAGCTACTGAATTTTTCAAAGAAGATTTTTGTAGTTTCGCGGATAGATCTTTCTGCGTTTGACCACGCTTTGAAAGTTTCAACTTCAAGGATTTTTTAACTTTAATTTTTGATTTAGGTTTAGCTGGCATGCCAGTATCAGATGTGCTGTTTAGTGATTGTTCTGTATCGGAGTCGGAGGATTTTTTAGTTATTTTAGTTTTTGTACAATTTGGACACAAACAATTGACACAGAAGGATTTTTGCAAAGCAGATGAATAGCTCAAACCAGGAGTGGGTGTTTGCGCCAGAATTTTCCGCCTGGTTTCAGAGTAAGAAATGTTTTCTTTAATTTTAAGAGTTATTATTTTCTTTTCAAGCTGCCAGCGTTCACATAGCCGAGAGTATGACGCATGACCACCACCACAGTTCACACACTTTTCGGGTGCAGAACATTGCTGGCTATCATGGCCTTTAGAAGCACAGCGGGCACAAGTGGCTGTCCCGCGGCAATTAACTTTAGAATGGCCATAACGTTGACAGTTAAAACATCTCAAGGGGTTAGGAATATATGGTCTGACAGGTAATTTAATATATCCTGCAAAGATGAAGTCTGGTAATTTCGGTGTTTTAAAAGTTAATATATGATGTTTCGTGTCAAGAATAATTCCATCTCGCCGGATAGAAATACGGTGGACTTCAGTGATACCTTGAGATTTCAATTCAGATAAAATTAAATCTTCAGGGAGGTTCAATATTTCTCCACAAGTGATAACACCTTTAGATATATTTAATGATTGGTGGGGGCTCACACTGACAGGAATTGTTGACAAATTTTTTAATTTTTGAATTTGGTGAGCTTGCTTAGGGGAATTAATCTCTACCAGCAAGTCAACAGAACGCATCTTACGAATAGATGTTACGTCACCAACTGTTGCTGTAATTGCTTTCTGAACTAAAAATGGTGATACGCTTTCAAATGTTTCCTTTTTATCTGAAATACGTTTAATTACAAAATATTTATCAAAATGATTATCAAGATTCGTAGATTAAGGTACAAAATGACGCCCACTGAAGGGACCCTTTTTTCGAGGAGCCATACGATATTAAGAAAGTTCGAGCCCGGCGGCACCACCCACCACGGAGCCCAACAAGGGAAGGCAGCCACCGGCTCTGGCCATTCCCAACCTCGGCGCTTACCTTAGTGCTAACCGGTACCTATACGCTCGGAGTTACCCCCGGGGACAGTGACCACCCTT
>JAOUZG010028144.1:4873-24168 GCA_026289955.1 Argiope argentata
ATATGCTATTCACTTTTATTTTTGGAAGAAAGTCTCATTTTGTGAATTAAAATTTTGAGATCAAAGTCAGAATATTCTACATTTTTTTGAATAATTTTAAGCGAAAAATGTGAAGATACCTGTCAAATTTAAAGCATATGCTCCCGTGTTAAAAATCCCTTCATCTCTCTATTTTTGGGTATGTGTGCGTGCGTGCATTATCTGGAAGTTTATTATTTAAGTTCCTAAAACAGTTTTTATTTTATTAAATGAATTAAAATTGAAATTAGAGTTATTTTAATGTAGCATTACAACTGAAAATAGAGTAATAATATATAAGAAAGCCTTTTTTTACTATTTTTTTAAAATTTATCCACTTACTATTTATTTCATTTTTATAACATTACAATTTACTGAATGTTATTTTAAAATATTCTGAGTGAGATTTCTTTTCTCTTTCATGACGTTTAGTTTGAAAACTTTATATTCTCTTGATTTTACATTGATGCTGTGAAGTATAATGCTTAAGAAGAATATGAAGAATACTTATAATAACTATTAATCGTTAAATGCGTATGCAGATAAGTAAATATACTATTCTAATTGGATGAAGAAGTACTTAAATAAGACAAATATATAAAAAAAGTAATTAGCGAAAAAAGTAGCAGAGGAAAGTACTCCCCAAAATAAAAATTTAAAAAGAAATCAAATAAATCTGGGAGAACAGAATGAATAGTCTGAAAATTTGGGAAATACTTAAAAAAATCCTTATTATGCTGGGTAAATTAAAATCTTAATTTTTTTTTGTTGAAAGGTTTTTTAATAAGATTTTTTTATTTTTCACACAGATAGTTGAAATTCTATAGAAAATATCGACCTAAAATTTATCGCATATTTCATCCTTAATACTGCTTAGATAGAGAACTTGTTTATTTATGTCAATCTGATTCGTTTGTAAGCAACGTAGTTTTGAAATATTAGAGAAAATTTTATGTGTATTACAACATCTTGTTCGGCTGGTAAGGGAACTACTGCGGCTAACTAATTAAAGCTGCTCTAAATTTCTTTGAAATTGGAAATTGGAAATTATTTCTAAATTTCTTAAGAATATGTAATTCATATAGCAATGTTAAAATCACTTTTTATTCTGTTTATTTTTTAGCAGTATATTTGTGTTATGGAGTACTAAATATGCACCTAAAAGAAAACTACATTTGAATTCAGCTAACATCTCACACAGATATATCATATAAAATATGAAAAGTTATATAATGAACAAATAATTTATTCTCATCAGAGTGCCTATTTTTTTAAAAAATGATATAATCTTGAAATTAAATTGGCGATGGCAAACAGAAAATTTTAAATTTGTAATGGCTCTTCTACTGTGAAGCTGGTTTTTTAAAAACTTATATAATATGGAAACTTAAAATCCATGGATGAAAGCTTTTTTTACTACTTACGGTAATTCAAGAATTGCTTTTGTATTTAATTCCTTCTTACAAATCATTTAAATAAAATTAACTATATTTATTTATACTTCAAATCTAATAAACAACTTATATTTAAATAACATAGATTTCAGTGTTCGAACTTCTAGAATTAAACAAATGAATCAAGAAGAAACAAAACTAAAACTGATGAAAACAAAAGTCTTCCGTTTAACGCAAATCGTGTAATTTATGTAAAGTAATGTATTTTCTAAAACCTAGATTATTTTTTCGAAGTGGTTGCAGTATTTATATGAGAAAAAATTCATTGATTTTTATCATACATATTTTTGAATAAAATCATCTAAAAGAATTTCATGTTTCATAGAAAAAAAGTGGAAACTATTCAGATTGTTTTAAATGCACGAAACTGTATTAAACAATAAGTCATTAAGTATTCCAAATTGGGTTAAACATCATGCTAACTTTCGCCAAATCTGACACTTTTAAGATAACGTTTAAAATGTTGCAAACACTTCTAGAAATGATTCTTTACAGTAACAAAACCGCCTCGGAAACAAGACCGTTTATTGACAGTTTTATGACCAGTACGAAAAGCGACTATGCGAATCCCACTACGAGCTCGTGCCACTATTAAAAAACCGAGCAAAGTAGAGGAAAATAATAGATGCATCTAAATAAAAAGTACGGCTATTTCATATTTTGTAATCGTTAACCATTCTTAAAAATCTTTTTCTCGTGTTTTAATTTTAATTTAATCAAATTTTCGAAATGCAAATCATTTCGTCTAATGTTTTGTCAGTGATATTCATACAATGACAAAAATATGAATATAGTGAATATATGGCAGAAATATGATTTAAAAAAATGATTAAGCAAAGACGGATATAATTTCTAAGTATAAACAAGTCATGCTGTTGATAAAATTAGATATTCATGTCTTTTTATATTACAAATTACGTTACAATTGACTCTATATAAGTAAATACATTATGACATATTTCTGTTTGCCGAATGTCCCCATTAATTTGATTTCAATTTTGGACTTCAATTGGACTTCAATATTGGATGATTGTGTAAAATTTCTACAAAGCTAAACGGGAAATGCTATTAATAATAAAAATACTAAGGGCAGATATCAACGGGATTGTGTCACTTGCGCTCAGTCTCATTAACACTAACTCATTAGAGGGTGTCATTTGCGCTCACATGGTAGATTTACTACACTTTAATCACCTTTGGCAGGAAAACTTGGCGTGCATCTAGAGGGGCTAAAGAGAATGCACGTTTCTCGCATTGATGAAATAAAGTGACATAATTAACCCTCCAAGCGTCAAGCCCGCAAATAGACGGAATCTCTTCTCCCTTCAAAGCGTTAGGCCCGTGAATAGACAGAAATTTAAATCCCCTTAAAACTGTCACTGCCCGTACTTTGACGGGCCCAGTTTTTCGCTTCCCCCAAACTGAAGCTGCGAGATAATGAGAAGGAAATGTGAGATAAGGAGAAGCCAATCATTATCAGTGGACTGGATGAATGTTGTCTTCCTGGTCATGTTCTTTAAGCATTTTAAAATTTTGTTTACGTTTTCAAACGCTTATTTTGAGATTTTGAGAATAAATGCGAATTCCCATTGAGTTTTAAATAAGGGTAGTAAAATCTAATGAATGAAAATTAACCTACTTTTAATATGAAAATGAACATATATACGTGTTATTATTAATAAATTGATCCATAAGATTTTAAAACTTTCTAGCGTGAAACAATAGTTAATCTAAAAAATAAATATAAAATAAAAATTTGACAATTTTTTCTTTTATAGTAAAGTATAGTAAGTTTAATTGTAAAGTTTGAGTTCACCAGATATGATTTTAATTTATTTATCAAGTTTGTTAGTTTTTATCTCCTAAAATACCAAATGAAGAAATTAAAATTCTCGTTTAGTTTACCAAAGCTTTAAAGATGTAACTAATTATTGTTAATTAAGGCTAAGGTTTTTAAATATTCTGAATTTGAATATAAAAATTCAAAAACTTAATTAAAAAAATCTGTATGTTTTTTTTTTCTTTTTCCCAAACAAATAAACGCAAGCGAGGTATTTTATCTATATTTGTTGGTGTATATAAAACTAATACATCTTTTTTCTACCATTCGGATTTAATTTTTTTACTTATTTTCACAACTTTAAATTTTTATTGTAGCTAATATATATTGTCTTTTTTGAGTTTGTTGAAAAATAAAATTGTATTTTACTAATAACATTATATATTTTATCACAATAGCTTTAAGAGTAAACTTTTGATAAGTACTAATTAAAGAATTTGGTTAGCTTTCTTCACTACAGATTTTTTGGAATTCTATTAATTCAATAATGAATACAGACTTTAGGAATTGTTTTTGTTGCGTTATTGAAAATCTAAGTACTGGCCTTTGAACATTTGTTTAAATACTGTAGGAAATTTGAACAATAATGCTCTTAATATAGAAAGAATATGAACGCGTAATCAAAAACTTCTCACAAGCCAAAACTATTTTTACAAACACATTTGAGAATATTTTCAAAATATATGTTTAGTTATATGCGCATCTTCATTGGCATGCTACTTTTATCAGCAGTTTATAGTAAAACTTCTAATTGTGCTGTTACAACAGGTTTTTAATGTGGGGATTTTTACTTGAAACTAAAATATGTTTGATTCCGTTTGACGTTATTAATTACTTAAATAAAAAAAATTAATCGCTTCAAAAATCAATCATGTACCTAGAAACTTTTTTTCAAAAAAAAACTTTTTTTCTGTAAATATTTGCTCCAAATTTAAGACTGAAAATGTTGTTACAAAAATTCTTTAGATTATTGGAATATAGAATCTTAAAACTTCATAAAAATTTAAAGGAAGTTTTACAGTATAAACATTCTCTTTATTTTTCAGTAACATGTGTAGCAAATAAAATCATGTTTATTCTCATATAAGCATTGTAATTTTTAATATAGTAGAATTATATGAGTGTTATTTTTAGAACTGTGCCATGAAATTAATCCTTTTCTTACTTTTATGAAATTGTAAAGAAGAATAGATTCATTTAATTTGATGACAAAACAGGAAGTAAATTTACTTCATAGAAAAACTACGAAAAATTGTTCACCCTATGAACCTTTGTGACCTCCTCTCTTTGAAGAAATGATATAATTAATGTAGATGACTGATACGAAATACAGAAATTTTGAAATACAATAAATGTTTTTCTAGTGATTGCGATAAATATAGCATTATAAAAATATGATAAAATGATAAATAGATACAAAACGCAGAATATATAACAAAAATATGCATTTAATGATCATAAAAGGTTCTGATTTTTTTAATAGGAGAAAGACTTATAAAATCAAACTCAAACTCATCTTGTTTATTCTTGAAATAACGAAATGAGCAGATACAAAAAAATGTAATTGCAATATGTCAAATAAAAATTTGTAAGCATAAATCCTGAAAAACTTATATACAAACATTTTAATTTTTTTCTTAAAAATGTAAAATGGGATTGAGTAGAATAATAACAATAAAAGCACAGTATAATAAAAAATAGGAATATAATCAATAATGTGATTTAGAAGTGTAAATCTCAATAATCAAACACAGTATGATATCTTTCAAAACATGGTGCGATACATAGTGCAACCTTGCATTGTTTGCACTGAAACCCAGTTTCTTTCCTAACACGACGGCCTTTATCATCAAATCTTTTGCTACACACAATACACACTCTTGACAAGCTTTTCTTTTTACCTGTCGCTTCAATGTGTGAAGGAAAGTGGCGTCCAGTGAGGCGGTCAGATACAAGAAGTTGCAAATTTTTCTTATCTCCATACGTTTGAAATAAGCTTTCTATTAGATTTAATCTAAAATCTAGATGTGTCATTTTACCTCCACATTTTTTAAAGAGAATATATGAATTCCATACGCTCTGGTTTAATAACTGCCTGAAAATCTTCTTGTAATATTTCTTTTGTTGATTCCGAGCTGTTGGATAATATGACAAACATTGATCAGCCATATCCACTCCTCCCATCGTTCGATTATAATCTAAAATAGCCTTAGGCGTTTTAGAAATAATTTCTTCAATGTCGCCATTACTTTTCTTCATCCTTTTGCACTGCTCAACAAAATTAATTGTGTGAATTGTGCTAAGCATATGAATTGGCTTCTTATCCATATATTTTAAAATGCACATTTTTCCTTTCTGAAAGCCAACGATCTCTCCCTTTTTAATATTTCTGTCCTTTATTTCTTGTGGGATACCACGTCTATATGATCTTAAAATTCCATAAATCTCTGTTTTATTAGCTATCAAGATCTCTGCGAGTTCAGGAGAAGTATAAAAATTGTCTAAAGAGACACAGTAACCTTTACTCAGAAGATTTTCCATCAGAGTCATAACTATGTTAGTGGTTGCAGAATATTTATAGGCGTTTTTCCATAGAGGCATGTCTTTTCCTGTGTATATCAAGCTATTCCAGATGTATCCTGTACTTGATTCACATAATTGGTAAAATTTTATCCCAAATTTGGACTTTTTCTTCGGCAGATATTGCTTAAAGGCCAACCGGCCCTTATATAATAGCATTGATTCATCGACAGACACTTCACACTCGGGAATATATGAAGATTTAAATTTTCTGTTTAATGCCTCATATACTTCATATATTTTTCGAAGTCCAGGCTGAGGATGATTGTTTGTATCTATTGTTGCATTATTTGTGAAGTGCAAGAACTTCATCAGCAAAGCAAACCTTCTTTCGGACATTATTTGACCGAAAACTGGTGTATAAAGGAACGGATTTTGAGACCAATATAACTTTTGAATCGGCTTTTGAAGGATTCCTTGGAGGATCAATAAAGCAAGGAACACTCTTATTTCGCTGGCATCCGTATCTTTCCATCCGTTTAATCTTGAACTGGGTGTTGATTCATTTGTTTCAATGAAACTCTCTGCAAAACGATTTGTTTCACTCGCTATATAACTGATGATATCATCATCAAAAAAAATTCCAAAAAGTTCCAAAGGTGAAGAACTGTGAATCTAAACTTTTATTCCGGGATTCCCAGTAAATGGAAATCTTGGGGGAGAAGGTCCAAGGTTGTCTTCTTCCAGACGACACCAGTCTCTTGCATCATCTAATGATACATCTTCATCACTCTCAGAAGAAATATCCAAATACGATGAATCAGAATCGGAATATTCTTCAGAATCCATTTATAAGTTAGTAGATAAAACAAAAGCTATGAAATATTTTAAGAAATACTGAAATTTGTCAAGCAACAGCAAATTAAATTAGACCCTCTTTAAAATGCGTCATTAAATATAATGTAGGCTGAAATATAACTTTTCTACTCTATCGACCTAGTTTCCTACCTAGCTGACTAGGTACTCCACACTGGTTGCTCGATAGGATTTGAAAGGAAAAAAAAATTCAAATATATGAGCAAGCTTGTAGCTTCACTATCTCAACTATCTGCAGAATAAATAGGCTGTGAACTTATCTGGTCTTACTTATATAGAGCCCCTATATCGATATTCCATTCTTCCGCTAATGTTTTTATTGCCATCCAATACGCTTTCTTGTACATCAATCATCTGGCATGCAAATGGGAAAGCTATCACATGTTTTGAAATCGTTTGTCGAAGTCAAGCACTTAAAATTTTCTCATGGGTTCTTCATATTTGTTCCCACGATTAGAAACCTTAAAAATAATTATTATTTCGCTTAAGGTTAAAAAAATGGAAAGGAAATGGAGTCGTTTAGATTTCGAAAGGTTTGAGAACTAATTAGATTTAAATTGGCTTATCAAGAAAAATTATCAGAAGAGCATCAGATTGATTGCCCCCTAACGTTTTACCATAAAGTACGTCGTAAATGATAAAAACCACAGATGTTATTTCCACCGCAGATGTTAAAACCACAGATGTTTCATATGATCTTCAACAAGTCTTGAAGAAGAGAACCGGAAAGAATAATTCACTATTTTTTTGGGAATGGAAACCTTATCGTATTCAATGCCCAGAATAGTAAATGTAAAGATGATTTATAAAAAAAAACTTTAATTTAAAAATCAGTAATCGTTTTTCCCAAAGCCTCTCACTGAGTAAGCATTTTCCTAAGCATTGTTTCATTGTAAAAAGTTATCAGAAATGTTAAAACAAAACGATATTTATACAATATCCCTCTTGAAAATATTCAAAATAAAAACAATTCAGCAACAATTAAAATACTCAAAAATACGCGAACATCATGACAAAAATTATTCCAATATGCTAAAAAAGTGTAACACTAAAACAAGTTATTTTTGATCACTGGAATAAGAAAAATTTGGAAATACCCACATTTCAAGTAATTTGAAATTCTTTACGAGTCAAAATATTAATCTTTAGCTTCACATTTTCATTTTTTTTAAATACAGCTTGTGTGCTAAGGATATCAGAAGTAGACACCTCACAACTATTATTATAATACTAGTGCATATATTCACTGATAGTGAAGATGAGTATTAATATTGGCGATCTCCAGATCAAATTGTTTGACCTGGGGCGAACACATTTTATACGTTTATAATTTGGAACTGGGAATGTACACCTCTGGATGAAATAATCAAAAATTACATAGAATTTTAACATTTATCCACTATAAAAGGTGAAATTGCTACAACACAATGTATACAATGCTCAATTTTATTTATACATTTGAATGCATCAGCAAAAAAATCATTCTTTGAGATAAAATTATCTTGAACTTTTTGTGTCTTATTCGCTTCAGCTATATTGTTTATTTGAATTTTAGTAAATAAAATTATATGGCAAAAAAATTCGTACCATTCAATAAGAAAATTTTGAGTTCGTAATTAAAGTACCAAACTTTTTTCTATAGTGATATTTTCGAATGAATTGTAAAAATTTAATATTTTTTATTTATCTAGAAAAAGAGTTTTTTTTTAAATCACGGTGGATTAAAATATTTTTTTTAATTAAGACTGGCGTGGGAAAAGTAATTTACTTATTAGATTAAATTTAATCTGATTTATTAATTACTTTTTTCAATTAATAATTAATAAAAAATCAAGACACATCCTTTTATTTTAGGTAAGCAAATGAAACCTCTAAGTTTTTGTCTGACTGAAACATTCTTAAGAATTTGTGCTAGTTTGTATAACTTTATTCAAAGATTATTGAATTTGGTGATGAGCGTGATACTCATGCCCTTAGAAAGGTTAGATTAAAATTTTAAAGAAATGATTTCCATTGTCCAGCGTGATAGTTGCTGTTTTTAGTGATTCTATTTTAAATTGTCTGGTCTGAAGATATAATCAATAATACGAACAGACAAATATGGTAGATAATCTGACATATAATATATAATCTCAAATATTTAAAAAATTAAAAAGAAATATCCAGTAGTACATATAAAACTTTGTTGCTAAATGGTTCTGTTATCTATATTTAGAAATTTATTAAGCCTTATGGCATTCAAGAAAAAAGGTTTTGCATTAATTGTAGTTTATTCACTTCCGTTTTAAATTAAGGATTTTCTAATAAATAAATTTTATTCTACAGAATGGAGCATGGAGTCTGAAACAGTATGAGTTATATGACTATCGAAACTTAAAATGTCAAGATGTTTTGCTGAAGAAACCATTTAATTTAAAATTTTGTATCGACCAGCAACCTCGGAAAATATTTTGGGCGCCAATCTCAGCTAGGAAGAAATATGCATAAAAATTCAATGCAGTTGCATTTGAAAAGCTTTTAAATTCAGAATTTAATAATATTTAATAATTCTATGACCCTAGGGAATGTCGTTATCCGATTGCAAGATTGTGAGAGCTTTGACTCTAACTCGAATTATTTAAGCTGATTTTTTTTATTGTAATTCATTTTAAAATGGTTCTTGTTCTGTAGGATATTTCTTTAGAAATATCCAAAAAATTCAATTGCCAAATGGTTAATTATAAGCCTAAATAAACTGGATAATTTAATTCATTTTTCTAGGCCAAATTTGTTTGTATCATGAATAATACAAAGAAATATTTTGGCAATTACTTTTAATTGTTGTCATAAGGCACATCATTTCCACAGTCCAGTTATTTCAGCATTACTGAGTTATTGTAAAACATATTTAATTTCAAAATTTTAATCATGCTGATAAATACCAAAGTATCTCAGAAATTGAAATATTGTATGAAATTCCTTAATTGCACAATTGTTGTAGTGTTTCATGAAAAAATAAAAAATCCGCTAAAACACAATAATATTTTCTAAGTTTCCAATCAATGTCATTTCGATCGACCAAAAGAAATATGCTCTTCGAAATGAAAAGACTGCGATAAGATAACAACTGTCACTCACAACATGATATCCGCTAATCAGCTTACCCCCTGTGGTGCTGAACTACACGCAAAAGGGGAAAGCAATCCATTTGTCCAAACCCTGACACTTTTAAGAACAGACCTGTTATTCAGACGCGCCGCTTTCGGTACGTAGATCAATCTGAACGTCGCCGTCTGGAGGGTTAAATCAAAATTATCTACGATAGGTAAAATGCAAATTTTAGAAATAGGTCTTCTAAAATTTCCTTTTGCAGTAGGTATCTCTGCTACTCTGAAATTGCCATCTGAGCCTGCAATTGCTTTAATAATTCGACCTAATGGTCACTCGTAAGTTGGAAGTTGAATGTCCTTTATTAGAACTAGCATGACAGAAGTTAAATTTTAATTTTTAAGCAGCTACTTTGAGCGCTGTTGTAAATGGCTCAAATAATTATTTTGCCGATGTCTCCAAATAGTTTGAACTAACTTTTGAGTTCGTTGCCATCGACTGAGAAGATTGTCTCTTTTGTCTGTGAAATTAGGTTCTGGGATAGAATTGATAGGTTTTCCTATGAGGAAATGGCCTGGAGTTATTACTTGCATTTCATCAGTATCAGTTGGTAGAGGAGAGAGGGGTCGCGAATTGAGGATGCCCTCAATCTGAGTAATTACTGTTAAAAACTCTTCGAGTATTAGTCTTGCAGGACCTGCTACTCTCTTAAAATGATATTTAAAGGATTTCACACCTGCTTCCCAAAGGCAACCGAAATTGGGAGCCCTAGGCGGCAAAAATTTCCACTTTATACCTTCGGAGGAAAGCATATTCGAAATGTCTTCGCTACCTACCATTAGTTTGTATAAGTTTTTAATTTCTGTGGAAGCACCTATAAAATTAGAGCATTATCGCTAAAAATTATGGAGCTTTTCCCACGTCGCGCAAAAAATCATTTTAGCGTTGCGGTTAGAGCTTCAGAAGTTAGATCTGTGACAAATTCTATGTGTACAGCCTTGGTTGCCATACATACTAATAAAGCAATATATATTTTCTGTAGATTACCCTTTCTTTAACCCTTAAATTTTATTTTGAATGGACCGCATAAATCGATCCCTACATTTAAAAATGCTGAACTAGGAGTAACTCTTACTGCTGGAAGGTCTCCCATAATTTGGATCGCGATAACGGGCTTGTTTCTAAAGTATCGAACACACTCTTAAAAGTCCTTGCGTGCTACATTTCTACCTCCTGTAGGCCAATATTTTAACCGAACAGTATTTAGAAGGGCCTGAGAGCCTACATGAAAGTCTCGTTTATGAAAATACTGAAAAATAAGCGTAACTAGCTTATTTCCCACTGGCAGAACAACTGGATGTTTCTGATTAAAATTTAAATTAGAATGCGCAAGTCTGCCTCCTACCCTGATTAGTCCATCGGATGGATCTATGAAGGGATTGAAAAATTTCAACTTACTCGAGGATGGAACTGACGTTCCTTTTTCTAAAGCGGAGATTTCAGTAGAAAAATGTTTTACCTGTACCAATTTTAAGAGTACCCTTTCAGCGTTCAGGTATTCCTCTTGTTTGAGAAATCTTTTTTTTTTCCTTTTCAGGAAATCTGCAATTTCGAACAAACCTAAAAATAAATGCTACAATTCTGATTAGTTTATGAAATTCATTTGTGATAGCAAGTAAATCATCTAAAAATTTAGAATCATTAGTTAAAGTCAAAGTTAATTTAGTAACAGACTTGAGCTCAACTATATAAAGTTTGTCGGTTGAACCAGTAGAAATTTGTACAGTTTAATAAGCAGGTAAGTTTAATTTTGAAAAGTCTGGTCCTTTAAACCACAGTTCACTGGTTTCAAGGGCCTTAGCATCAAGTCCTCTGGAAAGCAAGTCAGCAGGGTTAAGCTCTGATGGAATATGCTGCCACTGGAAATCTTTCGATAGTTCCTGAATTCGAGACACTCGGTTGCTCACAAATGTCTTGAGCAAGTTATAAGGAGTCTTTATTCAGGCGAGGGCTATAGTTGAATCTGAATGTAATATATCAGAGTCTATTTGGAGCCTCAATGCAGATATGACTTTCTACGTAAGTTTTGAAAGAAGTAGACAAGAGCAAAGTTCAAGTCTGGGAATTGTGGTGGTTTTGGTTGGTGCTATCCTTGACTTCCTACAAAGAAGGTGGGTAGTTACTTCATTGGCGTTAGACACAACTTTTACGTAAATTACAGCACCATAAGCTTTAGAAGAGGCGTCTGCAAATCCAAGTATCATAACGTACTTAGAGACAACTTGATAAAAGCATCTGGGAACACGAATGGATTTAATATTCTCTGATAAGATCTTAAGGAAGTTGTCCAACTACCTGGAAATATCTGTTGGTAATGCCTCATCCCAGTCCAATTTAAGTAACCACAACTGTTGCATGAAAATCTTTGCTTTGGCTATGACCGGTCCCAAAAGTCCGAGGGGATCATAGGTGCGAGCTATTTGTGAAAGCACTTCTGGTTTGGTGTAGTTGCAGAATTGCTAGAATTGGAGCAGGCTTTAAACGTAAAGGAATCACTTAAACTGTTCCAGAACATTCCTCAAGTTTTGACTGTAACTTCTTCAGAATTGCGGTCAAGCGTAAATTCTTTTTCAGTTGATGAAGCCTTGCTGGAACACCATTCTTTCTTTTTTCAATCATAATAAATCTGCCGCGGAAGACGAAAGGAAAGAAGATTCACTGGCAGAGTCGAGAACGTCTCTTAAGGGTTTAAATTCCCCCCATGCATCTCTGACATATATTATGGAGGTGTTTATCAAAATACTCTTATTACCATCACAGAAAAGGGAAAGACGAGGGTTTTCTGACATCGGCGTTTCAATTGACTGTGAATTATTAGTTTGAGGGTTCCTTCCCTGAAAGTGCGTGAGTGACGAGAACCAGGTTTCACTCTCTCGATTACTATAAGTGTTTGGCGCGATTGGAGACGTAGAATATTTATGAAGCAATGTAGATGATCTAGTTTCTTTTTACAAACGAAACAAGAACTTTTAGAGTTACACTTAGAGAAAGGGTGAAATTCACTTAAACAGTTTTTACAAAGCTGATTTTTTAAACTAAATCTAACCTATTGGATAATTTCATTTCTTTAAATGCATTGCAATGATACAGTGCATGTGTTAGTGCTTTGCAACCGATACACAATTTAGGAGATTTATCTGCTTTGACAAAAAAGGATTTCGATCACTCAGGGTTATATTTAGTAGGAATGCTAGTTTGAATATTATTTAAAATTTAGCATCCCTTTCTAAGAATTCTAGAAAATAATCGAATTCAGGCATTTCGTTGTCTTTTAATGTTAATTCAAATTATTTGCGGGTGTCGCGATCTAATTTTTCAAGAATAATATCTAATAACAAAGCGTTGGATAATTTATCTCTCGCGAAATCTAAGATTAATGATAAGATTCTTTAAAATGACATCCAATATATTTCGTAGATCTTTGCCAGATTCATGGTTTAATGGACGAATATTTAGAATGTTATTTATGAGACAGTTAAAAATAATTCTTTTGTTTTCATAACGTTGGTCTAAAGCTTTAAACAGAGAAGTAAAGTTATCATCAGCAGTTTCTATGCAGTTTAGTTTCTCTTCTAAGAGAACCGCGTAAATAATGCAGTTTTTCATTTTCAGAAAGTTCAGGATTTTCACTTATTAGGCTATCAAATTGAGTTTTGAATAAATTCCATTCTTCGAATTTTCGGAAGTTTGATGAATGCCTTTTTAGACTGATCATTAATACTAGAATCATCAAGACTTTGATTATGCACAGAGTCAGTTTTTAAGGTTTTTAATTTATAAATAGAAGTTTTAAGGCTTACTTCTAATTTTTGTATGAAATCATCCACTTCGAATAGAGAGGTTTCGATTTTCTGGAAATCTTCTTTGACGATTTTGTAGTAATCATCTTTCAATTCTTCGAATTTTTGTTCGATATTTAGCACCATATCCAGTTGAGCTTGAAGTTCGGGAATGTCCATTTGGTTTTGTCCTTCAGTCAGAGCATTGTTCAATTTCGTAAGCTGGCTTTCGATGCTGCCACGCTTGCGATTAAGCGATGTGATATCTGCCATATTTAGTGAAAAGAATTTATCAAATTCAATGATAAGAATTAATCCATAAGATCTGGTTGACCTCCGGTTTGCTTAAGACCAAAATGTGCGGTGTATGCGTTATAGAATCATAATTGCGAATGCACTGTATAAATGCGTTTACTTCATTGCGTGTTAGCGAGACAGTTTCAGAAACTTTTCTGAGATATTATAAGGTTGCCAGGTTGAAGTGGTTACAGAGTTCGCCAAGGGAAGATGTTCCAGAGCCAAATGCATGATTTTACAAGTACGGAACACAACCCATTCTGCACGCTGGAATAGGTAACGGGGGAAAATTGTGTCGCACCGTTCCTATCAGCATGAGAGATTATTATGCGAAAATGATCACTATTATAAAGATCACTTTCAACCATGAAAGCAAGCAATTGTAAAAGCACTGGGGAGCAAATGACCAAATCAAGAGTATGAAAGGTGCGTGTAGCTTCATGGAAATACGTTTCTCGTTATTATTCAGCAGGCAGAGACAGTTGTTAATAAACTGTTCAATCTGCTGCCCTCGAGTATTCGTACTTTCCGAACCCCACAAAAGACTATGCCTATTAAAATCACCAAGCAGTACAAAAGGTGGTGGAAGCTGATCTACTAAGTTATCGAGATCCTGCTGCCTTACATTGTCATGTGGTGGCAAGTAAACACAGCATACTGTAATCAGAGATCTAACATGGATTTGAACAGCCACAGCCTGTAAAGAAATGTGTTGTGGAACTGGTGAGCTTGGATATAAATTTGAAGTCAAGATACAAATTCCACCTGAAGTAAATGCGTTGGTTGTAGCATCTTTACGAATACTAATGTAACCACATATTTTGAAAGGAATATACGATTTCAAGAAAGTTTCTTAAAGGGTGATACAAAAGGGATGAAATTTCTTAATGAGAGATTTAATGTCCACAATTTTTGAACGAATGCCGTGACAATTTCTCGAAAGGAAAGTATCCATTAAGTAATTTGAGGTGCAAAAGAATTGGAGATGGAAACATTAGGAGTTGTAGAAACTTCGCAACTCATCTTAAGATCTTCATCCTCCCCCTCCGAAGGGTGTAGGTTTATTACATCAGAACTTTTCGAAATGCCACTGAATAAAGAAGGAAAATCCTTATGTACGAGGCCTTTCTCTGCAATATGCAAGGCTAAAGATAGCTTTTTTGATTGTTTCTTGAACGTCTTTGTTAAATCCTTGTGAGAAAAGCCATGTTTAGAAATTGTAAGCCTTAAATTCTTCTCAGCTTTAGAAGGCTTCTTGCGTTGAGCTTTAACAGTCTCTGAATTGATCATATTAGAAGTATCGGTATCTGTATCAGATGTAAAATCTTTTACTTGATATTGAGTACTTTGGTTAATAAAAGTTTTCATCAATGCTGAAGCATAAGTAGTGCCAGACGTTGCTGTCCGAGCTTTGGCAATACGTCGGGCTTCAGGATAAGACATCTGTTCTTTGAATTTAGTCTCAATGACCTCTTTTTCAAACTTCCAGACAGGGCAAGACCGGGAATATGAAGTGTGATTGCCCTTACAATTTACACACTTATCTGCTGCCTTACACTCAGCGTTATCATGGCCAACTTCCTCACAGCCAGCACAAGTAAGTTTGCTACGGCAAGCAGTTTTTGGATGTCCATAACGCTGGCAATGGAAGCAACGTAGAGAAGTGGGAATATATGGCCTTACAGGGCAATTTATATATCCTGCATTGATAGAAATGGGAAGTTTTGGTGATTTGAAGGTCAAGATGAGATGCTCGTTGGAAGGAACTGTCCATCCCTTCGTATGAAAATGCGTCGAGCATGTGTTTCAATTCAGATGTAATTTCCTCCAAAGGAACATTAAAAAGTTCTCCTAAGGTTATGACACCTTTGGAAAAATTTAGAGTTCTATGAGGTTCGTTATTTTTATATCTGCTAAAGCTTTAATTTTCATAATTTTTTTTCGCCTGCTTCATAGAATTAACTTCTACAAGTAGATCTCCTGATGGAATTTTTTTAAAGATGTACCATCTCCAACAGTAGCAGAAACAGCATTTTGAACAAGAAAAGGTGATACATTTTCGAAAGTTTCGTTATTGTGGAAATGCGTTTGACAAGAAAAAAGAATCAAAATTTCTTACTAGGTTTTGAACTGTGACATGCCCGCATAAGGGACGAAGTTTCCCTTTAGCACTCATGCAGCATGGAAAAGAGAATTCAGGCTCCAACGGCACCGCCCACCACCGAGCCCAACAAGGGAAGGCAGCCACCGGCTCTGGTTACTGCCAGCCTCGGCAATTACTTCAGTGCTAACCGGTACCTATACGCTGGAAGTTACCCCGGGGGACAGTGACCACTCTTAACGCCTAGCCCAAGGAGTAACCCTTTTACCAGCTGATTGATACACCGAGGACCACAGTGCACCACCCGTCTGTCTAATGGGTCGCCACGAACGGCCAACAAGTGGGGATTTGGTTGTCCATTAGAAGCAAGAAGCAATCAGAGCGGTGAAAGCCTCTCATAGAGAGCTCCCTCACTTGCCAACGAGGGAAAGAAGAAAAAAGCAGACAGCAGAAGGCGTAGAGGAGGGTAAGCATAAAGGGAGTAAATATCCCTGGGAACCTCGGGATTGGGACACCTGTACTCAACTATAGAAGGTAAGCCCCTGAGGGGACTTTAAACTTCAGAGCTGCAATTTGCTTTCTAATTTTCCAACGAGGACATAAGTGGGAATAAGAAATATGATTCCCGAAACAGTTAATACACTAATCTTGGGCATCACACTGTTGATTTTCATGCCCTTTTTCTGCACAGTGAGCACATGTGAGCTTCTCGTGGCAGGTTGCTTTAGCGTGGAAAAACCTCTGATATTTGAATTGTCGTAGCAGATTTGGGATGTATGGTCTCACTGCTAATCTCATGTAACCAGCTTTAATATATTTGGGTTGTTTAGACTTGTGGAATGTGAGAATTAGATTCTTCGTAGGAACGAGTTTCCCATCTCAACGAACAGAAATACATCGTACGTGTGTAACTCCCTCAAAGGCTAACTCTGCAGTGATTTTTCCCATGGTTTCATTAAAAATTTCTCCTCAAGTGATGGCTCCATTCCAGTTATTCATAGAAGAATAAGGGCTAACTAACATTGCTATGGTGGTTAAACTTTTCTCTTTAAGTATTTGTTGCGATTGCTTACGATTTTAAACTTCAACAAGGTCACCTGAACGTAGTTTACGAATAGACTGAACCTCTAAAAGAGAACCAGTAATAGTCTTTTACACAAAAAAATTCTGAAACAGTGTAGAAAGTTTCTTTCAGATCAGAAGTATGATGTAAAACAAAAAAAGTGTCAAAATAATTATCAGCAATTTTGTTTGGTTTCGTATATTGCCCATTCAAGGGACCCTTTTTGAAATGACCCCTGTAAGGAAGAAACAAGGTTCGGATTCCAGCGGCACCACCCACAACTGAGCCAAACAGGGGAAGGCAGTAACTGGCTTTGGAAAACACCAGCTTCAGCACTTATCTTAGTGCTGGCCAAAATTTATACCTTCAAGAACGGTTACCATTCTTAATGCCAAGCCCCAGATAATGAACCTTTCACTTGATCCCTAGCAAACTATCAAAATGGTTAGGTTACCAGCCGAATCGATGCACTTGGAACCAACAGCACACCATCCGTCTAATGGGTCACCACGCATGGTAATTATGTGGGGATACTTGCGATACATAAGCAGCAGAAAGCAAAACACAGCGGCTACAGTTTTTCATCGACTACCCTCGAGGGAATTAAGAAAGAAAGTGTAAAGCAGAAGACGGAGGGGAGGATAAAAATAAAGGGACTAAAGATCCCTGGGAACCTCGGGATTGGGACACCCGTACTCACCCATAGTAGGTGAGACATTGAGGGGACGGTTTATAGCACGTCGAATCAGACCGGAAATTATATATACAGGCAACGGAACTTAGTGAAATATTGAAAGAATGGAAAGACAGCATCCCAATATTTTGTCCTGGTATCCGATTTGGAGATTATGGTCAGAAAAAAATGACATCAAATCATTTTTACATTACTTTTAATTCCTTAAATCTTTTTTATTGCCATTCATTCTTCTGGAGTTATCTATATATAGAATGTAGAAATAAATCATTTCACAACTCTATATCACTAGAGCTAGAAAACTTTTCAAATCCACACGTTCGACAATTAAGTAGGGAAAGCAAGCATCTGTACCACGAGCATGAATCGAAGCAACTTAACGTTCATTGGCTAATCAAGTGAGCTAAATGCTAGGTTTTACTTATTTTGGAAATTTACTGCTATTTTTGACCAAAAAAAACTAACTCGTCAAGTATTTTCAAAGAAAGATAAAAATACAGGCCATAAATCAATCTTAGACTTGGTGGAATCGAGTTTATTCTCGATCTTCAGATCCCATGCTAATTGCCATATTGAATAGATATGTTTAGTGAGATATTTTTGTGTCACAATAAGAAAGTCTGTGGGACAAAAAAAAAGAGTCTGCAGATTTTGACACTGAATCGGCCTCTTCATTCCCAAAAATGCCCACATGGCTCGGGATCCAAATAAAAAGAATATGAAAACCTTCATTTTGCAGGAGACACCAAATGAATAGAATTCTAATCGCGATGGGATGCATTAAGTCGTTGTAATACGAAAGTGACTCCAACGCACTCATACTATCAGTATAAATAATAAAGTTATATTCAGGAATAGGGGAAAATTTCTGAAGGGCAAAGAAAATTGCCATCAACTCAGCAGTAAATACCGAGCATCAATTATGTAAACGATAGCTTAGTGTTTCAGACAGAAGAATTATGTCACAACCGACATATCCATCTGGTTTTGAGCCCTTTATGAGAATTGGTACAAAAGAAAAGTGTTTATGGCGATAATGCAAAAACAGGTGTTTAAATATAGTTAGATCTTTTTAAGATTTATCAAACCCTGCTAGGAGATTCATGTAACAAAATTCTGGGACGTCCCATGGGGGAAACATAACAAATTTAGTCTTATTTGTAATAGTTGAAAGGCCTAAGTCCTGCAAAAGTACTTTCGTTATCTCATAAAATGGAAGAACGTAAGAGGAACGGCCATCATATAGTCTGCGAGGACTAACTGATACCGTTATTTTAGAAATGGGATGGTAAGGAAGAATTTTGTGTGGAAATAACAGACATTTTTGGCGCCTTAAATCTAGAGGCGGCTGGTTGCAAATAGAGTAGAGACTCTCTACGAAAGAGATATGAAAGCTTCTGGAAAAAATTCTTAACGGTGTAAAGACTTGACCTTGGTCGGTCAAATAAAACGGTAGCGTGTTATACACAAAGGGTTTATTTACAGCTTTACACAAAAAAACACGTC
>JAOUZG010028144.1:24178-39333 GCA_026289955.1 Argiope argentata
AAAAAAACACGTCATCTAGGTTAGATACAGGAAATATTTACAACGGGATTGTCCTTTCGGCAACTATGCCGGTGATTCCCAAGCTGTCCACGTATTCGGCTACTGCCCGTAGCTCCCGAGATCTGCGGATTACTTCCGGCAGATCTTTCCAACCAACTCGAGATCACGTGGTATATCTTCCACCTCAGTACTTCTGGCAGTTCGTCTCGTCCACCGGATCAGCTTGTTTCCTCATCCCCTTCTCTCCTTCCTTCTCGATCGGCTTCCCGAATCCCTTTTTTAACGGTAGCGAAGCTCCACCTCTCAGGCTGATATTGGTGCGCTGGAGATGCCGGTTGTCTAATCATTCTACTCCCACTTGCGCGCCACCATGTCGTGGGAAGATTTCTGAGACATCCACCCCTTATCAGAACCGTCACCACACCCGCTGTTCACACCTGTGTTCTTCCTTCAATAGGTTCAAGGAAACACTAATTTCTTCAACGGGTCGTAAACAGCATCTGCTGTTCGTTATCGGAACCCTTCCCAGCTGGGTGGTCCATAGAAGAAATAGTCCCGTCTGGTATTTCGGCACGGTTTACTGCTTTAATGAGCTGAAAACATGTGTGATCCCTTATCTGTCTTTCTCAAATTCTAAGAACTGGAGAAACACAATGGGATGAATAGCCTCACCTCTGGATAGGAGTATCATTGTTCGATCATGTGTCTCTTCCAGCAGGAGACAAAGTGGCGACTTCCTTACAACGGAGAATGATAAATGTTATTCAATCGTTACAAGAAAGAAGCAGGAGCGGAACCATACACTATACAACCATAATCCAGGTGAGAAAGGACGACTGTTTCGTAAATATATAAGGAGCAGAGATGTCCTATTAGAGCCCAAAGATGTTTTAGAGAGTACCTTTAAGATATTTAGTTATTTCTCAAATTTCTTTAGCAAGTTTAAATTATAAGGAATAAAGGAGAGTTTTCTATTTAAAAAAATTACTCCCAGAAATCGTATTTCCTTCACAACCGCAATGGGTGTATTTCGTATATAAATGGTAGGATCTACATGGATATTTATATTCCTGCAGATTTGGATGCATCGGCTCTTCCCTGGAGGAATATTATGCCCGTAGTTATCACACTAAGGTATTTTATTTACGGCATTTGCAACAGTCTCTCTATTAAACTCATATTGTTGCTTTGGAATGAAATCTGCTAATCCTCAACAGGAAATGATCCCTGAACAAATAAAGTTAAATAAAACTTGACCAACAATAAAAAGCGTAACACTGATGAAACTTCCCTCAGGCACTCCCTCTGTTAAAATAAAATAACCTGGATAAAATTTGCCTACACGAACTCTTAAAGTTCAATGTGATAAGAAATTCAGTAAAAATAAGGCAAGGTGTCCTCTAAAGCTAAAGTTATAAAGTGTGGACAATATGCCACAACGCCATGTCCGGTCGTATGCCTTCTCAATGTCGAAAAATATAAATACAAGGCGATTCCTGATTCTTTATATGAGTTTCCAGTAAAACAAGGTTATCATTGATAGACCTACCTCTTCGAAAACCACTCTGCAAGGGAGATATACGTCCTTGTTTCTCCAATTCATGTATGAGACGCGCATTGAACCTTCTCCCAAAGGCTTGCAGATACAATTCGTCAAAGCAATTGGTAGGTAATTGATCAAAGGGTTGTATGCTCCCTTACCAGGTTTTAAATAGAGATCACAATAGCTTCGCTTCATTGTGAAGAATACCTCTTTTCATTCCATATTCTGTTAAATAATAACGGATTTGAAAGGGAAGTTGCATTTAAATAACGGAGCATGTTATACGTGATCCCCTCTGGGCCAGGGATCCCATATCAAGGTCGTTAGATAATACCATTTCCAGTTCAAACATCTCTAATTCACAGTTATGTGGCAAAGGACTTTGGTCATTAAAGTGCATAAGTAGCAACTCCGCAAAATTCTTAATTGCCAAAAACTCTGGACTATAAGAATCTGTTGCGACACTTGTGCGAATGCATGACCGAGAATATTAGCAATATCTAATAGGGCAGAAAACTCCCGGTTTCCTGTATTTAAAACAAGAATGGAGGTTTCACTATATATCCCATTAGCAACCTTTACTTTCTTCCATAAAAACTTGCTGGAAGTGGATGATGTGATGAATGATACGAATTTAATCCAGTATTCCCTCTAAGTCGGCGTATGTGATGAGCACGGGCTTTGACTTATTATTTTCAATATTTGGTGGAAAGATTCAGGCATATATTATGACAATTTATTCCTTCAATGGACTAATATTTAAGAAAAAACATTTCATGCAAATTAAAGTTTTAAAGAACTTAATTTGTGAACAAAATCGTCCTGTCCCCAAATATATTATGTATTCACAGGTTAATATTTTTTGAATAATTAAGCATGAACTGGACAACTCATTTTAGAAAATTTAATCGATCCATTTTAATTCTCAAGATTGCTTTTCTTAGCTCATTTTTTTGCATCCACTTAATTCATGATGGTCTTTGAATTTATTTGATGTCTTTTTCTCAATTCCTACAGAATAATTTTAACCACACAAGAGAAAAAAATTTAATGACAAATTTAGAATTTTCCTTGATCCTGAATTAGTCAATATTTGATATGCGCACTTGCTTGCGCATTAACAAACTACCAATGTTTAGATAATTTTTACATTATATACTATCCGCTGCTATAGAAGACACATTCTTAGCTTACTTTATTCCACTCCTAATATGAACGAATTTCCTAAGAACGAACAAAGTCATAATTTTTGTAGATTTTCACCCTAAACTGAAAAGTCACATTTTGGAATTTTAAATTGAACGCTTTTCTTTTCAGATTTGTCATTTTCAATCAAACTTTTATCCTTTTTTTTAAATACACATTCTATATTTTAAAAGCATATGATTGTCAAGAACGAAAAAATATATATATTAAACTCTTATCAAATATTTTTAAAATTTGATCAGGATAGCTTAATCCATTCAAATGTTTGAGAAAACATGCGAAAATTTTTCCCTCAGCATATAACTCGTAAGAGTAAAATATTAATTCGTTTTCGATATTCACAATTGAGATTTTTTCGAACTTTAAAAATGCTAACTAATATTTGTTTAATTATTTTATAATCAATACCAATAATTTTACCTAGTACGAGCAAATTCAAAGACCTTGTTGCAACCTGCTGGTTCAGCGCCTTGGCGCTTCTCTGCGTCGCCTGGAACTCTGGCAACCCTATATTTGTTCGTATAAAATTTTACTGCAGAGCAGATTTAATCATGATCTGATAGCGAGCAACCGGCGCTATATCCGGTATGAACCAGGTTATACTTGGTAAGAATTGTTTATATAGTTTAGTTAGTAAATAAATGTTTGTTACTGTTCGAAGGACTGTTCAATTATGTTCTGTATTTTACTGACTTACTGAATGAATATTGATGGAGAAGGTAAAAGGAAACCTCTTCGAAATTCCACATTTTTTGGAGTCCACGGCAGGATTTTATTTCTTTTAGATTTTCCGATGAGCTGAAGAATCTGAGTTAAGCTCAGTTTCTAAATTTCTCTGATTATTTTTATGTGATTTAATTGATTGAAACTGAATATGACGGTGAAGTTTGAAACGCTAACAAGGAAGAGTTCGGGTCTGAGAACCCAGACGACTAAGCTATGCAACAAAATCAGTTCGACTCTTGAAGACGAGTCGATATCATTGGATGAAAAATTTGGCCTTTTAAATATTTTTAGAGACCAATTAAACGAAAAATACGAAATCCTAAAAAAGCTAAATTCTGATATACATGATAATTTTTCTGGCATCGATTTTGACAAAGAAATCGAAAGTTCCGAGAATTACAGTGAAAAAATCATAGAATCGCGTTACAAAATTACTAAATTTATAAACGAGTGTAACTTGAGAAATCAAAGCATCGTATTTCAAAATTCCATTCCTAAAATTGATCCGAATCCAGTAAGCACCAATTTCAATTATTCTGTAAAATTACCGAAACTCACTATACCTAAATTTTATGGTGATAATTCTTCTTGGCTTGATTTCTGGAGCCAGTTTTCCAATGCCATTGAAAATAATCCAAATTTAACACCTATTGACAAATTTTCCTATTTGAAATCCCTTCACGGTGGTAGTGCTTACAATGTCGTACCATGTTTTTCTCTTACCGAAGAGAGCTTTAATTCAACAGTGGATTTACTAAAAAATCGTTTTGGTCGCAACGACCTAGTAATCAATGCTCATATGAGTAAACTTTTGAATTTAAAACAAGTAAAGAATGCTGCAAATTTCAAGGAATTAAGAGAGCTTTATGATAGCTACGAAATACAAATCAGAAATTTCAATTCTCTTGGCGTTACAGAGGGAAGCTACGGCCATTTACTGTGTCCAATTTTAATGAAATTGCTTCCCGCAGAAATTGCTCTCAGGTTTAATCGGTTGAGAGCAGACTCGAAGAAAATGGAAGTGGAAGAGCTTCTTTCGTTTCTAAAAAAAGAAATTGAATCTCGTGAAGCTACAAACAGCATGCAAAATCACGACTATCAAAGCAGCATTAAGAAAGAAAGACCTAAATATAGTAATAATAAATTTAGTGGATTCAAGCGTGAAATACCTTCAGCAGCTGCATTAACTACAAATGTTCAAAACACGTGCATATTTTGTAACGAACATCATGATTCAAAATTTTGTAAGACTGTTCCTATTCCCGATAAGCGTGAAAAATTACGCAAGGACGGGCGCTGCTTCTTATGTTTCCAGAAATATCATCTATCCTCTCGATGTACCAAAATTAATTCAAATCCATGTAAAAATTGTAACACGAACTTTCAATCACAGCACTACTCTATCTGCATGAGTAAAATTTCAAGTCCTTCGTCAGTGAAAGAAAAGAATTCTGACCCTAACATTACTAGCACCTCAGTGTCACATTGCAAAATAACTAAAACCGAAAGTATTAAAGATGTTATATTGCAAACTGCTTGCGTTAAAGTGGAATCTGATTATCATTCTGAAACAGCTTTATGTTTATTTGATGTCGAAAGTCAAAGATCTTTATTTCTAAAAAATTGGCATCAAAATTAAATCCTCCAATTATTCGTAAAGAAATTATTCATATCTTTCCCTTTGCAGCGTTTAAACACCAAACCAAAACTTATGACGTAGTCAGATAGAAATTGTCTCATCTAAAAGATCAAAATCGTTTTATTTTTTTCGAAGCCTTAGTAAAGGATATAATTTCGAATGCAGAAATTCGCTCTCCTAATCTAAACACAGACATGCAGAGGAGACTGGAGGGTTATTATTTATCCACCTTTGACGCCGCATCTGGCTGTGAAATTAATGTGTTGATTGGAGCTGACTATTTCTATAAAGTTTGTTATAACTGTGAAGTACTCAAACTTACGAAGTCGCAATTTTTATGCGATACTCTATTCGGCTATACATTGTGCGGTTATTTGGAAGAAGAAAAAAATGAAGTGAGATCAACTTCTGTTTTGAACCTTTCTTTAAATTGCTCGCCTCAGCTGGATTTAAAATGCATGTGGGAATTAGAGTCTATAAGAATTACACAAGCAGATGATACTGCGTCAGATATGGAATGGAGTTTGTAAATAATAGATATGAAAAAGGTTTAATTTGGAAGGATGAAAAAGGTAAAGTGGGGAACAATTTTAGAATAGCTAAAAAACGATTTGATGAATAAATTCGTAAACTAGACCAAGATAAGGATTTATGTAATAATTATAAAGACATTGTTAGGGAACATGAAATTAGTGGCATTGTTGAAAAATGTTTGGACATAACAATTGAGAATAGTTATTTTATGCCCCATAGACCTGTTTTAAGAGAAGACAAATCTTCTACGAAAGTTAGAATGGTATTTGATGCATCATCAAAAGAAAAACACTTAAATTCTTTAAACGACTGTTTATACCCTGCACCTAATCTTAATCCAAACATACTTGAAGTGATATTTAATTTCAGGAAATTCACTGTTGCGTTTTGCGCTGATTTAGAGAAAGCTTTTTTGCAAATTGGGATTATGGATGAAGATCGGGATTATTTAAAATTCTTATGGTTTAGTGATGAGAAGGGCAATTTCGAAATTTTTAGATTTGCGCGCGCACCTTTTGGTGTTACATGCAGCCCTTTTATATTGGCAGCAACGATCAAATATCATATTCGGAAATATAATGACCATCCCGAAGTTGTTAAGATTTTGGATGATTTCTCGTTTGTTGCTGATTTAATTTTGAGTTCCAAATCAGATGATGACGCTTACTATCTAACTTCGACAGCTTCAGATATTTTTAAAGAAGCTGGAATGAATTTGCGAAAATTTAGTACTAACTCTGTTAATCTTAGAAAAATGTGGGAGGAAAACAATTTGTGTGACTCACAAGAAAATTCGAACAATAGGTTAAAGGTTTTAGGGTTATTGTGGGACACTAATTCGGATACTTCGCATTTTGAGATGCAATCCTTTCCCGATGATTGGAAATTTAATCCAACAAAACGCGTTGTTCTCAAAGCTATGTTAAAGATTTTTGATCCTATTGGATTTTTTGCCCCTTTTTCTATTCGAATGAAAAGCTTGTTGCAGGAAACATGACAGCGGGGTTTAGATTGAGATGCTATTTTGCCTAATGATCTAAAAGATGAATGGGAAGGTTGGTGTTCGGAAATTGAGTATTTAGATAAGTTTGAGGTGCCCCGAAAATATTTCCCGCAGAATAAAGATTTTTCTAATATGATCCAAATTCATATTTTTTCTGATGATAGCCCAAAAGCTTATGGGGCTGTCGCATATTTTCGAAACATAACAAGTGATAGTGAAATTCATACCAGTCTTGTTTGAGCGAAATGTAGAGTCGCCCCAAATAAACGTTTTTCAATTCCGCGTCTTGAATTAATGGGGGCCTTAATCGCTGCAAGGATGTATAAATATTTAAAAAATGCATTCAATTCTTTGAGTTTAGATATACATTTGTGGTCGGATTCCACTATTACGCTACATTGGATTAAAGAATCACCTCTAAATTGGAAACCTTTCGTTGCGAATAGAGTTGCTGAAATTCAGTCCTTGACAGATCCAAAATCATGGAACTACACACCGGGCAAGGATAATCCGAGTGATTTACTTACTAGAGGTGAAAAGCTGAGCAATCTCATCGAAAACAAATTATGGTTTCATGATCCTGAATGGTTATCAATGTCAAATGACATGTGGCCAAAAGCTGAAAATTTCGTAATTGATAAAGATACTAAAGATGTTGCAGATGAAAAGAGATCAAATTTGAGCTCCGCACAATTGTCTTTTGCTGTTAATGAAATTCCAGATTCGTTGCTAAAGTTAGAGAATTTTAGTTCTTTAGACAAAGTGTATAATATTACAGCATGGGTCTTAAGATTTTTAAAAAAACATCGATAAAAGGAAATCCAGCTTTTCAGGCTCACTCTCATCACCTGAAATTGAGAAGGCGGAATTATATTGGATAAAACAGACACAACAATTACAATTTAATCGAGAAATTGTATCACTCAAAAGTGAAAAACCTATTGATAAAGATTCTTCGTTATATAATCTAAATCCAAAATGTGATGAAAATGGTTTGTTAGTTGTCTCTGGAAGACTTCAATTTTCAGAGCTTTCCCAAAGGGAAAAACATCCTTGGATTCTACCAGGTGGAAATTTCACAAATTTATTAATTCGGAATGCACATGAAAAGGTTTTCCATTTTGGAATTTCAAATACATTAGCTCACCTGCGAGAAAAATATTTCATAATTAAAGGCAGAAAATATGTTAAATCTGTGCTTAAAAATGTTTGATTTGTAAGAGATTCAATGCTTCCCCTGGAAAACAGGATATTGCTCCTTTACCGAGGGATAGAATAATCGAATCCCCGCCATTTTCGACCTGTGCAGTTGACTTTGCCGGGCCCATTTACATCAAAGCAAAACCAAGTTTGGAAAAGGCTTACATTGTTTTGTTCACTTGCGCAGTGACAAGAGCTATCCATTTGGAGGTAGCAAGTAATTTGAGCACTGAAACCTTTATTTTAGCCTTTAAAAGGTTTATATTCAGAAGAGGACTATGTAAAACAATTTATAGCGACAATGCGAAAACTTTCATAAAGGCCAATAATTTGTTTAATGAAGTCTGGAGCCGAATCTCCAAACCTGAAGTTCAGCGATATTTCAGAGAAAATAAAATTATGTGGAAATTTATTATTCCTAGAGCCAGTTGGTGGGGCGGATTTTGGGAACGGATGGTCCGTTCTGTGAAAACCCCTTTGAAGAAAATTCTCCGAAGATCTTGCCTTACCTATGAGGAAATTCAAACTACACTAACAGAAATTGAAGCTGTTATCAATAGTCGTCCTCTGACTTACGTGTATGAAGAGAACAACGAACCTCTTCCGATTACTCCATCTCATTTTTTGATTGGAAAACGTTTAAATTCTTCACCAGATTTCCACTGTTCAACTGAACCCAAATGTAACAAAATTATTTTGACGAAAATGTTGAGGTTCAGACAGCAAGTCATCAATCATTTTTGGAAGCGTTGGCGCAAAGAATACTTACTTGAACTTCGATCGGACAATTTCTCCACTCGCACGAATACTCCTTCTGTATTCAAAATTGGTGATGTAGTGTTGATTCAGAAAGACAAAATGCCTAAACATTTATGGAAATTAGGAGTTATCAAGGAACTTTTCCTTGGAAGAGACAGTAAAGTGCGTTCTTGTGCCCTTCAGACATCTTCTGGTGTTCTAAAAAGACCGATTCAATTGATATACAAACTAGAACTTGAGCTCCTTGACTGATTATGATTTTTAAACTCAGTGATGAACATTCTTCCTTATTGCCTTTTTGTGTTTGTGTAAATTTTTTTTACTATTTTATCTAACCCAGTATTATTGTATTTTATAGCCATCAATGTACCAGTGAAATTGACTGATGAACAATTCTTCATTGTTCTTCCGGGGGCAGTGTGTTGCAACCCGCTGGTTCAGCGCCTTGGCGCTTCTCTGCGTCGCCTGGAATTCTGGCAACCCTATATTTGTTCGTATAACATTTTATTACAGGTTTAATCATGATCTGATAGCGAGCAACCGGCGCTATATCCGGTATGAACCAGGTTATACTTGGTAAGAATTGTTAATATTGTTTAGTTAGTAAATAAATGTTTGTTTCTGTTCGAAGGACTGTTCAATTATGTTCTGTATTTTACTGACTTACTGAATGAATATTGATGGAAAAGGTAAAAGGAAACCTCTTCAAAATTCCACAGACCTTTTTTACGAATATATTACAAAAATTAACGAATCGCAGTTCATGAAACATCGGTCGATATTTTTTTCATTGGATTTACGAATCCTCATTTAAACAGTCTTTAAATTAAAAATACTTTTCAAACTTATACGAACACATTTTCCTGCACCGATTCTTGCGACACGTTCGCATATATTTGCGGAGACTCGAAATTTCCGTTCATCGGGAAAATAACCGAGAGAGGAGAAAAAGAAATTCGAGAATGATTGAACCAGGTGGATCATGAAGGAATTTTTGAAACGTTTTCTTAAATTTATCTTCGCACTCCGATATATAAATTGGTATGCTTATTGAAGACGCTAATGCAGCAATTTTAAGGTGTCAATTGGGAAAAATTAGTACACAAGGTTTCCACAAACGATAACTTTACTGTAAAGGATTTCGATATCTAATTAATGGCTGATTACTTCTGGAATTTTGATCAGCTTCCACGTAGAAGTAATTAAAAAAAATGTTTTCTTTTAATATATGCTGGTATAATAGTAACTGCTGAATGCTTTTTTTGAAAGCTCCATTTACAAATCTAGAATGAAATAAGAGAGGTGAAACTGCCGTTCAACTCTATCTTATCAGCGCTTTGTAGTAGAAGTGTAAATCAATCGACGGCCGTTTAATTCTTCACTTGTCTCCTTTCCTTAACTCTCGACTCTATTTATTTTGGAAGAATATTTTTCGTTTAAATTTTTTTTATTACTTACCCTCGTTCTCCATGTATAGAATTGCGCCTTTTAATTATGAAAGCTAAATAAATGGGAAATCTGTAATTATTCTGTTTAATACATTTTTGCGACATCGGCAAATAAAAAGAAGATATCCTAAGGGAGAGGTCAACAATGCTACAGAAATTCTTAAGTCTGAAGAAATAACATAATTTAATGTTTTACTCTATATCTTGAAACTAAAGTACATCAACATTAAATATTAATTTTATTAAACAAAAATAATTGAATCACGATTTTTATGCTGCAAATCATATTTTAACAAGGAAAAATTACTAATATTTATTTTTCAAATTTGTTGATAAACTTACTATCAGCCTGTTTAATTTCCTTTTGCCTTTAGAAATATTAATAAAGAAGTTTTGATTGAATATTTTCACTAACCTTAAAGACAACGCTTTTATTTTCATATTAAATAGAAAATATGCGTTTAACTTTCATTAAAAAAGAACACACGAAAGAGCGTAGTCTTCATATTATTCAGTGCTTTAAATAAATTTAATGGTCTAAGAATAAAACAATTATTGTCAACAAGGGACACATTTCAAGCTTATATTGTATTGAAGTTTTTCAAAATAATCAAAATATTCTTCTATAAATGTTTTCACCTCCACCTTGATACTTTTGTAGAATATTAACCCACAAAACCAAGCAACTGATATAAAAATGTAATCAAAGGCATACATTTTGTTGCTTTAATGTTCAATCGCGCAAGAATCGTTTAGTTTATTAATATTTTTACTTTTATAAATAGCTTTGTATTACTAATATCACCTTAGGTTCTGTTTAAAACGCTCATGGAAATCGCTAAAATATTGTATTAAAGGCTAAAAAAATTGAGTATTGTTATAAATTTTTGTTTTTATAAAAATCTTGATTTTCATGCTGAGATTCAAGTTTTCTCCGCTTCTTGATTCCATTCAATTTAGAAAGGCTTGATGATCAAAAAACCAAAATATTTATAAAAACTACATTATTAAAAAGGATGAAATTATGCACACCTGTTTTTGTCCTAGGTTCCAAAATACACTGAAAAACGCAAAGATTATTGATTGATTACTTTTTGGAATAGATTCTAACCAAATAAATTAAACATTCAAAATATTATGTATTTTTTTCATCCACTTTTATTTCAAAATCAGATTATTGATGTTCTTTAAAGTTCTCAAAGCATTCTTACAGGTTTAAAAATATTATTCAAAACATAAAGTTAATACCGAAAGAGAATGAGGTAATTCAAAATACAGAACAAAAGCGACAAATGGAGACTCGCTGATTTTTTCAATTTGAACAAAATTAATTACATTTCCTTAAAACCGATTCAAGAATCCCAGTAAAATTTATTTTCTGCTAAAGCTTGATTCTACACTTTTGACTTGATTGAAATATATATATTAAAAAATATTTTATACGTTTGATTTTTATTGAATTTTACTTGTTTTGGAAAGGAATAATTTTCTTGAAATTACTGAACGATCGACAAAACTTGGTATGGATTAAAGGTGAATAAAAAATCTGGACTTCATTTAGATTGATAATCTATCCAAGAATAAGGTACCACTCAATCCTTAAATTTGATTTAACGTTCTTTAAATGTAACGAAATTTCAAATCAGCTACTAAAGGTTTCTTTAAGCGAGGCAAATTATTATCCCTACCTGACAGAATGGCAAACATAGCGTTGAAAAGAAACTGGAACCTACAAACGCATTCATTGCAATGGAGATAGTATGCAAATGCAAATATATTCTCAATGGTTTTATGTTCTCGTTAAAACGAATCCCAATCAATGTAATCATCATAATTTTTCACCGCATAAACAACTTTTGAAATTATGGGTAAAGAAAAACGCGAAGCATTCATTGCCCTCGGATGGAGAGCAATACGCTGAAGTTTTTCTTGCTTGTAATTTGCATTATTGTAGTACAAACAAATTAATTCAAATCTGTAGCAAGCAAGGAATGAAGAACAAGTCTAGGGCACATATAATTAGAGAAATGGCCTTTAATGTGATAGGGAAATTATTCCCGACGTAACATGAAAATTATCCGTTGTTACAGGGAATATCAAAGCAGCAAAACTCATTCTTCTTGCATTCTTTTAAGACTCAAATAACAGTGATATTTTGAAATGAAATAGTTATGCTATAAATCTTGTTTTACGAAGTTCAGGAATCAAATACAAACTTAAAAAATATTTCGATAAGAAGTGTTAAACTGCAATGGAATAGAACTTAGAGAAATTTTACTGTGTGATAATAATGCAGAGAAGAGAAAAATTCAAATAGAATTTTTAATTGATTCTTTTTAAATATGCTAATAAAATCCCTGCCATCAGGAAGAGCTGTCATAGATGCTTGTTTTGAATCTCGTAAAAATGTAGAGATAATGGAAAGATTTTCTATTAAAGAGGAAAATAACGACTTACAAACTCGTTTTCGGATTTAGTTGAATCACACTCAAAATTTATTGAATCCAGGGGTTTTAAATTTGTATAAGAGAGGGAAGACGCGTTAAAATAAGTTTATTATGTTTTTAATTCATAAAAAGCAATTCTTCTAATATTTAAGGGAAAATTTTCCTTTGAGAATAAGGACTTCAAAGAGAACTAATTTTGTAATATTTTATCTATCGAATGAGGCGAATCATTCCAGGATATGATACACGGGCGCAAATCTGAAGTACCGAAACCTACAGAACTAGGAATATCAATGCGATTTTTTTCTTTTTTACTCGTTTTTAAGTGGAATGATCTTTATTCTTCGGATCAATTTAAAAGTATATAGAAATGTTTCAGTGCATCCAATTCTGAAGATTCCATTGAATTTTTTTTAGGATTTTCTATAGTTTCCATAGATTGCTTTGTTTATTAAGAATATTTCATTTCAAATTCCTTTTATTAATGAAAATAAAAATTAAACATTTTAAGAATCATTTGAATAACATCAGCAATTGTTATAATTGAAGAGAAACATTGATCCATATAACAATATGAAATAGTTCTATATATTGATCAGCATATATGAGATTTCGAGTTAAAGCGTTTATGGAAAATATCCACGCACTTACATTTCTTACGTCCCATAACTGCAAATGTAATTATTCTAGTTGAGCTCACTTTAGAAAACACACAATCACGCAATAAGTACACAATAAACGAAGCTCTGAATTTGTTAATTCAACTAATAATAGGCTGGACAATCACGTGACTAATCATAAAACTAAAGAATTCTTAATTCCTTGTAGTACCAAAGCATTATTTATATGTAGTCCATGCAGTACACCTTCGCAACTGAAGCTTTCAACAAATTAACTCACATAAATCTTTATGCAATATGTTATTAAAGACAGACACCAAAAAATCGTCTACATTTCTTAGATTTAATTTCTTAATCACGTTCAATGAAACAAACACTGCATTGCAGTGTTGACATTTTCCTTTCTTGTCTCTTTTTAAAGTTAATTCATTAATAAGTTTAATATTCATTTAATTTACAGAATTAATTAAAAAAAGTTACTTAATCAGAATTCTAAAAGCAACTTGTTATCCATAAAATGATAACCATCAGAAAATTAAAAAGATAAAGATTAAATAAAATGAAACTAAGCAGATTACGTTAACACTATTTTGTATAATTTTATCTCAGAAATATTCTTATATTAATTTAAAATTTAATCTTAACGAAGTTAAACTAGAATAAAAACTATCCAATGAGGAATATTCATGTGCAAAATGATCTGGATAGGCAGAACCTGGAATTTCGGTACAGGATTCGCTGAATGAAAGTTACTTTTATTTTTGCTTTTTTCAGCAGATGTTCAGTTTAAATAAAATTTTAATAGTTCAATAAGATTAACGCCTTCAGCAACTCATCAAAGATAAGCACAAACTGCAACTTCTGTGAATCACTCGCTATTTTTTTTTTCTTTTTTCATCATAAGTCCGGTTTCAACAGAAGAAAATATACAAAAATGTCACCACAAGAAGACACTAATCTGGAACGCACAATCTGCAATATTTGTCCAGGCTCAAAAATTAAGGTTTCTCTTACTTTCTTCGCCATATGTAAAAAATTAAAGAATATAGAAATAGTACAATAAAAAGAACACCTGAAAAAACTGGTCAGGATAAGAACTAACTGCAGTAACCATCCGTAATTCGTTTATTAATTTTGTTTTCATCGTCAGATATCCAGCTTCAAAAGAAGAAAATTAGTCATATAGATCAAATCTAATTGACCCTGAACTGGAATAACATTCTAAGAACTCTACGGAAAATGTATCCATACTACAGTATCCACTATTCTGGTAGTCCATGAAAGGTAAAGCATAGATACACTGATATAATAGAAAATCTGCAATTTTTAGGCAAGACACGCTGAATTAATGATTTTTTTTTCCTTTTGCAGAAATGTGCTGTTTAAAATAAAGGAAATAATCCAAAAAGGTAATCGCTTCAGACACCGATTTGCATATGCACAATCTGTAATTTTTGCAGCAGACATGTTGAATGATTTTTTTTGTTTGTTTTCTTCAGCATATGCTAGGTTTAAATATTAAAAAAATAATTCAAAAATTTCAACTCCAGAAGACACTGATGTGGAACGCACAATTTTAATTTTTTGAATAGGACTCACTAAATGAAAGATTTTTTCCTTCTTTCTCTAGCACATGTTGTGCTTCAATAGAAGAAAACAGACCAAAAAGTTGAATTACTGCAAAAAATGATCTAGAACGCACAATCCACAATTTCTGTGCAGGGTTCGCTGCATGAGAGCCTTTTTTTTTTTTTTTTTTTGCTTTCTTCAGCCTATGTTCAGTTTAAATAAAACTGAATATTTGAACAATGTGAAAGAACGAAGAAACTACTCTGGTTACGTACAAACTCTGGTCTATCCGTATCACTCACTTAATAGCGAGGTTTTTTTTTCTTTCATTAAACGTCGTTTTAAACAGGAAAAAAAGCATGAAAAGTCCAATTACAGCACATACGGACCGGGAACGCAGTATCTGCAATTTCTATCCATGTCTCGCCGATCGTACAATGTCCAGTCTTTGTGCAGGGATC
>JAOUZG010028144.1:39343-56019 GCA_026289955.1 Argiope argentata
CTGGATGAAAGATTTTTTTGTTTATTTCCTTAGCACATGTTTGTTTAAATAGAAAGAAACAGACCATAACGTTGAATTACTTCAAAGACTGATCTGGAACGCACAATCCACAATTTCTGTGCAGGGTTCGCTGAATGAAAGCTTTTTTTTTCTCTTTCTTCAGCCTATGTCCAGTTTAAATAAAACTGAATAGTTCAACAACAATGTGAAAGAACGAAGAAACTACTCTGGTTATGTACAAACTCAGGTATTTGCGCTTCACGCACTTAATAGCATTTTTTTTTTTTTTTTGCTTTTTTCATTATACGTCGATTTAAACAAGAAAAAAAAACACGAAATTTCCATTTACAGCACATACTGACCGGGAATACACTATTTGCAATTTCTCTCCCGGACTCGCCGAAGCAAAGTTTTATTTTCTTCTGCATATGTCCAATTGAAACAGAAGAAAATCGTCCAAAATGTCCAGTTATTGAAGACGCTGAATTGTATCGAACAATCTGCAATTTCTTGACTCACTGAATGGAAGCTTCTTATTCATTTAGCTTTATTCAGTATATATCTAATTTAAATAAAATTGGATCTTTCAATATAATAACCACCGGTATTCACTCTTCGAAAAATATATTCATAGTACAGAATCCTTTATTCTTCTTGTCTATGAAGGTAAAAGCATAAATGTAATGACATAATGCAAAATCTGTAATTTTTAGGCAAGACTCGCTGAATAAAAGTTTTTTTTTTCCTTTTGCAGGAATTTGCTGTTTAAAATGAAGGAAATAGTCCAATACGGTAACCGTTTCAGATACTGATCTGTATATGCACAGAGAGCAATTTTTGCGGTAGACACGTTGTATGTTTTTTTTTCTTCTTTAGCATATGCTCGGTTTAAATATAACTCCGGAAGACACTGATTCGGAACACGCTTCAACTCCGGAAGACACTGATGTGGAAAACACAATCTCCATTTTTTGAGTAGGACACACTGAATGTTTTCCGTTAGCATATGTTTAGTATAAATAGAAGAAAACATGCTAAATAGTTGAATTACTGCAAAGACTGATTTGGAACGCATAATCCATAATTTCTGTGCAAGACTTGCTGAATGAAAGCTGTTTTTATTTTTTTGCTTTCGTCAGCCTATATCTAGTTTACATAAAACTGAATAGTCCAACAATGTGAATGAACGGAGAAACTGCTCTGCATACGTACAAACTGAGGTCTCTGCGCATCACTCATTTAATGGCATTTTTTTTTTTTTTGCTTTTTTCATCATACGTCCTTTTAAACAGGGGAAAAAAACATGAAAGGTCCAATTACAGCACATACTGACCGGGAACACACTATCTGTACTTTCTATCCTGGACTCGCCGATCGCACAATCTCCAGTCTTTGTGCAGGGCTCATTGAATGAAATTTTTTTAATACTTTCCCAAGTTCATGTTCTTTTTAAATAAAAGAAAACAGACCAAAAATTTGAGTTACTGCAAAGAGTGATCTTCAACGCACAATCTACAATTTCTGTGCAAGACTTTCTGAATAAAAACTGTTTTTTTTTTTGCTTTGCTTTTTTCAGCATATGTCCATTTTAAAAAAGTTGATTAGTCCAACAATGTGAATGACGGCAGAAACTGCTCTTGATACATACAAATTATTTGGCAAAAGTATCCACACTACAGTATCTACTCCTCAGGTACTTCATGAAGGTAAACAGAGACAGTGATATAGTCGAATAAAATCTGCAAATTCTAGGCAGAACTCGATGAATAAAGGATTTTTTATTGCCTTTTTCTGCATATGTTCATTTAAAATTAAAGTAAATAGTTCAATAAGTTGAGTGCTGTAGATACTGATCTGGATAGCTGCAATTTCTGTACAGGTCAAACTGAATGAGTTTTTTTTTCTTTCTTTCTTCGACATATGTCCTGTAAATATGGAAGGGAGCCTCTCCGATAAGATGAACACCTGGAGATACCGATTTGGATATGCACAGTTTGTGCAGTACTTGCAGAAGAGAAGATAAGTTATTTTTTATTTCTTTGGTATATTTGAAATATAAATATAATAGAAATTTTCCAATTATAATGTAAAACCCTCGTATTCTTCTGTGTCTAAGCATGTTGAATAAAAAAGATCAGCTATGAATATTTTAAATTCTTCAATCAATTTCAAATCAAACGTATATCACCAACCCCTGTTTTGCAGAGACAGTTCCTTTAAGAGTAATTGCACCCGATTAAAGCAAACCTTTTTTTGCATCGAATTAATATAATGAGGCACATCTTAGCTGAAGAAATAAGCTTTACAAATTTCAGCAAATGTTTTTTATTGACAATATGGTAGAATTTTGAGATTAGCCGAAATTTATGGTCCTTTTTTTCCAGAAAGCACTTCTTTCTATTTTTCTAGTTCGCTGTAATGTTGAGATTAATTTTCCTTTTAAAATTTTAGAAATGACTTTTTATAGTCATTGAAAGTTTATTCTACATAAATGTCTCGAATAAATTATACTCCTTCAACTTATAATGAATATCCTTTTTGTCACTAAAATTTTACATTGTGCTTGTCTTTTTAACGAGTGTACCCATTTAATGGTTAACTCGTTAAGAGATTCTTCACATCGATATCAATTATTTGCTGGCATTTGAAGGAGGAACACTGAATTCGTTTTGGAGAATAACACATTTCCAGTTGAAACTCGCAGAAAATGTACAGCAATGCAAATGATTCCAGATAGGAAATTTCACTTTATTCGATACTTTGAAAACAAGGATGCATAAAATCATCTTCCAATCTTAGTCAGAAGAAAGGGTATATATGACAAGCAGTAACTTTATAAATCTCACCAAACGGACTATTTTATAATTTTATTGTCAGATGATTTAATATTCCTTTGGGCTGAACTATAATTCAAAACTGTATGAACTATATTTTCGTTGATATTGTATTCAATGCTTAAAAAATAGCAGCTTTCAATAAAATTTTAGAACCTTACAATGAGTTTCTGAGAATAGCAAAGTGAGAATTTCATAATATTTCCTTAACATGTTCATTTAAATTTAAACTTCATCATATAACCGAAACAACTAAGAATCTTTGAAATTAATTACCTATATAAAAGAAATAATTACGTGCAGATGGCTTAATGTAGTTATTTCTTATACAAATATTTCCTATTCTCGAAAATCAGTAGAGGGAGCAATCGTGTTTTTACACTGGGTCATCCTATTAAAATAGAGGGGAAGAAAATTTGATATCTAAATTCTGAAGAACTTTGAAAAAAATTGTATTACCAGCCAAATTATATGCTTATGTAAAAACATATTCAAGCATTTATGTGAAAGAGCTCTACAGATTGTAGTAGTAAGGTATTTAAAATAATCCTTCTACAAAAAAAATTATAAGACTGTTTTTAATTATGTACATGAATATACAAACATCAATTTTAGTATTATTTAATAAGTTTTTATTTCTATTATTTTGGTATTTCTGATAGTTTCATTTTTACCATTATTTTTAGGTAGTCTTATATGCATACATATTTGATTATTTCAGCGACGATTGCTTATTTCCAATTAAAAAGCAATCAGACGATTTCTGAACTTCACGTAAATTTTCAAGCCATCTCATTTTGGAGTCTCAGTCTTTCTAGAATTAATCGAAGTGCAAAGCATTTAATATACTTTATCTGTGTAATGCATGGACATATTAACGTTAATTAGAATTATTTCTTGGGATTCTTTTCAACAAAATAATTTTAAGCTTACATCATAAATATTCAGTGATGGATTTTAATTTTCAACAGATGTTAACTCAATTTTTACTAAAGTAAAATTATTCAAAAATAGTCCTAAATTTAACAGAAATAATTAAATTTGAGCACGCTTACCTTAAGAATGTTTTAAATACTTTTTTTAGTTTTCTATTATTGAGTTGTAAAATTTGAAATAAAAATAAGGGATATATCTAATTAGAAATTGGTTGAAATATTTCTTTACAAAATTCAATAGGGTAACTTTAAAACTAGAAATTAAATTTGAAGCTTCAAACTAATACATATAATTATGTTGCTTAATATTAACTCAGACTAACCATTCTGAGAAGATTTTTCCCGCTTTTCACTCCATGTAATTCAAAAGGTTAAAAAAAATCTTGATTTTTATTTATTTCCAGAATGATTTTTATTTATTGACATCCAAACATGATTTAAAAACTCAGAATGGGTCTTAAATTGGTATGTCTTAAAAAAAAACTTCAAAAATGCACCTCATATGCATTAGAAGATACTGGCTTTCAATTAATGCTCCATTTACATGTTCACTCACCACAGTTTGTTCATTCCGGTGTTCATAAAATAAAACAACTTATCATGAAAATTATACACGCGGAATGAAATTTTTAATACATGATGTTTCAAAGTAGATAACAATTACCTGCAGATATAACGCAAGTTAATTTGATCCTTACAATATACAATTTAAACATACTTTCATATGTTATTTTCACCAGTAAATCAAAAACTTACAAACTATTTACAATGAAAATTTGTCAGCATATTATACCAACAGATGGAATCGCATTTTTCGAGCAAGAACTTTTTCAAACATAAGTGCAGCATTTTTTTAAAGTCTGAAGCTTGACATTTCTAAACAAATTTCATCTTTTTATATATTTTTAACTGATATTAGACATCTTCACTCATAATTTAGCATTTTCGATTAGAGTAATTATTATTTTGCAAACATCTTATATTCTTGTGGGACATTTGCGTTTGTTGCACTCACCATACATTTTAAATCGATGATTTCAAAATGCGGTTAGAACCCATTGTAATCATTGATGAGGAAAGGCATGTGAATTATATTCCGAAAATATTCCTTGATCACAAATTGACTTTCATATTTATTCATATTGAGTTCATATTGACTTTCACAAATTTACAAATCATATTTATTAAAGCTCAGTCGATTATTTTTTGTTGAAATTGCAAAGTTTCACTATAACAATCTTTCAACTAGGTCCCATTGTAAAACTTATATCAATACATATTTCTGATCCGGTAAGATCAAAGGATTAATTGGTGCGCATTCAAACTTTCTCTTTCACAAGCCGATTTTTTCTCTAAATGATAATTTTGAAAATGAAAAATATAGTATCTTCTAATTAATCTAATTTCAATAATTTTTTTATTCTAAAATATCTCAAACACTATTAAAGGAACGTGTGAAAGATATTTCTCAATTTTTCCTCAAACCCCTCATTCAGAGGAACACTTACTGACTTGAGTCCTTTTGATAACCTAACAGATTCTAGGCAGCAGCTATCTTGAAATATTTAAGTATTCTATTTTTTGAATATATCTGATTATAAACTTCAAATTATTCTGTATTTTCATAAAGAAATTTGTTATTTTTTAGTGGTACAAATGATAAATTATCTTAAATTTAAAAATTTATTATTTTAATGTTTGTTTTATCAGATGGCGCATTGGCAGTTAAAAATTTTCAATTACAAATCTGCGAAAAAAGAAATTTTTTATAGGTAAAAACTAAATGAGTGTAATAATTTTGATACTCCAATTACAGTAATATGAAAACCCAACAAATATATATTATATATTCATACTTTAGAAATATAATTTAGAAGACGAGCTTCCTTTTTGTGGTTTATAAAAATGCAGTACATATTTCAATAGTACCAGTTAAAACAATATTATAAAATTGTCCCTGGTCTTCTTAAAAATATTTTTAATGTATTTAAAAATTAGAAAGTAAAATGATAGTGAAAAGAATCGGTTTCTGTTAAAACTTTCAATTTTTCAAAAAATTCTCCATATTCAGAAGTTCTTAATTTTTGTTTACTTTTCATTACATTTTCTTTAAACTAACATTTTCTTATGATAAATCATGAGCACATTTTTATACGATATAAGCTATTTTTGAGGGGGGGGATGTCCATTACTATTTTCTTTGCACAACTTGGAAAATAAACAACTAGATTAGTTTGTATTTTGATATAAATAAGAAATAAAAATGTGAAATTTTATCTTTTTAAATAAATTTGAAAACATAAAAATCTATTGCTTTCTTTTGTTCAGCCGACAGTTGTCTTTACTGTAAAATGAGTACATAATTTTTTTTAGTGTTTTAGATTCATTTTATCTAAAAAAATATCTTTGTTAAGCTATAACTTAAGATAGATTAGTGTGTTAAGATTTTTACGATGTTATTAGTTTTTTAATGTTCCCAACAAAATGATTCAAACAATTCAACTAATACTTCTATTTGTTTTCATCTGCATCAAATTAATATTTTGTTAGTTATTAACATTTATAACTAACCTAATGTAAATAACCTAATATTATCAACTACTCTAATACTAATAACTAACTAAATGCTAATAACTAACTAAATGCTAATAACTAGCTAAATGCTAGTAACTAACTGAATGCTAATAACTAACTAAATATTAATAGCTTTCCTGACAAAATTCTTTTTTAATGTTCTTATTGCTTCTTTTACAACTCTGAATTTTTTTTATAATTCAGTTCATCGAAGAACTCCGAAAAGAACATAGTAAAAAATTAGCCACACCATTGCATGTTTCTACAAACTTTTAAATCTGAAAAGAGAAACAATATAATGTCGCAGCTTTTCAAATTGCTTGTCACTGAATATTTTTTTCTTTTAACGAAGACAGAAATCCTGATAAGTAGATTATTACATTATAAATAATTTTTTTAATATTACAATATATTAACAGGACCCAAGCCAGTTAAGTGATTTCTTTATAGTAAAAAATTTACCTGAACGGCCAGAATATTGTCAGGAGTATAAAGTTCCTTTTCGCCATTTATCATTCTTTCTTTCGAACATAAAGATGACAAAAATCTAAATAAAGACAGAAAGAAAAATTTCAAAGCCCCCATAACTCATTTGTATTCTTGCACATGACAAAAATATAGAGCAATACATTTTCAGTTGGAAAAAAAATTAAGTTGATTTCAGTAATTTAAAAACAGAACAGAAAAGTAGGTATTATAGCACTTCAAAGACAACTTATTTAAAACGGACGGACCAAGTGTTAGATTTCCGCAGCACGCCTTTATAAGTGCTAAATTATTTCGAGGAAAGAAAAGTAAAAAGATTATTAATAAAAAAAATGTTAATATAAGTTCTTTGTGCCTTTTATATTTACCTTTTAGGCTCGTTCCCTATATCCGTCATTTGATTTGGAGGCCAATTTTAAACTATCATTAATTGCATTCATAATGCTCGTTTCCTTTATTTAGAGCAAGTTTATTTGATTATTAAAAAAAATAAAATTCTTTGTCATTAAAAAATAATTACACAAACATATTAAGTATAACATAGTTTTAAAGTATTTTTATATGTGCTGTTCCAAATATTTTCTGTTATTTTTAATGTTTCGCTTTGTTAAATATGGAAAAAGTCTTATGACAATCGTTTTTGGAAAAACATTTAAAAGCAATGTTTGAACCATGTAGCTTGTAATTTCAGAAAACGCAGAGAGGTGAGCATCAGCACTTTCAACTGAATAATAATCATACAGAAAGTGTTTGAAACTGCAAAACACTGATTTTCTTTTGCCCCAACAATTTAAATAAAATATTTCTAACCTTGTTCAATAACCCCCTGTCAACCATTTTTTAAGATTTGGTTTACAAAAACATTTTATTTAAATCTCCCCCATGTCAGATAAATAAATTAAAGGGTGTGTAAAAAATTTATAGTGGGATAATTTGCTATAAAATAAAGCTTCAGATTTCATCCACTAAATAAATAAATAAATTTGTTTTAAAAATGAGGTGAAGCATTTTTCCAATAATATTTTCAACAAAAAACTCCAAATTTAAATATAATGCTTAAATACCCTTCAACAAATTTTCAAACAACTAGCATTTGCTTTATAATACCGCTTTCTTCACTTGAACTAGATTTACTGTATCTTAAAGCAAAGAAGGTTGCACGAGTGTGTTTATTTTAAATTTAAGGCAGTCACTTATATCACAGCAAAACTAAAGGACAAAGAGAAAAAAAATGCTATTTTAGTACAAATGCTATCATTGTTTGATAAAAGAATCAATGCATCATTTTACCATAATGTAGAAAAGTATAATAAAAGTTGCGGTTAAAAGTTTGTTGATAAGGTCAAGTATTTCTTAATTTCAACTATTTTCCATCACTTGATAAACAATTAACATGTGGAATTATATGTTTCTTACAAAATATTTGTGCTCATAATTTAAAACTATTTGAAAATCTTTGAGAATGAATATATATATATATATATATATTAACTAAGTTTGAAGGACAGTAGTTTGTCTTTTTTTGGCAGGAAAGATATTACTGCCAGAGGAGGCTCTGAGAAGATGAACGGTTTCAAATTATCCGTTGTGATTAAAAGATAAAGAGTCACTTCAGAGGCGTCCAACCATGGCCTGTTTTATGCTGGCAAGGAGGTCGAAATCTTTTTTAATGGTGATTCTATTGCCTTGTTGGGCCAGGCTGACCGCATAAGCGAAATGCAGCGATACATGCTCTTCACCAGCCCTCTGTAGTATATCAAAGACTTCTTTCTGAATTTTTAGGTTCTCATTTTCATTTTTAAACACCTCTCGTGCCAACCTTCTAAATTTCGCACGAGGGATATCAAATTTTTCCCTTACTTCTGTGCCCTATAATTGAAAAAGACAGAGTTAAAATTAAACAAATAACTAATTGACAAGTATAAAAAGAATGTGTTCATGTGTTAGAGGAAACTGAAAAAGGTATGCAAGGGCCTTCTCACAGATATAAAAAGGTACATTTCATAACAAGAAAAAAAATTAGTTTGCTTGTTTTGAAACAAATGTAGAGCTTAGCTGTTATAATCATCATTATAACATCTAAGCTCTACAAAGGATTTCATTTTCAAATATTTATGTTGCATTTGTTTTTTATGAACCTAAAGCTTTTAAATCGATTTCACAAATATAAAAATGCATGTTAAATTTAATTTAATCTGTATAAAAAAATCTCGAGTTTTTTGAATTCAGAATATCCCATACAACAAAATGTGTTCGAAAAAAAAGGTTTCAAAAATAAATTTTTACAACTTTCTTAAATTTATTATTTGTTTTTGACATTATGAAATCCTGACAAATTTTTACTATTAAGTGGTGCCACAAGTGAGCCTAATTTATTAATATTTAATTATTTAGTTAAATCAATTCATTAAATTGCACAACTATTTAAGATGTACTGCCATGAGAAAATAAACATGGATTCTGAAATTCCTAGAATCTAGACGTACATGAAAGTAGATGAGCACTCGATTAGGAAATTCCATATTCTAAAACAATCAATTTTAATGAAAAAAGTATGAAAAACCTTCAGAAACCGTTAAACTTCAGCCTGAAAATTCAATAGCGTGAATGGTTTTTAACACAAACTGAAATGAAACATTGCAAAAATTTGGCAACATTTTTAGTCAGGAAGAGGAAGAAGCTCTTATGACAATACTAATTTTAAAAATAAACAGAACAATTGAACTCTAATAAAATGGTTAAAAAAAAGAAGAAAAAAGATTGCTTGTACAATTCTGGGGGGGGGGGCAATCGGAATATTGTCTATACGTTGAAATTTTGATTCAGAACATTCTTCTTTTATTTAAAGATTCCGATTGCCATTTATGTAAATTTGTTGTGACATAAATAATAGACATTTCCTTTAAAAATATTGCACGATTAGTTTAACAATTATAAATACTATTTTGCAAACAGTTGTAAATTCAAATTGGCAAAAGTGATAATTTTGGAAATTTTGTTTTTGATGTTTTAAAAAAACGATACTAGAATGAAAATAAGTTGCGTAAATTTGATAATATTATTTATAAAGTAATAAGATTTTGTTTTTTAGTAAATTTATCTGCATTTCCTTTTTATGTATTTACGCATTAGATCGTCGATCTTCATCGCCACATTTGAAGTTGTGGCCAATGAGTTATAAATCACCATTGTTTTAAAAATTGTTCAAACCCCTCATGTCGTCCGCCATTTTGTTGGTTTCGTTGGCGTCGATGGTTTATCTCCAAATTTGAATCCGTCGCCAATGAGTTACTAAATCGTTGGCTTCGATGATTTAATACGTAAGTACCCGTTTTAGTTGATTCACGAGTTCAACAATTGGTGAGCCTACTTTTACAGTGACAACGGATAGTGGGAATTTTACAAGCGAAAAAACTACTGCTATGGATGCCAAAGCGAGTAAAGTAAGCATAAAAATCCCATAATTTAGGACAGAAAAACTCGATATTTTGTTTTATCAAGATGAAACGCAGTTTCAACCCTAATAGCACACAAATATTGTACAATAATGTATGACATTGATCAATAGTCAAAATATTGTTTTATATGTTAGAATATCATATAATATATCACAATATTTTACAATTTTGTGAAACAAGCTGTGCTATCTGGGAAATAAAACTTCTTCAGAAGAAATGAAATTCAACTATTTAATTTCCCAGATTGAGTCGAAGTATGGTGTGTATATATGGGACATTATTAAGGACACTACACCTAATAAATATGCCTTGGTGAAAGAAAGGCTTTTAAATATATTCATGGAAAAAAAAAGAGGATTCAGCGCATAGTTACTGGAATTGGCCTTGGTGATTACAAGCCAAGTCAGCTTTTGCAGTTGAAAGATTTAGGAACCGATGATTTTTCAGAAAAAGGGATAGAATCTTTATAGTTCGATAAAGTGCCCGATTTTATTAGAAACATTCTTCTTGTTAGTGAAGAAAGTTTAAACAAACTGGTTGCCAATGGCGGATAAAACTCATGAGATAAAATATAAAAAACCAGCTTATGCAGTTTCGTCAAATGTCAATTATACTATTTTTGCTTTATTTGCACGGATAGCTGCATTAAAACAAAAAAAATTGATTCAATGTAAATAAATGATCGTTCTAGATCCAAATTTAGAAATCACCGAATATATCTCCAAGTCGCAGTCGTTCAAGCAAGCAATTTTACCAGAATATAAATATCTCTTTTACCATTTTAAATTTGGCGTTCGTTGTCGATCTGATAAATGTTACTTGTCATGCGCTTGGAGCGAAAAGACGGAAAACTCCAAGATGGAAAGCGGTTACCACTGTTGCCGATATTAATGAAAGCCGCAAGTTTCGTTTATTTGTAAATGATAAAAACACAGGACTGCGGTTCTTAGTGGATGCAGGAGCTGATTTTGTCTCCATCCTGGAACTCATCGAAACAAAACAGTGGATGATTTTAAACTATGCGCAATGAATGGGAAAAAATTCATACTTACGGAATTAAAATTTTGAACTTAAATTTAGGCCTTAGAAGAGAGTATAGATTTCCTTTTATATTAGCTAAGATTGATAAAGCAATAATAGGTGCTGTCTTTTTAAATAAATTCAATTTTTTAATAGATCATAATAAACAATTTATTGATGGAATAACTTATCTCTCCATTTGAACATATTGAGTATTTTATCACAACAAGAGGACAACCTACTTATTCCAAAGCTAGACAACTGGATTCCAAGCGATTTACTATTGCAAAATAGGAATTCCAGAACAGGTTTAAAAATATTATTCGGCCATCTAAACCGCAATGATCCAGCTCTCTTTACATGGTGAATAAGAAAGAGGGTTCCTTCCGACAATGTGGAGATTGCCGACGTTTGAAGGCTCAAACCATACGAGATCGTTATCCTATACCACGATTAGAAGATTTCAAATCACATTTTAATGAATACACGAATATTTTATAAAATGGATTTGCATAATGCATATTTCCAAATTCCTATTAATGAAGCTAACAAACAAAAAACCGCAATAACAACACTTTTCGGATTATATGAATTTAACGTAAAGAGTTTTGACTTACATAATGCTCATTCCACTTTTCAAAGATTTATCAATGAGGTATTTAGTGGACTAAATTTTGTGTTCCCATATTTAGACGATATTTTAATTGCTTCAACTACGGAAGAGAAACATGTAAAACATTTAAAAATGATTTTTTGATAGATTGCAAAAATATGGATTGCCTTAATATTTCTAAATCTGTTTTTGGGGTTAAACAATTAGAATTTTTATGTTTTCTAATTACAAGTGAAGGATCAAAGCTTCTCCTTGAAAAGGTTAAAGCAATTCTCAATATTAAGCTGCCGGAAATTGTTCATAAACTACCGACTTTACTTGGAATGATTAATTTCTAACGTCGTTTATCGAAGAACGCCGCTAGTACTCAAGTCATTTTACACGAATATTGAAAAGGAGCAAAGAAAAAAGATAATCGGAAAATAATTTCGAATAAGAAAGCCATTGAAAAGTTAGAAAAATGCAAAAAAGAATCGGCAAAAGTTGCCGTTCTGTCTCACCCAAATCCATAATTACTCCTTTTGTTGTGCAAAGGTGATTCAAATACAGCAGTGGATGTAGTTTTACAACATGAAAATGGTAAATGGAAACCAACTGAATTTTTTTCCAAGAAATTTTACCCCGCACAGCAAAATTACAGAACATATGATAGGGAACTCGGAATTTATTTAACCAATAAGTATTTAAAATATATTCAAGAAAGCAGAAAATTCACAGTTTATATTGATCACACACCATTAAACTACGCATTTTAGCAAAAGCATATCCATGTCAAATTAGGCAACTTCAATCCATTTCAGAATTCACAACAGAAATTAAGTACATTACAGAAGAAGGTAACTTGGTGGTTGATACTTCATGAAGAATAGTGGAAATCGACTTAAAGGAATATGTTACCAAAGATCAAGTGCAAGATGATGAATCTCGGACATGTCAAAAATATACAAGTTTATCATTTGAAAACTATCCTTTCCCATCTGGAAAATATTTATGGTGTGATATTTCAACTCAACATATTTGATCTTATATACCTAAAAATTTTCACATGAAGATATTTCCTCAATTTCACAGACTAATCCATCCGGGAATTAAATCCAGCGTGAAATTAATTTCTTAAAAATTTACATGGTCAAATATTAAGAACGATGTCTAGCAGTGAAAGAAATCATGTATTCCATGCAAAAAGTCGAAAACAACACCATACAAAATCAGTATTCAGTGAATTTCAAAAACCATTCAAGAAGATTTCAAGAAATATATAGATATTGTAGGTCCACTACCTTCAAATGGTAACTCCTACTGTCTAACATGTATTGAAATATACACGAATTGGATGGCAACTATTCCTCTGGAAACATCTCTGCTGAAATAATATCAAAAGCTTTTATAGCAATTGGATAGTAAGATTTGCAGTACCTTAGAAACTTATCACTGATAATGGAACTCAATTTACCTCTGAGATATTTCAAATCTTCTCAAGAATCTGCGACATTAAGCTTTCACATACCACAGCCTATCCCCGCAGTGTAAAAGAAAGGTATAAAAACTATATAGATCAATGAAGGCTGCTTTAAAAGTTCATAATAATACATCTTGCAGTGAAACCTTACCAACAGTGCTTTTAGGTTTATGAATTGCGATACACTACGGTATTAATTATACTATAGCAGAAATGGTGTATGGAGAGAATATTAAACTTCCGGAAGAATTCTTTGAATCGAATATAAAGTATATATCACCAGGAATTTTTATAGAAGATTTACAAAAAGTTATGAAATTGATTAGACCAAAAGAAATTCAACGAAAAAATCATCCAAAAATATTTGTGCATCATCTCCACATTACGCGCTTACTTTTGAGGAGTCCAAGTTTCCGGTGGTATGGGCTGATGCTCCATCACCAGGACTATCATTTGCCACCATTCAAATGATTCTAGGTAAATTAGAAGAGGACGAAATTTGCGCCCTCTCGTTTCTTCGCGTTTTCCGTGGGCTGCCGCCCGAGGTGAATTACGTCACACACTCCCATGGAGTATTATTTTAAGGTTGTAGGGGCACGTTTTGCACTCCATTCTAGAATCAATATGAGCTTGCAAGGGTTTTTTATAGCGCGATTATATAGTAAAATACGCAAATAAATGTTAACAAACAAAGGGGGGAAGCATACTCCTCCCCTCATTACGCGCTTCCGTTAGAGGAGTTCTCGTTTTCGGTGGTATGGGCTGATGCTCCGCCACAAGGGCTATTGTTTACCACCATTCAAACGATTCTATGTAGAATAGAAGGGGGCGATATTTGCGCACTTTCATTTTATCCCAGCTTCCAAAGGCGGCCGCTAGGTGTCAATGACGTCACACACTCCCATGGAATATTATTGAACGGGTGGTCGGGCACGTTTTGCACCCTATTATAGGGTCGATTTTTTCTTGTAAGGGGATTTTATATCGCCATTATATAGCAAAATACGCAATTACATGTTCACCCACGGTGGGGGGAAAGCACACTAATTCCCACATTACGCGCTTCCGTTTAAGAAGTCGGCGTTTCCGGTGGTATGGGCTGATGTTCCGTCAGCAGGGCTATCATTTGCTACTATTCAAACGACTCTAGGTAGATTAGAAGTGTTCGAAATATGCGCCCTTTCGTTTTTTCGTGACTTCCGTTGGCGGCCGCGAGGGTTGATTGACGTCCCACACTCCCATGGAATATTATTGTACGGGTGTTGGGGCACGTTTTGCACCCCATTATAGGATAAATATGTTCTTGCAAGGGGGTTTTATAGCGCGATTATATAGCAAAATACGCAATTACATGTTAACAAACGAAGGGAGAAAGCATACTCCTCGCCTCATCGCGCGCTTCCGTTTGAGGAGTTTGCGTTTCCGGTTTTATGGGCTGATGCTCCGTCACCAATGCTATCATTTTCCACCATTCAGACGATTCTATGTGGATTATAAGAGGGCGAAATTTGTGCCCTTTCGTTTCTTCGCAGCTTCCAAAGGCGGCCGCTAGGGGTGAATGACGTCACACACTCCCATGGAATATTATTGTACGAGTGCGGGGGGCATGTTTCTCACCCCATTATAGGGTCAATATGTGCTTGCAAGGGGTTTTTATAGCACGATTATATAGCAAAATACGCAATTACATGTTAACAAACAAAGGGGGGAAGCATACTCCTCCTCTCATTTCGCGCTTCCGTTTGAAGAGTTCGCGTTTCCGGTAGTATGGGCTGATGCTCCGTCACCAGTGCTATCATTTGCCACCATTCAGACGATTCTAGGTAGATTAGAATTGGGAAAAATTTGCCCCCATTCGTTTTTTCGTGACTTCCGTTGGCGGCGGCTTTTTGTGAATGACGTCACACACTCCCATGGAATATTATTCTACGGGTGCTCGGGCACGTTTTGCACCCTATTATAGGGTCAATATGTGCTTGCAAGGGGCTTTTATAGCGCGATTACATAGCAAAATTCGCAATTACATGTTAAACTACGGAGCGAGGAAAGCATACTCCTCCCCACATTACGCGCTTCCGTTTAAGAAGTCCGTGTTTCGGGGATGTATTGTCTAATGCTCCATCACCAGGGATATCATTTGCCACCATTCAAATGATTCTAGGTAAATTAGAAGGGGGCGAAATTCGCGAACTTTCGTTTCTTCGTGGCTTCCATTGGCATCCGCTAGGGATGAATAACGTCACACACTCCCGTGGAGTATTATTGTACGGGTGCGGGGGCACGTTTTGCACCGCATTATAGGCTCAATAAGTCAGTGCAATGGAGTTTTATAACGCGATTATAAAGCAAAATAAGCAATTACATGTTACCTTCGGAGGGAGGAAAGAATACTCCTCCCCAAATTACGCCCTTCCGTTTGGGGAGTCCGCGTTTACGGTCGTATGGGCTGATCCTCCATCAATAGGGCTATCATTTGCCAATATTCAAATGATTCTAGGTAAATAAGAATGGGGCGAAATTTTCGCCCTTTCGTTTCTTCGCGTTTTCCATTGTCGGAAGACTGGGGTGAATTACTTCACACAGTCCCGTGTAGTATTATTGTACAGATGCGAGGGCTCGTTTTTCACCCCATTATGGGCTCAATAAGGGCGTGCAAGAAGGTTCTATAGCTCGATTATATAGCAAAATACGCAATTACATGTTAACCTACGGAGGAGACCGCTAGGGGTCAATGACGTCACACACTCCCATGGAATATTATTGAACGGGTGGTCGGGCACGTTTTGCACCCTATTATAGGGCCAATATGTGCTTGTAAGAGGATTTTATAGAGCGATTATATAGCAAAATACGCAAATACATATTAACCTACGGAGGGGGGTAAGCATACTACTTCCCACATTACGCGCTGCCGTTTAAGTAGTCAGCGTTTCCAGTGGTATGGGCTGATGTTCCGTCAGCAGGGTTATCATTTGCTACTATTCAAACGACTCTAGGTAAAATTGGAAGTGTTCGAAATATGCGCCCTTTCGTTTTTTCGCGACTTCCGTTGGCGGCCGCGTGGGTTGATTGACGTCACAAACTCCCGTGGAATATTATTATACGTGTGTTGGAGCACGTTTTGCACCCCATTATAAGGTAAATATGTTCTTGCAAGAGGGTTTTATAGCGCGATTATATAGCAAAATACGCAATTACATGTTAACAAACGAAGGGAGAAAGCATACTCCTCCCCACATTACGCGCTACAGTTTGAGGAGTCCGCGCTTCCAGTGGTATGGGATGCCGTTCCGTCAG
>JAOUZG010028144.1:56029-72531 GCA_026289955.1 Argiope argentata
GGAGAAAGAATACTTCTCCCCACATTACGCGCTTCCGTTTGAGGAGTTCGCGTTTCCGGTTTTATGGGCTGATGATCCGTCAACAATGCTATCATTTTCCACCATTCAGACGATTCTAGGTAGATTATAAGAGGGCGAAATTTGTGCCCTTTCATTTCATCGCAGCTTCCAAAGTCGGCCACTAGGGTTAAATGACGTCACACACTCCCATGGAATATTATTGTACGGCTGTGGGGGCACGTTTTGCACTCCATTATAAGGTCAATATGAGCTTGCAAGGGGTTTTTATAGCACGATTATATAGCAAAATACGCAATTACATGTTAACAAACAAAGGGGGGAAGCATACTCCTCCTCTCATTTCGCGCTTCCGTTTGAAGAGTTCGCGTTTTCGGTGGTATGGGCTGATGCTCCGTCACCAGGGCTAATGTTTACCACCATTCTAGGTAAAATAGAAGGGGGCGAAATTTGAGCACTTTCAATTTATCGCAGCTTCCAAAGGCGGCCTCTAGGGGTCAATGACGTCACACATTCCCAAGGAATATTATTGTACTCATGAACGGGCACGTTTTGCACCCTATTATAGGATCAATATGTGTTTGCAAGGAGGTATCATAGCGCGATTATTTAGCAAAATACGCAATTACATGCTAAGCTGCGGGGGGAAGCATACTACTCCCCACATTACGCGCTTCCGTTTGAGGAGTCCAAGTTTTCAGTGGTATGGATGCCGTTCCGTCACCAAGGCTATCATTGGCCACCATTCAAACGATTCTAGGTAGATTAGAAGGGGGCGAAATTCGCGCCATTTCGTTTTGTCGCAGCTTCCAAAGGCGACCGATAGGGGTGAATGTCGTCACACAGTCCCATGTAATAATATTGTACGGGTGGAAAGGCACGTTTTACACCCCATTGTAGGGTCAATATATGAGCGGTAGAGACAGTGATTACATACAGTTTTATTTCTAAAATTCTATTAATATGTAGATACGGAACACAGCACAGATATAAAACAAAAATACGAAAGGCACTCCACAGTATCCATAATCAATCGATTTTCTCAATCTTAGACCCAGACTTATCTCTACTCGTTTGCTTCTTCAGTCCTCCATTCCGACTAACCTCCTCTCTTTTGCTTTGTTAGTTCCAGACTGACTGGTCCTCACATTCGGATTCGTCTGTCAATATTCCTCCTTCGTTCTGCAATCCATCTCTCAGCGACCCTATAGTTCAGTGTTTCACAACCTTTTTTGTGCCATGCCCCACTTTAACCTTTCTAAAATTTTCACGCTCCCCCATGTAACATACATAATATTTAACATTAAAAAAATGATTTTTTCGCGTAAGAAACATAAGTGATGGATTCTAGGAATAAATTACTATGAAATTTTTAACAAAACACGGTAAGTAAAATTTCAAAACATATAATGAAAAACTGAAATTCAAATACTTTTAGTACTGATTTTGTTATATTAATTTGTGTTTTTAATTTAGTGAGATCCTTGTGCTTGATGCTTGCTGAACAGAGATTTTATGTTAGTGATGGAGTGAAAGGGTTAAAGTTGTATCAAGTCCATTTTCAAATTGCCCACATGCGAGATGCCCTCCCCCGTGGGCCCCACGTTGGGAAACACTGCCCTAGTTGGTCTCTCTCCTCGCTCAACCTTTTTCCCTTCGCGTTCTTGCGTATCTCCACAAGAAGGTTTGATAAGTGGGATGAGAAGGTTTCCAAAATTGGTGGTCCTTACAGTGATTTAATTTTTAAATAATAAAAAAAAATTTAAAAAAAGGTCTTAAGTGCATTATTCTATAATCCATTGTGTAACTGGGTCAAATTTGGTGACTCTAGAGGCAATGTTCTGTTATTTGTTCGATTAACAAACCTTCATTTTTATTAGAATGCAGATTTCTAGTGTGAACCAAAATAAAAATTCCTTCATTGTTTGTCAAAAATATCAGTACTCATCAATCGTCATAAGCAATATTATAGAAAATTTGTTTTTAATTCATTGTTTTCGATAATAGTGATTTTTAATTTTAATTTATCTTATAAAGCATTTTTCATCTCTATAACTAAATAATAGTTAATATAATTTTAATCATCTACATAACTAAATATAATGTTTCTTAAAAATACACAATTTTTATTAAACCTATTTTTAAAAAATTGTAAAATCTGATAACTTTGTACAGTAAAGAATTGTAGAAAAGCAGTTGTTTTCTGAATAAAAAAGCAGACTGACAAATTAACAAAATGTTGTTCGTAATAAGAGAAGAGGTCCAGTTATGAAAGTTTGAATGGCACACGATCACTTTATTACAGTCTGTTTTATTTAACTATTCAAAAAGTAATTTTGATTTATTTAATAATTCAGTATTCATTGACAAATGAGTAAAAAAAAATTCATTGCTTTAATTCTAAATTTTTTTAAATATTTTACTGTAAAAAAATAATAACACAGAAAAAAAGGATGCAATTGAATTTGCACAATTAAAATATTTTTATTTTTCTACTGCTATTTACAGATAATTTACAAATATAGATGGAACCAAATAATATTATTCAGTAGAGCTAGAAGAGCTATTTGATTTGCTAGAAAATGCATTTTTAACAGTATCCATGTAACTATCTATTTTTTGGATAAGTGGATTATTCAGTCGGCTTTCTCTGGGAACAAAGAGTTCATTGCCTTGTAGCCTGAACCAAGCCCAATGGATAGCAACAAGACCAGGTATTGCAACAAAAAAAAATCCATAATCTCGCATCACTCGCTTTACTGTACTCCTAAAATAAATAAATAAATAAATAAAATAAAACATTAGTATAAATTATAAAATTGAATTTTCTTAATACATAATATAACTTGAAAATTTTTTAACAAAAAATACATAGTTACATAAATGCAGGCCTGTTTAAATACATTTTAAATCTGTTACATAAATGCATGCCTAAATTTATATATATGTACAATGAAAAAAATAATAACTAATATTCTATAGTCAGTAAGGAAATGGTGGAGTAAAATAAGTAACACTTTTTTTGTAATTGCATGCATCAGAAATGCTATTCAAATCTTGGAAAAGAATACTTGGTATTTCCCCTATACGTAAATGCGATAAAAGAAAAAATGCATGAACAGAACTTATGAGATAGTAATAATGGAATAACAATAACAAGCTGTCTAATATTTTGCTATTTTGATCATGCTTCTTTTGACAGTACTTTTCTCCACTGTTTAACAAGAATGCTGAAAACATCCATAGCAAATAATGTATGGTGTTATTGTACTATCTTAAGAAAAAAAAATTTGGTTTTTTCGTAATCATTTAACCTATTTCCAATATAACATTGAATACATAAAAGGACGAATAAGGTTTTACAATTTTAATGTCCATAATAGTTTTCAATTATTGTTCTAAAACTGAAAAGATTGAAATTGGTTTATATACAAATTTCATGTTTTCAGACTTAACAAGTTATCTACGCCTGTATTCCTTTAAGTCAAATATCAAAGATGACTATTTTTAAAAGGTACATAATTGTGCATATTTTTCTCTTTAACTAGTAATACCTGTTTTCCGATATTACTTCACCTTAAAAGCTTCTTACAAGTTCTTCTGTAATTCATCTAAGGATTGCTAAAAATTTATTATACTCTTTATTTTTTTAATAAAAAATATATTTGATTATTAAAATTTTAATTATTTAAATCACAATAATATGATTAAGGATGCAAATAAACAGGCATTGGTTTTGTGTTATATTATTTATAGCTTATGTTATTCATAAAAATACCCGCTTGGGGCCATTTAAATAAATCATTAAAAAAATATGAAATAAAATACATAGTGCTTAAATATATTAATTGTATTAGTTTAAATACTAATCAAAAGTACTATTTTGTTTTGCAGTTAATAAAAATAAATTTTTAAAAATGCTGAATTTACACAGAAGAAAACTGAGAAAAAAAAAAGAAAGTTTTTTTTATATATATAAATTATAACCATTAAAATCAATTATACAGATAATCAAGGAAAGGAACTAATTTACCAAATCTGTAAAATTGCAAGAGATGAGAGAGATGTTTATTTGCTATAACTTGTGTGAAAATTACAATAAGAGATTTTATGAATTTTTCTCTTAAATATTTCATTATGTAACTTTGTTGGATTACACACTGAAATACTTGATTACTGTTGTAATGGAGCACAAAAATTATTTTAAACTTAGGGTATTTAAATTTTTTAAATACACTCAACATATTAGTCAGAAAATATGTTAAGTATATCAAACATTGAGAAAGAGAGCTTTTGGGGAGCTTCTTAACTTAACATTAAATTTAGTTTAATTTTTTAGAAGGATTAATTTGTGCAAATAAATAACTGTACAATCTGTGGCTGACAATTGAAATGTGAATTGAACAAATGATAAATTAATGTTGAGATACTTTTTGGGGAGGGAAAAGGGGTGGTAATGTAATATATTTACTCATTTTACAAAGAAAACTAATAAAAATTAGTATAATGCTTCAGTGCATTTATTCAATAAATGAAAAAGAATAGAAACTGTAAATAAGAAAACAGGATAGAATTACAATGAAAAATTTAATATCATAAATTATTATTGTAACAGAAATGTTAGTAAAATTTTAAAAAGAAATAACTTTAATTGATAATAAGACATGAATAGGTGTATAAAAATTGAATGCTTATGCATATAATTTGGTCAATAGAACTAATTAGTTCCCTTAAGCCATAAGGATTTTTTTTTTAAATCAGAAAATCATTGCACATACTACGTGGAAAATTAACTGTATAGTATTACATTTATATTTAAAATCTCATCTATACAGACATATTATATAATAATCATACTAGCTGTGAAAAATCAAATAAAAATCATGAATGCATACTGTGAAAATATAAATGAAAAAGATTTATCATTTTTACCTTCTTAAACCATAATTTAAAATGTTATTCAAGAAAATTATTTAAATTCAAAACATTTGTTCACACATTTTAAAACTATACTGTAAAAAGAATAAGATTTACTTCCAAAATTTTTAGCTCATTTATTGCATTCTTGTTTACTAAAAACCTTTCAAAAATATTTTTTTAACCTTTTTCTTTCAGACTTTAACAAGAGTGTCTACTTGTTTAAAAAAATTTTGTTTAGAATATGAACTTTTATGCCTGATTGAAGAAATAAAATCTATCTTAATAATTGGTCCATATTCATCAAATATAAAATGATTCATTGATGAATTTTATATAAGTATTTAAAGATGATTTATCAATAATACTAAAGAAATACTTACATGATTTATCTCTAATAAACTATCTATTAGAAGTTCTAGAAATTAGTCAATAAAAATATAAAATAAGTGATCAGTCTTCTGAAATAAAGAAGAAAAGATTTATTACAATTTCAGTAAATATCAATAAAATGAAAACAGAACAGAAAATTCAGAAAATAAATAAAAAATTAACAAAATATTTTAATTGAAATTTGTATTTTACCCAAGAATTCATGTACTACAAAATGATACCAAGCTTTTTAAAGTAAATTCATTTTCGTTTTTTAAGGTTGTCAGAAAAACAACTAACTTTTTTGACTAAGAGAACTTAAAATTAGATTTTAACCACATGTCACTATTAAAACATTAAGCTTAAAATACTGATTTATTTTCACAGTTGTTCCATAAAACAAAAAAGTTGAATAAATAGAAATATGATTACATAAAATATGTATATATTAACTTTGAAGCATGAATATTTGTTCAACTTGACCAAATTATAAAGTGTTCTACTCACTAATTCTTCATATTGCCATAGATAGGTTTAATAACTGTTATATCTTTTCTCCCCACATTAATAAAAATTCATATTATTTTATTTTTAAGAAATTTAATGTTAACTATAAGCTTTACTATATTACGAAAAACAATTACTAAGATAATTTTTTTCGTATCTTTCTTATAGAGTCTAATTCTGTTATTCAGTTTTAAAGATAATCCATCATTTTTATTGAGAGAAAAAAATAGGAATTAATTTTATTGAATCGAACTCTATAGTTTTATCAGAAATATTTATAGATATATTTTTCCTTACTTTCAACACTCCTTGAAAATTAAATATTTATGCATTTTTGATTTTTTTTTTTAAGCACGATGTTCTATTGCAGAGAAACTATTAATTTAATGAAGTACTGACAAATATTATTAAACATTTGACTGTCAACATATTTTTCTTAAAAAATGGGATTTCTTTACAAACACAAATATACATTTGACAAAAAAAAATCTCAATTCAAACATATCAAATATAGTCGAAAATAAGATGGTGGGTGGATATATTATGATGATAGATTAATTTCCTTTTTAAACCTTCCTGAATTTCACTTTTCATTTCAACTTATTCATATTTAATCCATTTTCTCAAAAGTCACCTCCATGTTTCAAAAATTATGGATGTTGTAAATTTTCTTATACTTTAAGGTTGATAATGAATCTATAAAAGTTAAATGTCCTAAAGCTTCAGATCTTGCATCTATCAGAGATATCACTCTTTCCCCATCATAATTAATTGTAGGCAAAAAAATTCAGCTTCTCTTAGGGCCCATCTTGTTTTATTTACACCACCTTATGCCCTTTGATGTAAAAGAGGTCGTTCTTAAATTTATTAAGAATAAGAACTTTTCTGAAATCTCTCATCTGCAAAATCTGAAAGCTTTTGCTCATTGACAGGTGATATGTGACTTCCTATGAGTTACACAACCATGATAACAGCCATTTCCCTTACAGTGTCTACATAAAGAATTTTTTCCCTATTTCTCACCAATTCCATTCACAACTTCAGATGTAATAGTCATAATATTTAAACATATGAATTTAAAGATGTATCTATTTTTACAAACAGTTAGCTTAAATGAAACACTATTAACTGGCTAGGAGATAATTGATTTCAATAATTTGTAATTATTGATAATTTTTAGATAAAAAAATAAGTTTTTTAAGGGGAAAAAAGTTTGCCATTTTCCTAACGAGTTTTCCTTTTATTCTTTAAATTTAAAGTAAACAGTCTTTGATCAGAAGTAATTACTTTCTGTATTTCAAATTAATTTTAATTCAATTTATTTCCCAAAAGCTTTAATTGTCTTTTGTGTCTAAAATGCCTTATATAAAATTTTGAAAACCATTTAGCAATTCCCTTGTAAATGGTAAACAAAATTGGACTTTAATTGCTAATTACATTGGACATAAATGCTGACTTTTAATAATAAAAGACATGAAGCAAAGATTATAATAAGCAGTAGTTAAAATTTCGCTTTATTTACAAAATTAACACAAATTAGTAAGTTAAAATGTTTATAAGCATTCAATAATGCTTGTTCATCTACAAATTACTCAAAAACAGCAAGAATTGTAATTTTCAACATCAAATGAACTCATTCTAACGTTCAATAAACCGGGAGCTGGTTGTTGAAAAATAACACGATTTACAAATAGAATCCATAATATAAGCATATATTGTTCTACTTAGTTCTAATATTTTTTTATTATGGATACGATTTTTAAAAAATAACAACCTGAAAATTCGTGAACGTATTACGCTTTGAAATAACTGCACAACAAAATATTCCAATTGAAAAATTACATAACCAAATATATAAATTATAAACAATAACAAACCAGTTAAAGTGAAAGCTACAGTTAAGATGAGAAACTGAGTTAAGGGTAATAAATCAGAAAATGTGACCTATCAAGTAGATTTTAAAAATTATAAATATGATAATTTTCAGAGTATCTTAATTTTTTTCTAATTACGCTTAATTTTTTACACTTGTAAAATACAAAACACTTTTTCCTTGTGATTAATCAGAAGTGAAATCATGCATAATTAAATGACAGTTCTAAATACTGAAAGATCTACTGATTTGATTTTATATAGGCTGCACTAATAATTACAGACACATATCATGCCTGGTATAGTTATACTGGTTCTTTTTTTTCATAAAGTCATTTGTAAACAACATCTCATTCTTAGTGGCAGCATAACTTATTCCTCTTTTGGTGTGAGCGAAACACAATCTAGAGATCGCACGGACCAGGGTAACCTAAAATGAGTACAATCACAGTGCAGCTTATAGAAGCATCAGTGAGCTAATGTGAGCTTTGCTGTGATTGGACTCCTAAAAGGTTGACATGAGTGTGGTGATTCCTACGTTGAGTTTCATTAAGGGTTTGTTTATGAATTAAGGATATAATAGATGAGTATGGGAAAAAAAAGTCTTCATTGTTATTTTTATTTATGGCGAAAATCCATTGAATGCGTTTTATTTTCATGGATAGTCATGATAGTAAATATGTATCCTGGAATTGTTATACCCTTTTTTATTCTGAAGTTAATATTTATTACATATATTATCTTTTTGCTACCTAATTATGGGCTCCCATTACATCTTTCTAATCAAGACTAAATTAACTTTATTTTTCAGTTGTGTATTAATCAGATTTAAAGATCATTGCTCATAATTTTTTTCATAATTAAATCTTGACTGTATTTATCAACAGCATGCAGTTAATATCCAAATACTTATTTTATATATTTAGTTTACTCAATAATTTGTAAATAAATTAATATTTTTTATATATTATGCATTTTAACACAAGTAATTTGACATTATTAATTTTACAATTATTTTTTGTGTGTATAATTTTACATGGTTAGTATGATTTTTAGTTTTGTTTGTCTTCAATCATTCATAACAAATTTTTTTACTGTGCAAATTTCTTTCCAATTCAACAAAATATAATGTATGGCAGTTATCTGATTGACAATGACTTTATAAAAAATTCAGCTACGATACTACATTTTCCTTTTTCTCATGTTCAAAAACAGATACAATATTGCAGTATTTTGATGTTTATTATTATTCAACTTGAAAATATAGGATTAGAAAGTGGAATATTTGTTAAGGAAGAAAATCCAGCTGGCAGCTGTGGCAAACTAGATGATCTGTTCATCTGCGATTGCAGTTATTTGTATGCATCACAGATGTGATAGATCTTCTTGAATAGATATGCCAAAAAAGGACTCACATGCATCTTAATGTAATATTGGTTTTCATATTGTATTGAGATTTCCAAATAACTCCTTTAAAAATTTTTAAATATTAGCATAGTTTTAAATATTTTTATGTGTATGTATCAGTTTTGATCTATTTACAATATGAAATTGAAATGCTATTATTTCATTCTTTAAAACTAACTCAAAAAAGGTCATGTATGTAAATATTCTGAGCTAGACTTGCAATTTTTTTGTATTTCAATTTTTAAATTTTGTCTATTTAATTTTTTTAATTTCAATTTTAAATCTTATTTCAATATATAAGTTGATATTTTCTAAAAATAGATTAAATACCTTAATTCTTAGATGATTATAAATGCATTTTAACCTTAAGTACTAAGAAAACAAATTTGAATGTAATATGATTATTCATCTTTATTAGTTAATGAATATTATTCTAGTTAATTATTAATAACAACGTTAATATGATTTTGTAATATTTTTAATCAATATTTTACTTTTTTATTTAATTTAGTAAAAATTCAAGTAAATTGTAATAATGCCTACAATATGAAGTTCATTTAATTCTATTTTTTATAGTTATTATATATTTATTTTAATGAAACTTTTTAATGTAGTGTGGAAATTGGAGCTTATAAAATCTGTACTATTGTTGTTGTTGTTTTTAATTTTTATTATTAAATAGAACTCAGAACAGAAAATATAACTTTCGAAAGATAAAAATATAAATATTTTTTTGCTGATACACATTTTCTCCTTCACTTTCCATTCAGTAGAACTTAAGTGATTATCCTTCTTTATATTACTCTGTAAATTATAAATGAAAGTAACACTGAAATCTTAACTCATTCCTATCCCTTTCAATTTTGGTTTTCGGTTACTTTCATTATTAATTTTCTTGATTTTTATTTACCACAGTGTGAAATGTTGTAAAAATGTAGTATTACTAAAATGTTTTTTTCAGTTGATTATCTGTTTCTGTAGTTGAAGCACTAAATTATGACTTTTATTATGAAGGGTGAATAACTGGTCATTGAAGGCGGTTAGTTTCTTTTAAGCTAAAACAATATCAATCAGTCTTTTCTTTTTTTAATGAAAAGCTTTAATATTTAGTACTATTTACCTCAAATGTTTAATTCTGATGCTAAAGTGTGATTCTTCTTTTCTGCTTGAATCAAAGATGACAATAATGAGGGGAATCTCCCCATCAAAAATATCATCATTGATGAGAATGATATTACTACATTTTTCTAAATTAATAGAATTTTTTTTTAATTCAATAGGTTATAAGTGGTGATTTAATATATAAATAAAGATTCTGTGATTGCTTTTTTTTTATTTTTCTCCAGATTGTAATCGAACACTAATCATACCAGATCTGTAATGCAAATTGAGAAAAACTATTCCCCCCCACCCAACAAAATAGTTAAAGAATTACTTGTGGAATAGCATGATTCAAATGTCTCCTTTATTTAATGAAACTGATATTATCAAAGAAGAAATATAGACAAATTATCCTAGTTTAATGCAAGAAAAGTGACAAATTGAAATTTGGTTACATGTTTTTTTCAACAAATTCGTTTCATAAACTTAACTTGTTCTAACTCTATTATTTGGAAATTGAAGAATTTGAAAGGCAACTTATTGATTGTCATCATCTGTCATGACAGCGTTTATGTTAATTTCTGGCATTCGATATTTCAAAATTTGAAATAGTGCAGTAACAGTTTCCATTCCTAAATTATTGACAATAAAATGGCAAACAGGATAGCCTTGACCAAATTCATCGGTAGCAATTATGTTTAACAAATAAAAGTCATAAATGTTTGTTCCATGCATCTATACAGAAAACTTTATTTGCGCACTCGGTCAATTTTTTTTTTCTCTCTGCAAACCTAAGGCAAAAATCGAATCATTACTAAGCATCTCATCTAAATCATTTGGTCCAAAAATAGTTTGTGAATTTTGTGGTTTGAAAAGAAGTACTGGATCATATTTTTCTTCGTATAATATTTTTACTATTCTGAATACTGAATTGTCATCATTATTAGAATACAAGGAATAATTAATTCTTGATTGGTATGCCCTTATAGTTTTTCGTAAAATGTAAGCTTTTTTTATGGAACAAAATTTCTACTTTCTCTGAACCCAACTTCATTTCTGAGAAATTCTTGGATTTCGATTGTTGGGACTTTTAATAAAGATAGGGTTTTGATAATTTCCCTAGAATTTTTATCTTACTGCTGATGCACTGTATTACGAAACCCAACATAGTGGTTGTGATTGACATAATATGCCACTGAAATTAGATAATTTTCTTCACATACGGCAATTCTAGCAGGGCATTTTGAATCTGGAATTTTGCCCTTTTGGTTTAAACGAATGACTTGCGTTTTATCTCCGCCTTCATTCGCGTAAAATTGGCACGCATAGTATTGAAATAATTTTGAGCTGATCTGTTTCTTTCCAGTTATTTTCTTTAAAAAATTGAATGTTGATAGACTTTCTTGCTCTAACCTTTTATTGAAAGTTTTGAATGAGTCGAAAGATAATATTTTCAATTCCTGTATATTATGTTTCTCTTGAGCATGTTTATTTAAATGAACAATGAAAGAGAACGATTTTTTGCATATTATAGTGAAGTGCACTTCAATTTGATCTTTAACTCTTCATTTCTTCGCAAGTGTTAAAAACTTTCTCCTATTACTGAAAAAATGCCCGCATTTATTACATTTTTTGGGCCCTTCTTTCCCAATCTGGATTACATTGAAATCATTTGAGGATTGTAAGTTGCATTTCAGTTTATGGCTAGAAAAAGAGGCTTTATTTGAATATATTTTGGCACATTTATCACATTGGATAAATTGATTTGCTTTCCGATAATGAGCATTTTTTAGATGGCGTTCATAGTTATTAGAATAGAATTTATTGCATATATTGCATTCAGTTTTCTTATTTTCAAAAACGCTAACGATATGGGAATCATCTGACTTACCTTTGACAGAAAGGGATTTTGTCTTACTTGTTAAAGGAAAATCCGGATAATTTTTGGATGATTAACCAGAATCAGCAAAGTTTACTAGAAGTCCAGATAAATTACTATCGACAGAACAAATGGGTACTTCCGTTGGGAAATTCTTGCTCGATTCTTCTTGTCGCAATAAGATGGAATAACGGTTTGGATCTAAACCAGATGCCATCTCAAAAGACCAACAGAGCTGAATACAACTAGAAAAATGAATACAGGTTTTTATATTCAATAATAAGAGAGAGAGAAATAAATAAAAGGTAAAATACTGTATTTGCAGATAAGTTTTTTCAATACATTACTTATGAATCAATGGAATAGTCAATAATTCTGAATATATTCGTTAAGCGGTACATGTTATTGTTTTTCTCAAAAATAAACACATCATCTGCAACATTTATTATTGATTGTAATCAAATCAATTGAAAATGCTAAGACACTCTCTTTATAGAAGTTGAAAGATGCAAGCTTATATTTCTCGAATAACTAAGAAAATTACATATAAGCCAAATCAGGTAAGAGAATGTCATACATTTGATTACGGTAAAGCATCAAAACATTCAAATGTCACTTATAATTCAGTTATACATTCAGTAGAAATATATACACCCGCGGATTTTGATAGCATAAGGCGACAGGCGATTTTTTTTTTCCCTTTCCCTTCTAGGTAAATTCTATTTATACCAAGAAAGTAATATGAATTAAACGTTTTAGCATTCAATTTTAAGTTTGTGTTTACTTTTTATCAGTTTTTACATTATATATCAAACAGATAAAAATAAACATAAAGAATAAAATAATAGTTCTATTTAGTAACAATTCAAAGTAAATTTTCTAATTTACATTCTTTCCAAACTTTCAATTCGTATAAAAAATTTCATAATTTTGTATGAGTTTTAAAAACATATCTGAACTAATTTTATTCAAAAAAAAAAAAACATGGGAGAGAAAAGATTAAATTAGCGACTTTAATTGTCAATTATTTGACTTTAAGAAAGGTTAACATTTCCATAACTAAACTCACTTTAACAAAAACTCCACCATTTGACTAACAATATTTCTTCTATTGAGTAATAAATATCATTTGTGTGATTTTTATTTCAAAATAATTAAATTTTCAGCATGTTTGGAAACATATAGTTTAATGAAAGATATTGCTCGAAGTGTAATTTTTAATGTTTTTTTCAAGGATGGAAATAAATCCTACGAATAATATCTTGTTTTTATTATTATTATATTTTCAGAAAATTTCAACTAGATGAATTCGAATAGTTATGTATTCCCTATTTTTTATGGAAACTATTAAACCACAATTCTAAAATATTTTCTTTTTATAAAAATATTCAATTAATATGAAAGTTTTACGCCACAAATTAAAATTATCGTTTCAGTTTCCATTATTCTTTGTTATCAAAGATGTTCAATTTTTTTAAAGCAAAAATTAACACCGATAGAAAACAATAGAAAGAATTCTCATTAAATCATTAAAAAATTGCACGAAATATTTATGACAGATATATTTTTAATTCTAAAAAAATACTGTATTTATTTGTCTCGATACTTGAAAAATGTGGATAGAAGATAGCATCTTCAAAAATTCAGCAAAAAGAATATCTCGTTACAGTAAAATACTTTAATGGAAATGCAGACGATAGGATACGAAAATGCACAGAAATTTGCACAAAACAAAGTCATTCCCTCTGCCTAAGGTCAAGAGTGAGGTCAATTTCACACTCTTTTGTCGGTGCAAGGAAAGGCACGACATTTCTTGTGAAAGGGGAGTACTTTGTTATGTTTTCTCTTTAATTTATGTTAGCTGTGAATTGTTGATTTGTCAGTCGGTTATCCATGGAAAGGAAAAATAAATCTCACGGATCTGGAAACAAATTTAAAATAAACCATGAGAGAAATATTCTGAAATTTGGCAGAAATTCATTTTAATTATAATGCATTTGAGTACACCATCCTTGTAAGCGAAATAAATAAGTTGTTCGTTTGTTCCAGAAAAAAAAATCACTTAGATCGCCTCTCATCGCGGTATGACATATTTCCCTCAATTAATATGAATATTCAAATCATAAGATTTTGCGAATCATATTGCACTTTATTTGAGGCTAATATTTCTGATTTTTTTTTCAAGATTTTATATTTTTTATACCTTAGAAATTTTTTCAATATCACAACTTTTGAAATTATTTATTTTAATTTTTTCCATTCATAGTTATTTTCGCCTGTTTTTTGTTTACTCTTTTCTTTTGGGTTAAAGGTTGTTTTTTTTTTTTTTTTTTTGCTGAATAATAAAAGGAGAAATAATCAGCAATAAAAAAAAATGCTGCCGATTCAGAAATTTCATATAGGTTTTGAGGTCCCCCAGTTATTATATTATGATTATTTTTTGCATTAAAACATATTCAAAAAATATTTGTTTAATATTCAAAAAAATATGTTAAGACATAATAATTTTAAGAACAAATCATGGTTTATTCCAAAAATATATCTATACAACTTTTAAATTTGTAAAATGTTGAAGAATACTATAATTTGCTTAAATATAAAACTTGTCCTCTCATTTTATTTTAAAGTATCACCACATACGGCCAGATTATTGGCTGAGTTTAATGACTCCTAAAAGTTTAATTTGAATTTATTTGTGTGGTTTGATCTTAATGTTTCCTCGATAAAATATTTTTCAACTTTAAATTTTGATTTTTTTTAAAAAGTATCTCATACGACTAGCAATTTCACGCCATTCTGTTGATTGCACTATGCACGTTCAAAGTTCTTTATCTGTATCTTTATACATTCGTTTTATCATAGAAATCATTTATCCTTTTCAATAGTTTAATTTACTCCCTTACAAATATTAATATTGTTTCATGTCTTTTATTAAGGTATCTGGTTTCAGAAGTACATTTAAAAAAATTGTTTGATTATCAATTTTACCAGCTTTTTTTATAGTGATGACTAAAAACTGTAAATAACATTAATTAGAGAAATTTAAAAAGTAATTTCATTAATAAAATTGAGACATTTTAGGTGAAATTTGATGAAATTAGAGAAAACGCAAAACGTTCTTTACTGAATTCAAATTCTCGAATTTAAATTATTTTTCTACACAACTTACTTATTGTGCTTATAAAGAAAATAAACTAAAATCTAAGAAAAATATGTAAATGAAAAAAGTTATATATCTGTGAGTATATTTATGGTAAAAATATTGTAAAAAGACGCAATTAATACTAAATCATGTAAAATCTCATATAAATAATGTATTAACTAAATTATGCAAAATTATATATTTGGAATTTTTTATTCTGTTCATACGATAGTACAGAATTTGTATTTACTTAATAATTAGATTATACTTCAAAAATTTTCATAATTATACTTTCCTATTATATTAGGGTTTGTTCGAAGTGAACGATTATTACATGCTAAAATTAGGGTTATATCTACAGTTCTCTGAATAGTAATTTAAATCTTTTCTTAGTCACATTAACTTGATTTATTTTATCAATAGTCGAACATAAATTTATTTACTTCTGAAGTTCTTTCCAAGCAATAGATGAATTAAATAAAAAAAAAAACGCTCGTGATCTTGACTTACATTTGATAATTTTATCAAGTTATTTTAGATATGTATAAATCTTGTAGATTTTTCCCTTTATCAAAAAATAATGTACAGTAAAAAAAAACCCGAGTCGTGTTTTTGAATAAATCAATCAGCTGCGAATTTGCATTTAACTATTTGGCATTTAAAAAAAAGTAATCAGAAGTGAAAAATGATGTGCCTTTAGCATTTATAGAAAAAAATTTCTTTGGTATTGTGCAGGTCTGTTTTTACATACAAAACATTTTAAATTGACCAATTATAATGTTTTTTCACAAACTTGATTCACTTATACGGACCTGATAAGATTTGTCATTGACATCTTTGTAATTTTTCCGATTCAATTATATGTGTATAAACGTAGGGTTCTTCAAACATTTTCATAGTTTCTGCACTTTCATAGCAAGATTGTGTTTTTTTATGCTTACTTTTAGAAATTTTGCATAAAAGAAGAAAACCTAATTTTATTTTTGGAAACCGAGTCTGGACACCCAGAGGGATACTTCCTTAGCATGTACACGACTAAATCTAACTATATTAAGCATTTCGTGGTATGAATTATCAAAATAACATATGCGATTTAGCCCAATAGGTTAAGCAAATTATTGTACTTTATAATATGTTGCGTAATTGCACTAATCGGTTACGTGTTTGTAAATTTCATAACCTTTCAAAACCCTCAGATTTTTCCAGTTTAATTTCTTCTTCTCTTCTTTCTATCCAGCTATTACCGCTGAAAACATAATTTCAACTCTTGATTAAGTTAGGGCCCCT
>JAOUZG010028144.1:92844-119813 GCA_026289955.1 Argiope argentata
GACCAGTCGGTTCGCCAGTATTAATGCTCGCTAAAATTTACTCGCTAATATTTTATGTAGCTGTGTCTCATAACAGGTTTTTCACCAAAATATTTTTTAACCAAACAAATTTTAACAATCATATAATTTATTTATAGTATTATTTATTATTATTTTCTTCAGATGATCTGTTCACTGTACTACTAATCTTTCTCTTTCTATCCGAGCAATGATTGTCCCGGAATTGATATTTTACTTAAATGGTGGAGGGAAAGGTCTGAAATTCTACGTTTTTATAGAATAATGAGATTCGAATTTTCGTAAATGTAAACACACTAAACAAATAAAGACACGATTGGTTTTCGAGAGATGCAAAGTTTAAAAACAGCTTAGAAAATGCCGCTCATGAGGAAGTAATGGTGACACACACACACAAATCTTTTCTTTATTTTTCTATTCTTTTTTTCTTCACTACTTTTCTTTTTACAAACCCTTTTTGCCCTCTGTTATTCTTTTTATTCTTTATTTATTACTTTAATATGACTTTATTTTGAGCAGACATAGATTAAATATCCATACAGACTAATAATAAAAGCAACTATTTTCTTTCTTTTTTAAACATCCCGTTATCTATGAATGAAAACCAACTGACTTCGCGCATTTTTTTCTAAACAAATAATTATTTATTACTTCCTGCCATCTTACTCGGTGTGGGGGAAGGAAATGAAGATTTTTGGCGGGAAAGTAAGAAAAGTATCGTTTTAACTATTTTCCTCGCAGTTTTTTCATTTTTTCTCTCCATAAGAACCATCCTCGTGTCTTAACGAAAATATTAAAATAAAAATTAGCCGAATCGGTCGAGCCGTTCTCTAGTTTTGCGCTTAGCAACGCATTTCGAGTTCCATTTTTATTAATATAGATATATGGCAAACCATTTTCCATCTAAATTTAATCTAACCCCTATTCTGAATTAAACTTTAAAAAATGTTACTAGCGTTCTTAAAGAAAATTTATAAGTTTCACCGAGAAAAAAAGCGAATATTTCGTAGAAAAGGACCTTTAATTATATCACTTAATGACTCTCTTAACAATTCGAGAAACGTGCATTCTCTATAGCCCCTCTAAATGCACGCCAAGTTTTCCGGCCATAACTCTTTTCTGTATTATAGCTAATGTAAGGATGTAAAAGCAAACTATTGGATTATCACTGCGGCCAATTACAAAGCAGGTTTCGCATGAAATGTATTGTGGATCTTGTTATTCCGGAAAGAAGTCATCACCTTATTCTGTAAAAGGGATGTCGGAAATTTTGATGACCAATATATATTTTTTGAATATATTATATATGTTTAATATATATATTATATATGTTTTGAAAACTTATGGGTTCAAAATTGGCTTGAAAAAGCATGAAATCACTAAAGAAGATAATATTCAAGCAATTTTACTTGCTTCTGATGAAAGTGATGATAATCTGTCAAAAAAAGATAATTTGGCGGCAAAATAATAATAATAAGAAGAAGATACCTTAGGTTATTTTTGAGGTATCTTAAAAAAGAATTAGAATTGGAACTATCGTGTTTTGTATAAACAATAGAGGGAGGGGCAGTGATCGAGGAATCAAAGAATTGTGTCTTCAGTTATTTTAATCTTTCTTGGATTAAAAAAAAGGGAGAATTGCTGATTTACTATCAGGAAACATTAAAAATTTTGGGCAGCTCTATACTTGATTTTTCCGTTGGATATGAAGTAGGATATTTTTTAAAAAATTGTTTTCCACAAATAATATGCGTGAAATAAAATTGTTGAAGTACAAAACAAAACAAAACATGCAAAGTTTATAAAATCTGCAGCATTTAATGAATGAATGAAAACAGATTGGCAATAAAAAATGGCTGTGGAAGTCAGCTACAGACATATGCCGTATTTTATTCAAGCTTGACAAACGATTGTTTTAACAGCATTTTAGATTAATAAAAATAAGAGGAAAAATAAGGATATTTTCAATGTAGATATTTGCTCCAACTTTTATTTCAACGATGTAAAAAAGATTTACTTATTACCAAAAATGTGCTCATATGCATATTTTTGGAATAACATGAAACTTTAGCCCATAAACTAATCTTAATAATATAATACAAAACATCAGACTACCTTTCTAGAAATTCAATATGCAAAAATCAAACAGCATAACGATTTACACTAGAAAAGTAATGCATAAGATGAACTAAAGTAAAATTTTAAGGTTGAAAGCTTGCAAAATATATTTCAATTCTGAATTTATTTAGCAAACTTTTATATTTCAGCATTGAATGAAGATTTAAATATTGGTTATTTCATATATGGAATGCTTTGATAGAAATAACATTTTGAAAACATAATATATTACTTAATCTCGTGGTTTGACAAAATTTTAAGTTATAATATTTTAAAAGATTAATAAAATTAAGTTGCAAGTTATAGGTGTTTTTAAAGTATATATTTGTCTCAAAATCCTTTTAAAATGATTTAATTCAAAATAAAAATGAAAATTTTTTTAGAAATATAATGAGTAAACTTATTTAAAAATTTAATTAGAATTCTAAAAGTAGTATTATTTTTAAGATGCAATACTGACGATAATTGATTATAAAATTTTAACCCACATTTCGTAGAAAGGTTATTTCCGAAATAAAAAATATTTCAAACAGTGTTGTTAGTTGCTTAGTGGATTTGGTTATTACGGTATTAGAGGATGAGTTCAAACGTTATCTTCTCTATTATTGAATCGCATCTGACAAATAACAAAATTGTTGTATGGTAATATATGACGTATTATTTAAATTTGGAAAAATAGTTTTTATAAATAATTTAACAAGTAAATGGAAATTAGATGAAAAATAATGTTTGGGTATTAATGTCAACGCTTTAAAACCGAACCAAAACGTTTAAAAACCTCATATGAAACTTTTCTTTAAAAATTTATTGACCAAGTTATATTATAAAATTTTAAATCTTTGTATAGAAAAAAAAATTGCTCCCCCCACCTCTTCAAAAAAAATGAAAAACTTTTTACAAAAAAATTTAAATACGCTTCAGTAAAAATCTTAGGCTGAAAGGAAATGTAAGCTGGTTGTTCAAAAACCGCAAGGCAATTTATTGATGAAAGTAGATTAGATCTTCAAACGACGTGTTTATTATATGTAGAATCAATCTAATTATATACATTTGGATATTCAAAATATGAAAATTACTGAACAAGAGTAGCCCATTGACTAAGTGTAACTTCCCAGCATATTCTCCACTAAAGACACCACCTCGCTCCCCAAATAAAATAACGGACATTGGACAGTACCGTCAACGGCACAAATATTCATTTTTAGACAACCGCATATGAATTTTGTGCTTCACATTACAGTGAAGCACAATGGACACAGAATGCATTTTAATAAAACGATCAACAATTGAATTTCTTTGATCATAGTCGTGCTTTTATATAATCGCCTTTACATATATGCAAAAAAACAGACCTACAAACATTCGACACTTGGGCGGATTGAATTAAAAATTTAAAAAGTATCTAATTAGATTACAAATTTAGATATTCGATTACAAAATTCGTTATATAATTTAAATGCCAAATTTTATATCGATTTTACTACCAGGCAGACTTCTGACCAATGGATTTCATACACAATTTGATGGAAATCCTCAAATTTGTTGCAAAAAACATGTAACCAAATTTCAATTCACCATTTTCTTGAATTAAACTGGGGAAATTTGCCTATACATCTTCTTTGATAATATCAGTTTCACTAAATAATGGAGACAATTGAATCATGCTATTCTACAATTGTTTGATTCAAGCAGAAAAGAAGAGTCACACTGTCGCATCAGAATTAAACATTAGAGGTAAATAGCATTAAATATTAAAGCTTTTCATTAAATAAAGAAAAGACTGATTGATATTGTTTTAGCTTAAAAGAACTAAACCGCATTCGTTGACCAGTTGTTCAACCTTCACATTAAAAGTCATAATTTAGTGCTTCAACTACAGAAACAGATAATCAACTGAAAAAACAGAATTTTAGTAATACTTTCACACTGTGGTACACAATCAGTAGAGAATAAAAATCAAGAAAATTAACAATGAAAGTAACAGTAAACTCAAATTGAAAGGGAGAGGAATGAGTTAGAATTTCAGAGTAACTTTCATTTATAGATTATAGAGTAATATAAAGAAGGATAATCACTTAAGTTGTACTGAATGGAAAGTGAATTAGAAAACATGTATCAGCAAAAAATATTTATATTTTGATCTTTCAAAAGCTATACTTTCTATTCTGAATTCTATTTAAAAATAAAAATTAAAAACAACAATAGTACAGATTTCATAAGTTCCAATTTCCACTCTACATTAAAAAGTTTCATTAAAATACATATATAATAACTTTAAAAAATAGAATTAAATGAACTTCATATTGTAGGCATTATTGCAATTTACTTGAATTTTTGCTAAATTAAATAAAAATTGAATTATTGATAAAAAATTTTACAAAATCATATTACATTCAAATTTGTTTTCTTAGTACTCAAGATTAAAATGCATTTATAATTATCTAAGAATTAAGGTATTTATTCTATTTTTAGAAAATATCAACTTATATATTGAAATAAGATTTAAAATTGAAATAAAAAAAAATTAAACAGGCACAATTTAAAAATTGAAATTAAAAAAAATTGCAAGTGTAGCTGAAATTATTTACATACATGACCTTTTTTTGAGTTAGTTTTAAAGAATGAAATAATATCATTTCAATTTCCTATTGTAAATAGATCAAAACTGATGCATACACATAAAAATATTAATAACTATGCTACTACTTAAAATTTTTTAAAGGAGTTATTTGGAAATCTCAATACAGTATGAAAATCAATACTACATTAAGAGCATGTGAATCCTTTTTTTTTGGGCATATCTATTCAAGAAGATCTATCACATCTGTGATGCATACAAATAACTGCAATCGCAGATGAACAGATCATCTAGTTTGCCACAGCTGCCAGTCTTCCTTAACTAATTTTCCACTTTCCAATCCAACATTTTCAAGTAGAATATTAATAAACATAAAAAAACTGCAATATTGTTTCTGTTTTCCAACATGAGATATTTAGAAAACAGAGATATAATCATTGAAAAAATACAGATAAAATTACAATATAGCAACCTCAAAATAAATAATTCAAAAAAATGAAAATCTGGTATAGTAGCTGAATTTTTTATAAAGTCATTGTCAATCAGGTAACTGTCATACATTATATTTTGTTGAATTGGAAAGAATTTGCACAGTAAATAAATTTGTAATGAAGGATTGAAGACAAACAAAACTAAATATTGATCTTTAAACTGAATAATATTATTCAGTTTAAATAATAAATAAAGCTAAAGAGTAAAGAGTAATAAATAAAGCTAAAGAGTAATGAAAAGTACATAAATGCTGTTAATGTAAACATAATATCCCAACTTAACAACAAGAGAAATTTTCTAAATAAAATTTTTATAAAATGACCTGATAATAATGCATTTCACTTGATGAAGTAAAAGGAAATGCATTGTAGAATTTGTCATAAATTAAACAGCTTGAAATAAAATGGAAAACAATTTGTTAAATCACTTTTTATTTATCACAATGTTATGGAAGAATAAGAATTCATTAAAAAGTAAGACATAATTACTGTTTAAATTAACCTCAAAGAAAAAGAGATTCATATAAGTGAGTTATTGATTTGACTGATTCTAAAATCTTTTTTATGAACCAGTGTAAAATAAATAGGAGTGAACTACATGTTTTCTATTATCCATATTGTGAATTTACAGCAAGATCCTTTAAACCCATATGATTGAATAATTATTAAAGAAAACTTTGCAGCATTAGTTTGGTTATTAAATATCATACTTACCATGTAAAATTATACAAAAAAAATTATAAAATTACTTACAAATCTTTCTCTTATTTACCATAGATACGTGAAAACTAGGTTTAAATAGTCATTAACATACATTTAATGTCAGTTTTCCTTCCAGAGAATCATTTCAAATTTTAATAAGAAAATTTTCAAAATTTATATTTTTATTTTTATTATAAGACAAATAACTATATATGTTATAAACAACCTTTAAATAACTTTTAAATTCAGTTTTTATTTAAAATTAAAGAAACACTGTTTTTAAATAAATCTAAATTAATGTTATGATTAAATAAAAAATATCTGTAGGGTTAAACTGCATAATATATAAAAAATATAATTTTATTTACAAATTATTGATTAAACTATATATATAAATTAAGTATTTGGATATTAACTGCTTACTGCTGATAAATATAGTCATGATTTTAAAATGAAAGAATTTATGATCAATGACCTTTAAATGTGGTTAATACACAACTGAAAACTAAAGTTTTATTCACATATATGATTTTTCTGTAGTTTACTTCATATTGAAATTGATAGCTATTTAATAAATGAAAGAAAATGATATATAGAATAATTTGAGTATCATTGCAAAATTATTTTGGGAATATTTATACAAAATTCGATATAAAAATTTTCATGACAGTCGATGCCACTTGCACCAATGATTATCCAACACTTCTGAAATATAGAGGAGAAAATACATGTCCCGATTACTCAGTTGATTTTAAAATGTAAAATGCATCATAAAAAATTAACTTACACATAAAAATATTTTTGTACATCACTTTGCTTAATCTTCACAAGAAAGAATCACACAAACAATTGATTAATCTTTCATTGCTTTTTGAATCCTTATTTCACTCACAATATGTAAAAAACTGTTTCGTTAATTCAACAAAATATAAACATAGTTAATTGTTTACAAATGAAATTAATCAAAAAAGTTAATTAAATAGAATAAGGAATTTAAAGCAAAAGAAAAAAAATGTCAGACTTTTTTTTCTATACTCATCGATTATCCTGAATTTATAATTATTATAAGCCCTTAATGACACTCAGCAGAAAGATTACAGTGTAATTTAAATAGGAACCAGAATATATTACAATCAGAGCCAAGATTGCGATACGACTCACAAATGTAAATAAAAGTTATAAGCTTAGAAATCGCCACACTCATGTCAACCTTTTAGGAGTCCAATCACGGCAATTTTCACATCAGCTTAATGATGCTCTTGTAAGCTGCGCTGTGATTGTACTCATTTTAGGTTACCCTGGTCGGAGCGATCTCTAATTGGGTGTTGTTCGGTTACGCCAGCCTTTCAGTAGTCCAATCACACTGAAGTTCACATTACTTACTCTTTTGTAAACTGCGCTGTGATTGTACTCATTTGAGGTTACCCTTGTCGGTGCGATCTCTATAAAGTGTCTTTTTCTTTTGGTGTCGTCTGCTTGACTGGGATTATCCGGAGGACGCATTGAGGATCAATACAGGTTCCAATTAATGCCTGTAGATGGCGCCAGTAGTTTGCAGCCCTCTATAAGCGTTAACAAGAACAATAATAGGGGTTATAAGATTTGGCACAAAAGCATATTTTTGGCGAGCTAATCTAATCTTTTCATTTTTTACGCGCTTTTTGTTTTCTATTTTATTCCACTAAAACTTAGAATCATCAAACAGTTTTGTTTCTTTTACTCTTTCTGAAACTTCACTCATTTTTTTTTACTTATTTCTTTCATACTTTCAATAATTTATCTGATAATTTTTTTTACTTGAATATGATGTAAATCAATGATTTATTATTATTAAAAAGTATTTATTTATTAAAATTTTTTAAACATATTTACTAAAAGTTATTATTTATAAAAAATTATCAAAAAATATAAATATATTTATTTATTACTCTTTATTTATTTTACTATTATATATTTTTTTATCTGAAAGAAAACGTCTCCAAACATGAAAAATAATAAAAACATTTTGATGTAAAATTTAATAAATAAATGTTTTTATGTTATTATGCTTTGCATTAACATTCGGCTGCAAGGACTCTGTCTACATTTTTTTACTATATTCAATTCTTTTCTAATAAAAAGGAAAGTGTGTGTGTCTGAAGAAGAGAATATATATGCTTTGGAGAATAGGAAGTATTTTTGGACATGCAATTTTTATTACTAAAAATTGCAAAACAGTTAGATTTTTTGTAAAAAATAATAACTTCCAAATTTTTATTCTTATTTAAAAAAAGTTTAATTCATCGTTAAACTAAAAGTATATTTATATATATCCTTTTAATCAAAAAATCTTATTATATTTCTGCTTCATTTCAACAAATTTTTAAATATTGCTTTTCAACAATATCGTTAAAATGAAAGGGAAATCATTTTCATTCTTCAAACAAAGCTGAATGATTTTCTTTTTTTAAAAAAATATAAGTTAAAATTATTCATATTTTTAATATAATAAAATTAATCGATTTTATTTTATAGATAATTTGTGTCTTTCAAGGCAGATTGTTAAACTCAGAGCTTCTAAATTTGGCAGACAGATATTTTTTGGATAGCAATATTAAGAAATGGTGTTTGAAAAATTTTAATTAAAAATATTAACAAACTTCCAGCATTTTTTTTTTTTTTTCATAATTCCGAATCAAATGACCAAAAACAAATTTGCACTCTTTTAAAATTTAAAATCTAGTTTTTTCATCTCTTTTTCAATTTCATTTAATTTTTTTATTTTTTATCTTAATATTTGTAAAAATATTTTTATGCATATTTTTCATTGATTTAGTAAACTATACTTCTATATGAGCACATTGCAGTGATATTAAATACAATTTTATTTGCATACTAGCCGCCTTTGGCGACCAGTCGGTTCGCCAGTATTAATGCTCGCTAAAGTTTTATGTAGCTGTGTCTCATAACTGGTTTTTCACCAAAATATTTTTAAACCAAACAAATTTTGATAATCATGTAATTCATTTATAGTATTATTTATTATTATTTTCTTCAGATGATCTGTTCACTGTACTACTCATCTTTCTCTTTCTATCCGGGCAATGATTGTCCCGGAATTGATATTTTACTTAAATGGTGGAGGAAAAGGTCTAAAATTCTGTTTTTATAGAATAATGAGATTCAAATTTTTATAAATGTAAACACACTAATCAAATAAAGACACAATTGGTTTTCAAGAGATGCAAAAGCTTAAAAACAGCTTGGAAAAGTCCTCGCACAGACCAAATAATGGTGACACACACACCCTTCTTTTCTTTTCTATCCTTTTTTTCTTCACTACTTTTCTTTTTATAAACCCTTTTTTCGCTTTGTTATTACTTTTTTTCTTCGCTGCCCACACTTTATTTTGAGCAGGCCTAGATTAAATATTCATACCGACTAATAATAAAAGCAACTATTTTCTTTCTTTTTTAAACATCCCGTTATCTATGAATGAAAACCAACTGACTTCGCTTATTTCTTTCTAAACAAATCATAATTTATTACTTCCTGCTATCTTACTCAGTTGGTGTGGTGGAAGGAAATGAAAATTTTTGGCGGGAAAGTAAGAAAAGTGTCGTTTTAGCTATTTTCCACGCAGTTTTTTAATTTTTTCTCCCCACAAGAGCCATCCTCGTGCCTCAACGAAAATATTTTTAAAAAATTAGCCGAATCGGTCAAGCCGTTAAGGCAGTTTTGCGCTTAGCAACGCATTTCGAGTTGCATTTTTATTAATATAGATTATTATCGTTATTTTAATTTGTTAAATATAAAACTAAACATTTAAAATCTACAACATTGTCTTCCTATAATGTGAATGAAGATTCAAATCTCCTTTATTATTTTCTTTTCAATTATTTTTGTGCTTTATGTCATTTATTTTAGATTAACATACAATTAAAAATTAGGTTAGCTTTTTTGGAATAAAAAACAGTTGATTTATTTTAATTTACCGGGTTTTTCTAACATGGAATAAAAGAAAATTCAAAAATTAACTTCCTATTAGTTTTAATATATTCATTTAGCTCAATCATTAACTAATTCTTCCATCAACTGCAAGATAATTCTTTTTGAAGGTTATGTTAATTATTTATGCTTTATTGTTTGCTTACAGCAATTCTCATAAAATGCTAAAAAGCAAATATTTCTCATAATAATTTACAACTATATACAACTTGTTCTTTTCTAGTGAAGTACTTGAGGAATACGATATTAATTTGAAGTACTTCCTGTAGTTAGCTATGTTCAAAATGCAAAAGAATGACTAATTATTTTTATAAAGTTATATATTGAAAGACTATTTACATTTCATCTGGAATATACAATAATGAACGAAGAACATATTATCGAGATGAATAACAAAAAGGAGGCTTCTTGGTCGGTTAAGCGGGTGCTCGATTAGCCCTCCTGAGTTCTGCAGGTCAACGGCGAAGTAGCGTCTTGCTATTCGTTCAGACAACCAACGCCTAGCGAGACTCTAGCCGGAATGACGAGGAGTGCCTCTTCTCTCCGCTAGGGTGAAACCAGTTCCTGCCGGTTTAGTAGAAACTAGATGGAGCTGCCATCTATCGAGGATCTGAAAATATATTAATAGCTGCTGGAAGAAAATTGTTTATTACGGCTGCTGCACTAGCAATTCATGTATTGATTTAACCAAAATTATATTTATTGCAAATACAATATAATTAATTGATACTAAATGCATGCTAAAAGTAATTCAAAATTCCTGATAGAGGGACCAGCCGATCACCGAAAGTGGCTGATACAACCTTAATTATTTCAATTTCAAATCATATGTTAATCATCCTTATAACGTAAATGCATTTTCAATGTAAAAAAAAAAATTGTTTGGGGAACGCTTTGTAAATATATTAAATAGTTTTAGCTAACATTAGAGTACATGTCCATCTTGGGCTCTAGCCATATCATGCATAATGTACATGCTTAGGTATGATCAGCACTAAAAATCTAAAATTAATATTTATTGACTGATTATCTATTTAGCATTTGTGTTCAGCTGCCAATCAGGCATTTATATTGTTACAATATTGTTGAATGTATAGCTTGGATTTTTGATTGTTCTATAAATTTCTAAATATCTTTTCTAATCAACTACTGTTCTGTGAATAATTTACATTTGTTTTCTGAAAACGTACTGAACTTGCTTTCAGGCATTTGATGAAAATAAGCCGGAATGTATATATCCCTTGAAACCCATAGTGGGATTTAGGACACATAATCTTATCAAAAATTGTTGACTTAATATGTTAAAAAATGAAAGTTTTTTTTTAAATCAATTTATCTCAAAAACTGTTGTTTGGACTGTTTCGAGCACCGTCTTCAAGACAATATCTGAAAACTGATCAGAAGAAATGACAGAAAAAACCAAGGAGCCCGAAGTGGAGCAATTCTTTGAGTTTTTGGACAGGAGATATCCTATAATGGCAAATTTACAAGCATTGTGTTTTAATTTGTTCAATTGAATCCTATTACTTATTCCGATGGTTAATCCATTAATCTTATCTGGTATCAATGATACCAATGTAATTGCTTTTGACCACTTGTTATTTGCTAGGAGAAAACACACTAGGGGAAAAAATTACTTTGACGGCAGATTAAAGAGAAATTATATTTATACCCATACTTTAACATGTGTTGCAAAACAAGATGCCAATTGCAAAAAGGGAAAATTTTTCAAACTTGCTTCAAAGGTTGACCACTTGTTATTTGCTAGGAGAAAACACATTAGGGGAAAAAATGACTTTGACGGCAGATTAAAGAGATCCTTATATTTATACCCATACTTTAACATGTGTTGCAAAACAAGATGCCAACTGCAAAAAGGGAAACATTTTCAAACTTGCTTCAAAGGTTGACCACTTGTTATTTGCTAGGAGAAAACACATTAGGGGAAAAAATGACTTTGATGGCAGATTAAAGAGATCCTTATATTTATACCCATACTTTAACATGTGTTGCAAAACAAGATGCCAACTGCAAAAAGGGAAAAATTGTCAAACTTGCTTCAAAGGTTGAAAGTGTGTGCTTTGATACAATGCATCAAAATTTCCAATTAAAATTTTAACCACACAAAATGCTGATGGTTTCCTCATATAATTCTCCAAATATATTATTGTTCAAAAATGATACTAACACCATTTTCCAAACTTAAAAATAAAATTCTTTTATTGATATTAATTTTATTATTGTAAAGCTGTCTTTCTAATAATATTAATAAAAAAATGTTTTAAAGTGTATTTAAAAATAATAATTTTTATTATTAAAATGAATTCATTTCATTTCCAATATTCCATCGGAATTTAACTATGTAGGTAAGGAAGATTTTATTCTTTTGCCATTAATGTAAGCTTGTTTTTATTTGTTAATTAAAATTACACCTTTTTTATTTAACATAGTAAATTAAAAAATTGTGTCAGCAACAATAGCATCAGGTAATTAATGTTAATTTTTGAAAAGAAAAAAAAAGGAAATGGGTTATTATGCTTGCAGTAGTAGTTGAAAAATCTTCTACAAACGAGGATAACAATTCCTTATGACATCTTGGCACAATGCAATTTCCCGTAATCTTCAGGATGTTTGTTTAATCAAAAATCTTAGATAAATTAGCATTGACATATTCGAAATTTTCTTTAAATACCACTTTATCATTCAGATTTAGTACTTCAAAAATAACGATTGGAAATTAAGAAATTTTCTTCCTGGAGCATTAACAAAGGTTCCTTTTATTCTGAAAATAATTATTTTTCTACAGGAGTGGTTTTTTAATTTAAAAAAATGGCTTTAAAGAAGCTTAAGTGTGAATTGATTAATGATAGCATTTGGATATCTAATTTTAAGGGTAAATACCACAATAGATTAATTTTTCAATTAAATGTATTCATATAAAAATAACTTTATGATCTGATATGCTAATATTATAAAGAGTCAGAAAAAGTGTAAATACAAAAGGGAGAGAGAGAGAAAGGAACATATGAAACTTTTTAATTTTAATCAAATTAATAAAAAAGTAATAAAAACAAACAATGACGCATCATACATTTTTCATATTAGTTTAAATATCAATTTTAGTTACAATGAACATTTATGAATGCAGACAATTTTTTAAAAGTGATTTTAACTAAATTAAATAAAAGAATTCTTTATTAAAAAAATGATATTGAAGATAAACGTGAAGTTCATTGTTTTTAGTCTTTTTTTCTTCCAATTTTTAGAATGCGGTATAAGCAATAATAAGAATCATGTTTTAGAGGTTTTGAATTTTGAGAGGAATAGCATAGATTACTGGGTTTTATACAATATCTTGGGGAATATATTATGTGCATTTTCTTTGTTCATTAAGTTTAATTTTTGTTTTCTTCCAAGTTTTCTTTTTCTCCTTAGAAGTCTTAAATTATATGACACATATGCAAGTTCAACTGCTCTTTCATTTGCTAAAATAATTCTTTTTCTTCTTTTATGAATACTTTGATTTCAGACCGTCAGACCTACAGCTACGGTATATAAATACCTTGGGTGCTGGGAATGTGCACCTCAGAGCCGTTTTATTGAATTTTTAATTAAAATTTTAATTAAAAAATAAGCCAAATTTTGAAGTTTTTTCGCTATAACTTCCGAAAATATTACAGCACAAAATTGATTTTTACATCAAGTTAAAGCACAAAAAATTAGCTTTTCAATGATACTTGTAACGGCATGTTAATTATGCTGCCATTAGATGACTTTACTAGTCAACTAATATTTTATGATCCAGCAATTTTAATAATATTAATATAATAATTAGAAAATTGTAAATTCTTTATAATATTTACTGAAATAATAATTATTAATTTTTACAGCAAAATATTCTTTCATAAAATGGTTTTTGTATTTTCTTTTTAAATATATTTTCTGTTAACGCACGGTTATAATATCATAACTGTTCGATTACTTGACTGCTTGTAATAAATGTTTTGCCCTGAGATTAAAATCTGGCGTCGCTTGCATAGTTGTTAAAATATGGAGTCTGCAGTTGTCAAATAAATCCTATAAAAATTATGGAAATGTTATGTTGTTGAAAGTGTGTTATTAATAACTGTTTACATAACACGAAGCGCATAACAATTGGTGACCCTACTTTTACGATGACAACGGATAGCGGACATATAGCAAGCGAGAGAAATACTGTCATGGATGCCGAAGTAAACAAAGTAAGCATCAAGATTCCACCATTTTGGCCAGAAAAACCGGATATTTGGTTTTATCAAGTGGAAGCGCAGTTTCAAATACATAAAATTTCCTCAGAGGAAACGAAATTCACCTATTTGATTTCCCAGATGGAGCCGAAATATATTGAACATATATGCGATATTATAAAGGACACTAAGCCTAATAAATATGCCTTGGCAAAAGAAAGACTTTTAAATATGTTCAAGGAAAGCGAAAACAGGAGGATTCAGCGCATTGTTAAAGGACTAGATTTTGGCGATAACAAGCCAAGTCAGCTCTTGCAAAAGATGAAAAATTTAGGAACGGATGATTTTTCTGAAAAAGTTTTAAAATCTTTATGGCTTGATAAAATGCCTGAATATATTCGTAACATTCTTCTTGTTAGTGAAGAGAACTTAAACAAACTGGCTACAATGGCTGACAAAATTTACGAGATGAAATCTGAAAATGAAGTTCATGATGTTTCGCCAAATGTTAATTATACTGGCGCTTTATTGGCAAAAATAGCTGCATTAGAACAAAAAATTGATTCAATGCAACTAAATGATCGTTCCAGATACAAGTTTAGAAATTACCGGAATACATCCCGAAGTCGCAGCCGTTCAGCCAAGCGATTTAACCAGAAAGGAAAATATTGCTATTACCATTTTAAATTTGGCGATCGTTGTCGACCTGAGAAATGTTACTCGCCATGCGCTTGGAGCGAAAAGACGGAAAACTCAAGGATGCAACAGGATTAGCGGCTACCGCTGTTGCTGATATAAATGAAAGCCGCAAGTTTCGTCTATTTGTAAAAGACAAAAACACAGGACTGAGATTCCTAGTGGATTCAGGAGCTGATGTTAGCCTCATTCCTGCAACTTCTCAAAATAAAATAAGTGATGATTTTAAATTATATGCAGCGAATGGTACGGAAATTCCTACTTACGGAATTAAAATTTTAAACCTGAATTTAGGCCTTAGAAGAGAATTTAAATTTCCTTTTATATTAGCTAAAGTTGATAAAGCAATAATAGGAGCTGATTTTTTGAATAAATTTAAACTTTTAATAGATATTCATAATAAACAACTTATTGATGCAATAACTAATCTGTCTGTTCGACACCACGTAACTACTGTATCTGATGATGATATTATTAGTAGTTTGGATAAAACTTCTAAATATTTTAATTTATTACAACAATACCCAAATTTGACTAAGCCTAATTTAACAGTATCTAAATGTGAGCATGATGTTGAGCATTTTATTACAACAAAAGGACAACCTACTTATTCCAAAGCTAGGCAACTGGATCCCAAGCGATTACAGATAGCAAAACAGGAATTCCAGTACATGTTAGAAAATGATATTATTCGGCCATCTAAATCGCAGTGGTCAAGCCCTCTTCACATGGTTCCCAAGAAAGATGGTTCCTTCCGACCATGTGGGGATTACCGACGTTTGAATGCTCAAACCATACCAGATCGCTATCCTATACCTCGATTAGAAGATTTCAACCACATTTTAAAGAATACTAACATTTTTTTTAAAATTGATTTGCATAAAGCATATTTCCAAATTCCTATTCATGAAGCGGACAAGCAAAAAACTGCTATAATAACACCTTTCGGCTTGTACGAATTTAATGTAATGAGTTTTGGTTTACGTAATGCTCCTTCCACTTTTCAAAGATTTATCAATGAAGTATTTAGAGGACTAAATTTTGTGTTCCCATATTTGGACGATGTTTTAATTGCTTCAACTACAGAAGAAGAACACGTAAAACATTTAAAATTAGTTTTTGACAGATTGCAAAAATATGGATTGAGACTTAATATTTCTAAATCTGTTTTTGGAGTTAATGAACTGGAATTTTTAGGTTTTCTAATAACAAGTGAAGGATCAAAGCCTCTTCCTGAAAAAGTTCAAGCAATTCTCAATATTAAACTGCCTGAAACTGTTCACCAGCTACGAACTTTCCTTGGAATGGTGAATTTCTACCGTCGCTTTCTGAAGAACGCCGCTAGTACTCAAGCCATTTTACACGAATACCTAAAAGGAGCAAGGAAAAAAGATAATCGAAAAATAACTTGGAATAACGAAGCCATTGAACAGTTTGAAAAATGCAAAAAAGAGTTAGCAAATGTTGCTTGTCTGTCTTACCCAAATCCAGAATTGCCTCTGTCGTTGTGCACAGATGCTTCGAATACAGCAGTAGGTGCGGTATTACAACAACTAGAAAACGGTAAATGGAAACCAATTGGATTCTTTTCCAAGAAGCTTAACCACGCACAGCAAAATTACAGTACCTATGATCGAGAACTTCTCGGAATTTATCTATCCATTAAGTATTTCAAACATATGTTAGAAGGAAGAAAATTTACAGTTCATACTGACCACAAACCATTGATCTATGCATTTTTGCAAAAATCTGATAAAGCATCTCCACGCCAAATGAGACAACTTCAATATATTTCAGAATTCACAACTGAAATCAAGTACATTACAGGAGAAAGTAACGTGGTGGCGGATACTTTATCAAGAATTGAGGAAATCGCCTTAATAGATTATGAACTAATTGCTAAAGAACAAGAGCAAGATGATGAATTTCGGACATGTCAGAAATTTACAAGTTTGTCATTTAAAAAGTATCCCCTTCCATCTGGAAATTATTTATGGTGTGATACTTCAACTCAGCATATTAGACCTTACATACCTAAAAATTTTCGCATGAGAATATTTCATCAATTTCATGGATTGTCTCATCCAGGAATTAAATCAACAGTCAAACTTATTTCTTCAAAATTTATATGGCCAAATATTAAGAAAGATGTCCAGCAGTGGGCAAAGTCATGTATTCCATGCCAAAAATCTAAAGTAACTCGCCATACAAAATCAGTATTGGGCGAATTCCAAAAACCGTCCGGAAGATTTCGGGAAATACATATCGATATTGTAGGTCCACTACCACCATCAAAGGGTAACACCTACTGTCTAACATGTATTGATAGATACACAAATTGGATGGAAGCTATTCCACTGGAAAACATCTTTGCTGAAACCGTATCAAGAGCTTTTTACAGTAATTGGATAGCAAGATTTGGAGTTCCTTCTAAACTAATCACTGATCGTGGAACCCAATTTAGCTCCGAAATTTTTCAAACCCTCTCAAAAATCTGTGGCATTAAGCTTTCACATACTACAGCCTATCATCCACAGTGTAACGGAAAGGTGGAAAGATTACATAGATCGATAAAAGCTGCTTTAAGAGCCCATAATAATGTATCTTGGAGTGAAACCCTACCAACAGTGCTCTTAGGTTTACGAACTGCAATCCACCACGATACTAACTATACAATAGCAGAAATGGTGTATGGAGAGAATATCAAACTTCCTGGAGAATTCTTTGAATCAAATATGCAATATATATCACCAGGAACTTTTATAAATGATTTAAAAAATGCTATGGAATTGATGAGACCTAAAGACACTCAACCGAAAAATCATTCTAAAATATTTGTACATAAAGATTTAGAATCAACTTCCCACGTTTTCCTTCGCATTGACCGGCTACGAAAGCCACTCGAACCCCAGTATGAAGGTCCCTATTTTGTAATAAATCGTACGCCAAAATATTTTACTCTGAAGATAAAGAATAAAGAAATTAATGTAACAATAGATAGATTAAAGCCAGCATATCTACTATCCCAAGAAAATCCGGAACAGGAACAGCTTGCATCTCCAACTTGTAAGAAGATTAAACTTGCACCACAACCATCAAAGATTCCAACCGAAGAAATTGAGTCTCAGCCTTTTCTTAAATCAGCTTTAAGACAATCTCGAACTGGCAGAATTATTAAGACACCATTGAGATTTAAAATTTGACTTCTTACTATATACTATTGCCTAAATAATAACTTTCTACCTTCTAACGTAACTTTGTTACCGGCAAGGGAGTATATGTTGTGAAATGAATCTTAATTTTTTTAAAAATAATGTACGAGTAGTTAATAACTATAAATATCATTTTGTAAATAGTTTTAATTAAAATTGAAGACAGTAATATAATTTTGAAACTGTTGTTTTTGTATATTGTTTTAAAAAGTGTACAAGAATTTGAAGATAAGTGATGTATTTTGATATTATTTATAATATTAATTTAAGGTAATGTATAAGCCAGAATATTGAAACTCTATTATATTGAATTGTGTGATAATAATTAGTTTATGTAGTTATTATTCTGAAATATTTAATATATTTTAAGAATTATTACATGCACTATGTAAATACATGTTATCTTTGTGCCTCCTTAGGTTTCATACAGAAAGTTGAATTTAATCGTCAGAATATGTCGTTTCATGCATTTTTTTATGTATCGTAACATTGTTACTGGCAAGGGAGTGATGTAACGGCATGTTAATTATGCTGCCATTAGATGACTTTACTAGTCAACTAATATTTTATGATCTAGCAATTTTAATAATATTAATATAATAATTAGAAAATTGTAAATTCTTTATAATATTTACTGAAATAATAATTATTAATTTTTACAGCAAAATATTCTTTCATAAAATGGTTTTTGTATTTTCTTTTTAAATATATTTTCTGTTAACGCACGGTTATAATATCTTAACTGTTCGATTACTTGACTGCTTGTAATAAATGTTTTGCCCTGAGATTAAAATCTGGCGTCGCTTGCATAGTTGTTAAAATATGGAGTCTGCAGTTGTCAAATAAATCCTATAAAAATTATGGAAATGTTATGTTGTTGAAAGTGTGTTATTAATAACTGTTTACATAACACGAAGCGCATAACATACTAATTTTTTGACCTATAAATTAAAACTCTATTTTTAATGAATTTTTAAACGTTAATTTAATCGTATTTTTTAACAATTTATTTCGCATAAAATAAAAATAAAATTTTATCTTCACGAGGATCTAAAAGAAACAGCTTTTAATAAAATGTTGTTATCACATTTTCAGAAGTTCTGATTTTAAAAAAATTAATTACTTCCAAAAATAAAACAGAAAAATATAATTTTCATCACGTGATTTTGTGAAATGAAATAAATAGGAAATGGGATATTTTTTAAACAATAAATGCAAGAGAAAATTTTTCTTGATCGTTTGCAATATCAAAATTATTAATTCAATTAAAGAATTAAAATAAATTAAAACACAAAAAATATATTACAAAAGTGCGACAGTTGAAACTGAAAAAGAATTTTTAGAAAAGCACCAAACGATAATTTTCTTAGAGCGAGATTAATTATTTAAAAGTAAGAAATCTTGAACGAACTTGAGGATGGTGTCATTTAGCAGAAAGGACGAACAAACAGCAATTGATAATAAGTAAAAGTAAAATATTTCTGAATTTTTTTAAATTTTTAAAACAATAGGACATGTTTTAAATTGTTACTTTTACTTATGTGAAGAAGATATATTGTGCAAATCAACGAATTCGTCTTCGTGATTGTAATTTATCTCCGCATTTTAAGGAATCATGCGAAATTAGAACGCATCTGCTTTCAACGAAGCATACTTAATATTATAGCTATACTGGTAAAAGCAAGTCAGCTATTTGAAAACGCATCTTCTTTCAAAGAAGCATACGTAATAATTGACAATGCAAAATTTGTAAAAGCATATTAAACTATTTTTTAACCGCATATTTCGGAGACATCAAAACTTTCTAACCAAAACAATATCATGTTCTCACGTGAGAAAAAATAAATTAACTATCATTCCAAATTAAACATATAAAAATGTCATATTAGGCACGTGTCTGCATAAAGTGAAACAAATATGAAATATGATATTTTTGGAAAATAAATGCATGGAAACGTTTTTTGTGATATTTAACTATACATATATTCCTAATCCAATAAAACAGTTTTATTTAAGGAAAATATGGCTTAACATCTACAAGGCATCTTCTGTAATCGGAGCCCAACATCTAATTTCTATATTTTTTTAGGAGAGAAATACATCTCTTATCAAATAGTCTTAGTGAAATATATAATTGGTAGATTGTGGGGAAAATGCTGATGAATTACGACTTTTAAATTTTTACATATATCATCTGCTCTGTGAATCAAATTACAATTATACAAGGAATATGATTTGGGGCCCCGGCGCCTGAAGGGCGCCATCCCCGATCAGCAAAACTTAAAGTCCAGAGTTTCGTCGTTTGTTCTGAAGTGCGGGAAATTCTTGATCTTCATCTTCATTAATAGGATTGTCGGAGCACCCGACCTTTAGAGAAAAGGTCTATCTCCTTAATGATGTGGCTGTTAAAGGCTATTGCTTTTGATATACTACCATGACTTGAGGATTTAACAGAGCGAATTTCAAATAGTTTCTGTAATTTTTGGTGAAGAAACGTTCCTGATTTGCTAAGAGTTTGCGAATTTGGTGAATAAGGCTTCCTATTGGCTGTTACTTGGGAGAGGGTGAGGGAGTACGCTGCCGAAAGCGATCAGGGAAAATTTTAACTGTTGTTTCTTGAAGGATGAAAATTTGTTTAGCAATTAATATCGGTAGATGGCGCCATGATCTTGATAAAGGATAGTTTGAGTTATAGAAGTGCACCTAAAGAGTTAAAGGATGACATTTTTGGGTCTTCTAATTTTGGGATCTGGGTTGTATTTGGGTATGTTTTTAATGGCCGAGTTATCGATTTCATCTAGGTTTTTGAAAAAGGTAGTTGCAATCTTGTTGATAAAACTTTTAAGTGTTGGATAGTTAATTGCGTGATGAATATCCGTGTTAGAGAAAAATCTTGGTGCCTTACAAATAATTTTGATAATATCATTTTGTTGTTGATAGATTATTTTAAGGTTGCTTTTGGCAGCGTACCCCCACACTTGACAGGCATAAGTTAATACTGGACGCAAATAGGCTGTGTAAATAAGTAACTTATTATCCCTATTCATTTTTGAGTTCTTTGAGATTAGGGGGAAGAATTTTCTTGTTAGCTCTCGGAACTTGTTTTTAATATTGATAAAGTGGGGTCTCCATGTAAGTTTTCTGTCTAAAATAATTCCTAGGTATTTGACTTTCTGAGACCACAGTATAAATTCGTTATTAAATTTAAGTTGGGGGGAAGTTAATATTAATACTTGCTTTGTAGAACATTATTGCTTCAGTTTTATTTGCATTAGTGGCGATTTTCCATTTGGAGAACCAGCCTTCAAGTGTTTTAAGATGTCTATTTAGTGCAATTTGAATAAAGTTGGGGTTTTTATTTTTTGCTAAGATGGCCGTATCATCGGCAAAGATACATAGCATGGTATTGAGCTGCTTGGGTATATCGTTAATATAGATGGAAAACAGAATTGGACCGATTTTTGATCCCTGTGCGACCCCTGCTAGAATTATTTTTTCGGTAGAGAATTCGTTTTTGATTTTTACATTAAATTTTCGGTTTTTGAGGTAGGATTTAATAAGTTGAATTAAGTAATTTGGAACATTATAGTTAATTAATTTATAGATAAGACCATCTTGTCATACCCTATCAAAGGCTTTTTGGATAAGTGCGGGAAATTTTCCGGTAAGAGCTTTAAGTAGTAATGAGCACGATGGCAGCTAGACCATTGAGGTTGCTTGAACGAAGGCGGGCGTGTCAGATAGCAGTTACTCTGTACGTTGTAGGTGCGGCTTGAGGCGCGGTGAGTTCTCTCAAGATTCCTGTAGAGAGGGTGCGTGGAGGATGGGGTATGAAGGATTGAGGGATTAATCAATTAAATTGCGAGAAAGCTCATGGGAATTTTTGAAGAAAAATCTGATTTTTGATATGATTTGGGACGAACAAAAATGGGGTGATAATACAAATTAGACAAAAAATTAAAGTTAAAACTAAAGTAAAATAAACCTGGGTCTCCTGCTGTTAGGGTTTGCTGTGTAATTTTCTATTTCTTCTATAGCTGGGTTATCAATATTTTCGAGGTCAGTGAAGAATTTAGTGGCGATTTTTTGATAAAATCTTTTAATGATGGAAGATTTAGAGCGTGTCGGATATCGTCGTTCCTCATGAACCATCTTGCTTTTGTGATTTGTCTGAGAACAATGTTTTGGCACCTGTCAATGATATTAAGATTGCTTCTTCCAGCATATGCCCAAACAGGGCTTGCATATGTTAAAACAGATCTGAGAATAGCAGTATAAATAAGCACTTTATTTTCCCTACACATTTCTGAATTCCGAGCTATTAGGGGGTAAAGCTTACGCGAATTATCTCGGAATTTGGATGTAATAAAATTAATGCGTACTTTCCAGGTTAAACTTTTATCCATAATAATGCCAAGGTATTTTGCTTCCAGAGACCAGGGGACTATTGTGTTATTAATTTTAATGTTGAATTTGGATTTTTTATTTTTCTTCGTGAAGAAAACAGCTTCGGTTTTCGACGCGTTTATGGTTATTTTCCACTCTTTGAACCAGACTTCAAGGCTTGGTATATGTTTGTTTAGTGCATGAGTGATGTATCAGGTATTTCTGTTTTTTGCCAGCAAAGCTGTATCATCTGCGAAAATACAGAGTTTAGTGTTAATATGTTGCGGAATATCGTTGATGTATATGGAGTAAAGTGTGGCACATTCGTTAAAAACTGGCGATTTTAGATCACTTTATCAAGAACTCAAAGCAGCCAATCAGGGTTACTCTAGAATAATTGCCCTAGATTATGAAAATGATGATTGTTATAAACTTGCACTACTCAGAACTGAATAAATCAGCCAGATTTGATCGCATAAGATAGAAATGTTTATTTATTTATTTAGGAGTTGAAATATAAAGAATATTTTACAAATATGAATCTATAAGACCAAAGAAATTTAAACCATAATTTTTTGAAATATATTTATAAACCTAAAAAAAATGTTATTATTGAGGGCATTTATACACATGTAAAAGTAAAATTAAAAACTGATTGTTTCATTTAATATGTGAAATGTCTGCTGAATAATTCCTTGAGATATTATAAATTATAAAAAAATTTATAACGTTTCAATTTCTGTAGTGAATATAAAACTTCAATGTCGGACTACTCTGCTTTCAGTTCTTAGTTTTATTTAAAGACATGCTTGGATTGAGTAAAGAGGTCTTTATATTAATTGAAGTTTCATCATTTCCACTTTAATTTAAAACCGAATTTTACGTGCACTGATAAAAAATCATAGAGATGCGGAGTTCAAAGATCAGGACTGCTTAAGGCCTAAATAATTGTGTAAGTGAATTATATGACTATCGAAATTTGAAGCTTAAAAATATTTTGCTGAAAAACTTATTATGAGACCAATTATATAAATAAAATTGATTGAATCCTTTAGTCGGTATTAATACTGGCGAACCAACTGGTCGCCAAAGGCGGCTAGTTAATTATAAATAGAATGCGCCTGTGAAAAATTCAGCTTTTCCACGCTCTCATGGTTTTCAGACTGTCAACATTCATTTCTATTCAAAAATTAGATTCATAAAACGTTATTATGAGTAAATATAAATAAATCATATCACGGTATTATCCTTTCATTAAGAAAGATCGTCCATAATCAAGGTATACTCTCTTGGTAAATCCGTTACTCCTTAACAGACAGTCAAGCACACTTCACACAATGCAATACATTTTCAAATGCTCTTCATTTTTGACGCGCAAATAATTTTTCGCCGTTGGCGCAAAAAAGCTTTTCTACAAGCAACCATACATCTAGTGCGTCCTCTCCCCCATTCTAAGAGTCCTCCCGTTCTCCATAGTTGCTTTCCCTCAAACTTCCAAAGTTTTCCTCCCTAAAAGCGTCCTCTGGATAACAGTTTTCCGTCTTGCTTCAATTTTAATACTTTACGAAATTGTTAATTATGATTTTCAAATGTTAATTTGATCTATGCTGATTGCTTATAAATAATCCAGACCGTATTTCTGGTGTATTTTGTAATTTTTGAGTGCCTTGAGAAATCACTGTATTCATTTAATTTTCACAATTCATGTAAAAAAAAAGTATGAGCTTTATAGAAGGTATTGGTGATGAAGTGACAGTTTTTTTTGTTGTTTTGATAGTGATCGCATTAGCGAGTTTGGTTACCCTTATTGGTAATAGATATAGTAATCGGCTATATAGTGCAAGACCTATTCGTACAAGGATACTGGTTATACCACAGGAAACACAATCACAGCAGGTAATTTAAATTTGTTTGTAGATGCTTTCTTATCGTAATAAAAACTTTTTTTTATGTGCGTAGGTTTTTCTTTTTTTCTTTTTTTTTTTTTTTTTTTTTTTTTTTTGCTACAGTCGCTCTTAAAGTAATCTCAACATTAATAGTTGTACTTACTGTACCATTCGTTAAAAATTTTTTTTTAATCATTATTGTGCTTGATTATTTTGCCTCTGATCTGTAATAACAATTTGAGAAGAATTTTGGCTAATCACTGATATGCTTAGTTTTTTTTTAAACCAAAGATTGAGAAATATTTTGTCTGAGAACTAATTTATTAGTCAGATGTGAGGAATATTTTGTTTGAGAACTATTTTATGAATCAGACGTGAAGAATATTTTGCCATACTCTAAATCAGGATTTAAAATTATAAATTTGCTTGTATTTAATTTTAAAATAGATATAAAACTTAACATTCTTTTATATTAAATACAAGTATCTTTATACTTTTAAATCTTGACTTAGCCTGTAATAACAAAATATATCTTCCTTCTATGCTCCTCTCAATTATACAACTACAACTTGATAATAATTTCTATTAATACTTCTTGTAAATATGTAATTCATTTGTGCAGCAAGGGCAAATTACTCCTGTAATGCAGTTAAACCTTTTCATCCCCATTTTCAGGAGCTATTCCCAAATCATTAATATATTTATAAGTATAAATGGTATTTATACCATAGGCTTATGTTTTTACTGCATTATATTTGGCTTAAAGAGGTATATGTCGACTAAACAATTGTTTGCATGACTTTCTCTAAACTGGCAATTGGATGCACAGATATATACTGCTCTTTACCTGTAACTACAACAATCATGTGACACTATTCTTTGTTTACTAATTTGTCTTGTACATATGCTTATAATTTTCAAAAATAATTAATTTTTTTTAAAAAAATACTTTTGTTGTGGCTCTTAGTTAATTCTGCATTTATGTAGGGTAAAATTTGCTCATTTGTTCTTTAGCATTATATAATAGCCTAGATTTTGACATAAAGCATTACAAGTAGAAAACTCTGAATTTTTGCTTATTTTTCCTAGATAAGACCTGAAAACCCTTTTTGATTTAATCTATTAAATTAGTTGTTATTGTGCTTTATTAATAATAAAATGTTATTTTCATAAATGTAGTGATCTGATAGGATTGAGGAACTGTCTGTAGGGTGATTAGAAAACCTCTCAGGTATCTATTCAAATAAAAGTAAAGCTCTACTCATATAGAAATAAAATAATTGTATCAGCCTATCTATTAAGGAAATACATCCATCCATAAGGGGAAAATACAGAAACCTTTTTTTAAATTTATTTTTTACTTTGTTACTAAAAATAAAATAGTTCTTAATATTAATAATTTAATTTTTGTATTGGTGGTGAACTTTTTATTTTCTTTTGTGTTTTCAATCTATACTATGAAAATATTGCATAATATATTAAAAGAAGGTCATCTATTGTAAAGTAAACAACATTTTTTCCCCCTTGAAAGGAAATAGAGAATTCTGAAATTTCAGAATACTAGATATTTCAGTCTTTCCTCTTAAAATTTGAATGATAGTAAAGAAATCAAAATGATTACTGAAGTAGAAAATGGAGGATTGCTTAAACAATTTTATCTTGTCTTATGGGGATTTATCTGTCTTTTCTTCATTTGTGAAATTAAAATCTGAAGTTTATCATTATAATTGCTAATTTCCAACTTTTCTTTCCTTTTTCAGTGAAATACTTTTTTTTTAGAAATTTAATTAGAATGTATTCGTGATTTTTTTTTATCTTCCCATTTTTTGAAATTATTATTTCTAGAAGAAATTTTTATATATTATTGCCATACAATTTAATTATTTCAATTTGGCCAGATTTATTACTTAAACTGCATTTACAGAGACAGGAAATCAGTTTTTAAAGAATAGATGTTGAAATTTGGGAAAGAAAAGAGGAGAGTAACAATTTTTGTTACCTAAGGGCTCTTTGAAGATTTAATTCAACTCTGATTGCTATCCTGACATCCTAAAGTCAATACTATATGACATGGCCAATGTTTCTTCTGAAATTTTTATGACTTCTTTTTATCAGACAATTTTATAATCCCAAAATTTAATTATTTAATCACCTTGAAAATAATCTTCTTTATATAATGGATTTTTAAAAAAAGGGAAAGTGAATTAAAAAATTGATTTTTTTTTCTAGGACTTTTAGGGCCTTTTTTATCTTCTGATCTTACAACTCCAAGTTTAATAATTTAAAGATGATAATTATTAACTTGCTAGCAATTCTTCTACTGTACATTAGAACCTTTAAAGAAATGAATAGTACCTAGTAGAGGAAACTAGAAAATGCATTTCTTCCTGTGCAACTCTTATGACTCTTCTCTGAATCTTTCGAATTATAGAACTTGATATCTTACTAAACAATTTCTTTGCTTCTTTTTTTATTAGTCATTCTCCACTAAACCACTCAAAATTTTTATATCATTATAAAAGTTGCTAACTGCTTCTGATAAAGAGATTTAAAGTAAAAGAATATGACTTATTCAAAACATATTTGTATTTACTATATTACTAAAACAACAGACACACAAAAAAAAAGAATGAGAGACTGGTTGTTTACAAAAATCCTATATATGTATA
>JAOUZG010028144.1:122492-140294 GCA_026289955.1 Argiope argentata
ATATGACAAATTTTAAAAGTGGCTTTCTTAAATAAAATGTTGCAGATTTAGTAAGTGTGTGAAAGTGGGGAGGACTAATGCTTTTCCTTAGTCTTACTTAAATATATTGAAACTTTCAAGATATATCTTCACATTATAATGACAAGTAATTAATTATGTTATAGATTATAATATGTTATTTAATATATGTTAGTAATAAAGTTTTTTATTATTATAATTATTCAAATGTGTAAAGATTTCTATAATATGTATGAGGAATAAAATATTAATTGAATACATTTTTCAAATAATTAAATGTTAATTAATAATGCTACATAATCATTTAATGTACATTTCTATAAGATGTTATACTACAACTTATAATTACTTATTTTTATTTCAGAAATCATTTTCAAGAAGATTTAGCTAATAATAAAATTGTTCGCCTCATTTTCTGTGGACATCTTCTTAGAGACAATTCAACACTTGAGTCTTATCGTGTTGTTGATAATTCTGTAATACATGTTCAGATATTGCAAGCACAAACTGACCAAAATAGATCTCCTATTAGTCAAAATACAGAGTTTGACATAAGCAATTTCCTTTGGCCTTTAGTATCCATTATTCTTGGAATTTGCTGGGTTTTCTATTTTAAATATCCAGAGTTTTTTAATTTACTTTCAATTGGACTTCTGCTCCTATTCACAAGTGGCTTTGTTTTCTTATACAGCCAGTTACGTATACGCTGAGAAACACCAAGATGACAATAGAAAATCAAATGCATTTAAATTCCTTCTTAAATGCTTCTTAAGGGTAAAAGAAGGAAAAAGGTGTCATTTCATAATTTCTCTGTATATATAAATTAAAATGTAATTAATCTAATTGATTTTTTTAAACCTTCAGTTGTAATTTTTTTATTTGAAAGAAAATTTGGTTTCTTTAATATTTTATCCAAAACTGCAAGTGCTGAATGAATCAAACTTTATTAGTGAATATGTTAGAATTTTTTTTATATATAATATAATAGTATTGTTATTTATGAGCTACTAAGTATACAAAAAAGCAATAAAATATATTAATTCTGTGTGTCATTTTAAATTACAAATTAAAAAATAATTATAAACTAATATGAAAATATAATTGCTGTGTAAAAAATGAACGAATATTTTATAAAATGTCTTTCAGTTGTTAAGAAATGCACAAATTTTATTGATAAGTTATCAAAGGAGTTTAAAAGTTACCGATTGTGCCAATTTGTCCAAACTAATAAAAATGTGATAATATCAAACTCTTAAATAAAAAGACATTCTTAACTACTATAAATACATTTTATTTTTTACTATTCATTGTTCTCTATGAGCCAATGAAAATGAGTACGTTAATCTGTCTTTAGCTTATTTAGTTACTCAGTTATTGCACCTGTTTGTAAGTTCTGTTAGATTAAAAATTCCGCAAATGTCTGAAAGTATTTATTGTATCCTGGTATGCTTATTTTCTTATTTTAATGGAATGCACAAGTCAACATGAACATTTAATGTTTTGTTATTGTTCAAAGAAAGTCTGTATTTTTATGTGATGGGGAAGACATATGTAAAAATTATCATGTGTTTTCTTTTATATTTTCCTTTTACTTCAGTGTATTGCAAATAAATCACTAAAATGTCTTGACATTTTATTTGGGTTGAAAGGAATAGTCAGATATTATGTAGCCTTATATGAATATAGTACTTTTCAATTCAAAGAATGTTACTTAAGCATGTTATTACAAAAGAAATCTATCACTTTGTAAACAGCATATTTGTCATACTTTCACCATTTAAAAATAAATTTTTTAAAAATGTGCTATTCTGTTTCTTAAAAAAAAAGAAGTGTAGATTCATTTCCCCCCTCCCTGTACATAAATTGCTAAGCTTTTATTTATGAGCAATACAATTGCTGCACCAACACACTTTTTTTAAATAATGATTATAGATTTGGTGCAATAGGCCAAATATAATTAAGAATTCACCTATCCCATGGAGCACCAATTTGCTGTTTTAGGTGCAAAGTTGCATTAGAATGTGACAGGAGAGGCTGAAACAGAAGTTAGACTCATCATCTAGCCATATTTCAAAATTAAGAAATTTATCCCAAAATAGCTCTTTAAAAATGGGACCTTATTATATCTAAACTAAAATCTTCTTGAAACTAATCTGTGCTGTACCAGTCACTTTATAGACATTGTTTATTCTTCTGTCATGTAACACTCATTTGTGATTGTTAGAGTGACTTCTGAAAAAAGAAGTTGAGAGCAGCTGTTTTATATTTTTAGATTGCTTTACAATAATTTAAAGATTGGAATTTTTTTATTGTAATTGTGTCTAATTTTTTTTTCTTCTGAAATTAAAATTATTAGCAAATCTACTTACTATATTAAATATATTTAGAAGCTAGCAAGGATATTGCTTACTATTTTATATGGTGAGCAATTGGATTATTATGTAAACTATTAAGAATAGATTTAATGTGAATAAATAAATATTTTAGATATTATATTCTTTATTAATAATAAAGTATATAAAGGGAAACCATTAACCAAAACAACCGTACAAGATTCATGTTTTCATGGAATAAACCTATACTCTACTTTTATAGCATTTTGATTATTCTTGAAGATGATATTAAATCATAATGGTATCACATTTTACAGAGGGAAAAAATATTCATTTGTTGGTTCTGCTTGTATAAAAGAGCACCTGTTGAAAATCTAAATTTTAAAAGTAAATTATTATTATATATCTTGATTGACTCAATAGAAAATTCTCTAAAACTGTTATTTTCTTTATGATAAAAAGGGGCACATGATTATTCTGTAAGTCTTAAATATATCTCTGGCTCAATAGCTTTTTTTAAACTATTAGAAATAAACATTCCTAGTAGAAAATTTGCTTTAAATATAGTTTATTTTATGCTGCTTGAATCAATGTAATGCTGAAAAATTAGAAAAATCTACATTCTAGAAATCTCCAGTTCTGTCAATCATATCTATATGAAAATGTTCTTGGCATTGATATTTTAAATAGAAGAGAAAATCTATTATTTAAACTGAGAAACTTTGAATATTACTTTTTAGATGATGTTTACAGTTAACACATAAATTTTGCTGCAAATATTAAAGGACTGTATATAAAAGCAAATTATACATCAATTTAATATTTTTTGAGATTTTTTATTATTATTATTATTTGACATGAGGAAGTATTATCACTGCTTCAAAAAGACTTAATATTTGGTTGATTACATAAAAGAAATACAACATGATTATATGTAGTTATTTTAATTAATTCTATGCTATAATAGCAGAAATGAAACATTTTGGGAGTGGGAGGGGTATTGCACTAAAGTAGCATGTATTATAAAATAAAGAAAAATTAAAATATTACTAATTGACAGCTGAAAATAGATTGATAAATACATTTACTAGTAATTGCCCAGACCAAGTTGACAGTTGTTAGCATATTTATAACTAAGTCTTAATAGGTTTGCTGCATATTTTATATTTGTGATTTAGGTAATTAATATAGCTAGATAATCTTGTTTTTTTTTAATCTTTTAACCCTAATAGAGAAGGGTCATCTGTTTAGGCCATAATATTAGGAGCCATCTTCTGGAGTAAGTAAGCGTTGATCATTCTACAGCTAATGTGTTCAAGGTACATAAATCTAGGAATATTCAGTGGTAAGAATGCTTGCTACTTATTTTTAAGCAAATTAAAGCAATTTGCTGACATTTCTTGAACACAAAATAATGGGATTTTTATGAACTGAAAATAAAGATTAAATTAAAACTTGTTTAATTGAACATTTATTTTCAACTCATGTAAATCAACATTAAACTCCATGAAGATATACATTAAAAAAAAGTAATAAATCTATAATGCGATGTAATTATAATGATAAATCAAAAATTTCAGTTTTTATATATTTATTATATTTAAAATAAAAATAAAAAAAAATTATATCAGTATTAGTTGGAAGATTAAAAACTTATTATTTCAGTAATTTCTGATGTATTCCAGAAATTGACTTTAAATTAAATATAATGAATTCAAAATCCTAAGAATATTTCAGATATAGAAACACAATACGATTTATTTATTCTTTTACTCAGAAAATTTTCTTGGATTGAAATTTGAAGATGAGCAATAGTTACTTTTTAGGTTCTAGGAAATACTGAATCATATGGCCAAATACCAAATATGTTGGTCTGTAAATTTTTTAGTATAGAATGTGGTAGAACTCATTAATTTGAGTCATGCTCCCTTGATGATTATTAATGTTTGTTAAATAAATAGATGTTTAATCTGAACCAATTTCTGTTTATTTGCAGGATGAAGTTTCAGTATAGAATTTAAGAAAAATGTTTTTTTTTTAACATGACGGCAACTTTAGCTAATAAATATTTGCAGTCACATGCTTTCCTAACTAATTTATTTTTAAATAATATCACTGGATTTAGCTAATAAATATTTGCAGTCACATGCTTTCCTAACTAATTTATTTTTAAATAATATCACTGGATACAAAAGCCTTTTTGAGTGACTTCTATGATGACCAAATTTAATTCTATTATTCTTCATTTGAGGTTAATTGAAAAATAATATCTCCGAGAAAAATACATGAATAGAACAGATTTAATAAATCATAATATTAAGGTGTGCATATATGCAACTGCAACAATGTCAAATTTGCTTGACAGGTGTATTTCATTATTTGAAATAAAAGATATATTCAACAAATACTTTGATACAATATCTTTTATTTCAACTTTATAAAAAATATTTATTGTAATTATATTTTAAATAATATTTAAATTTGTAATGCAATTATTTAATTCTTTTTGTCATCTTTACAGCACAGTTGATTACTTATCTTTATTATTTTTATATAAACTAAATATCTATTTTGTACTAATCAATAAAGAAGGCAGTTTTAATTTTGCCCAATTGTTTACTTTTATAAAAGTTAAAAAATTTTCACTGAAAGAAAATCTTAAACTCTTATTTACTTCATAGAAGTATTATTCAGTCAGTTTAGGTAGCAAAGCAATATAACTTTTTTAATGGATATTCCAGAATATTGACAGAAAGACTGAAAATAACTTTGATGACATAATTTTCTTAGTATTATATTCAACATAAAATATAATTCTATGCTTCATACAAAACATTTTCCCAATTGAAAATATATGCCTATCTCTAGTAATTATTTATTGGACTACAATTAGAGCGGATACCTAGCATATAAATGAAAATTAATTTCGATGAATACAATTTAGGTTTATGTGGCTGTGTGAATATTTTAAATTATACTTCAATAAAAATGATGCAGCATTCTGATAAATTTATTATATAAAATGTCAAAATTCTCAAGTTGACTTAGAAAATTCGTGAAATTTGTTCAGTTGTTGAGATTAAAGGCTTTATCAAAATTTTATTTTGTAATATCTCACTTGATGGGAAGAAAGAGAATGGAATACTATTAATGACATATTTAAGCGTTATGATTTTTCCTATAAAATTAATATTTCCGAAATCGGCTCAATAATTGAGACTGGTGAATTCTAACATTTATTTTTCCTATTACAAAATGTATGCTGAATTGGTCCCCCCAATCCATCTTTGAGCAGGAGAGTACTGAGACCTAGGCGATCATTGATGACATATTAATGGAAGTCACTTAAATTATTTTAACTTATGAATAACATTATTAAGAAAGAGTATGGTTAAGAGATGAGCATATATATATAGATATTTGGAATTAGTAATAAGGTTCAAGGATCATGCTTTCTGACAAAAATCCTATTCGGCATCAATTGTGATTCTGAGGACTAACTGTTGTTAAAAAAACAGTTTTTTTTATGCTCAGGTAATTAACCACCAAAAAATACTAGTATGAGAAGCTATCACACAAATAGCAAAATTTTGTCCCTATTTTTGGATGACGTTAAGGAATGTCACACTTATTTTTCCATAACCATATCTGATTTTTCCATAGTTACTTCGCTTGCTTTTCTGTTCATAAATTATAATACTGGCTTACAAATGATAGATGAATTGTCTGACACATTAGTCACTGAAGAACCATAAGTTATATGCTAAGATCATAACATGACTTTCTTATTTAATAGGTTTAAACCTCAACGAGTGTTCTTGAGATAAAATTGGCAGATCGAATGCTAAAAAACAAAACACTTTTTGAGCTACAAAATAACTCAAAAATTGTATTGAGAGTTAAATAAAATGATGGCAAAATTCTTTTCAACAATTTAACAGATAACATGCTTAAAGGATACCAAATCTTTTCGGTACATTTTTACTAAAACTAAAATTCAATGTAATTGATTTTTAATCATAGTAAAAATAGTTATCACCGAGCTATGTTTTCCTTTACATAGAATTTAATGCTGTTGAAATTTAGTGTAATGAACAATTTCTTTTATTTGTTTATATCCCCTGTAGAATAATACAGGGGCCATTTTGCAAAATAAAAGTATTTTAAGAATTTCTATTAAATGTATACCACATTATATTTTCTGAAATATTTTTTTTATTATTAGTTATATTTTTTAAAAAAGTTTTATTCTTTAGAAGTCCTTAAGCAATAGATATTATTTGTTCAATGAATATAATCATCTTGATTATTCAGTGTTATTCTGTATATTTATATTAAGGTAGAGTGGAAGAACATTTAAAAAAAAAGATTAATTTTTGCTTTGAATCATGAGTTGTGATATTCATTCTGCTTAATCAATTTATTTCAAATAGAAATAGGGATGTATAAATGAGTCAATTTAATTACTTGCAACCATCTATTAAAAAGTGATTATATATTATCCTTCCATTGATGATTTGCAATACAAAATAAAATATTTAATTAAACATTGATGATAAATTTATTTAATTGAAAAAATTTATAATTTATTGATCATAATAATTATTATAAATACATTTATTAAATTGGACATTGATGATTTTTAAAAACAAATATGCATTATTTAACTATATCAAGCAATTTTTTTTACTTAGATATAAACATTTGCTTTTAAATCCAAATCAAATTTTACATATTGAAATAAGAAACAATGGCACAAAAATGGGAGTAATTATTTTAAGGTTAATAATTTATTTTAATAATCCTAAACATCAACATTACAGATCAAAACAATAGTATATAGTAATATCCGATTATAATACAAAAAGAAGTCTTGAATAACAATGTCCTAGGAATGTGGTTTCATGGTTAATGAAATCTGCAACAGAAATATATATAAATATAAAAATATATATCAAACTCTTTTCAAACATGAGAATTTGATTTTTAATGTGTACAAAGACAGAATATGCTTAAACACAAATTTATTTTATATAAAACAAAATAGGAATGTTTATTTTTAATTCTTAATTATTTAATATAGACTACAAAGTTCCCATAAATAAAATTCATTTACTTACATGCAAAATCTTTCTAGTACATTTATCTATATTCTTCAGCTTGGAATATACCCTGAAATTAATATGAATAAATTTTAATGATAGCAAATAGTATTTCATTTGTAATATGAAACAATATTTCTGTAGGGAAATATATATTTTCACAAAGATTATCAGATGCAAAAATAAATATTTAATAGTGATAAAACATTTTATGCTTAAAAAATATGATAAATCTGATAGCTTATTTCTAAATACTAAAGTTAAATCTTGATATTAAAACAAGAAGCATAGTGAATGAAATATGGGGTGCATATAGATAATTTAGGCACCAGTCTCAAGGGGTAATAAAAATGTTAGTGAATTCAAGTTACTTTTTTAAAACAAGTATCACAAGAGACTGAGCAAAACCAATGCAATGCCACCTATTTTGAGCAAGCCACAGCTCCACATCATTAAACATCAGCTGTTTTTTCTTTATCCTTGAGTTAAATAATGAAGTTAAACTAGTTATATTTTTTCCACCAATTTAACAGCAAATAAGTATTAAAATGTCTAATTTTTCCATTCAGTTAACATGTGTCTGCTCTCTTAGTATACAGTTTTACTCTCATTTCCTAAATGGGAAGAGCAGATTAACAAAAAAAAAAAAAAAAAAAAAAAAAAAAGCAAAGAAAGAATCAAAGGAAACCAAATATTTTATTCTCCAGTGATTTGACAGAGGGAAAAGCATTTTCTGATTTCTGTACTTAGATTCATATTTGTAGAAAATATTCAAGAATATTTTCTCCAAATGGGTAGCCATCAGCATATGGATTAATAGCCTTCAAAATTAGTTACTATTAGAAAGCTCTAGAAATCAACATCTAGCTTTTACATAAGCTGTTACTCACAGCACAATTTAAGAATCAATTGGATAAAAGTACACAACACATTAATAAAACAATTAAATTTAGTTATTTGTTTAGGAATAGAGATCTAATTACAAAAATTCCTCTCTATGAGAATCCGTTTTTTAATAGAGAGATTCCATTTATAAGTGCTTTTCAAATCAATATTTTAGTTGAAAGTACAGAATATTGGTATTATTTCAAATAATAATAATCCACACCTTTGCTCGTCTAAGAATAGAATCCTTGTTAGGATCATAAGGATGGTCTTTAGATGGAATCTCCAAAACTGCTGGAACTGGCTTTGTGTGAGCATCAATAACATAACGAATCATCTCTGCAATCTGTAATAATAATTAATATATTTTTTTAATAAATAAAATGCTTTAAAATTTTAAATAGTATATGGTTTGTACATATTTCATTCTCAATCATCTTGCAACTTCAATAAAATTTCAAAACTTAAAATTCAGCATTGGTCATAGATAGGAAAAGAACTTTTAAAAGCATTTCTCATTTATAAACAAAGAAGAAAAATAAATTTGTAATTTAAAGAATTTCATTTTCCAGAAAATATATTCCATATACAATGTTGAGGAAACTTTTCAGAGAAAATTATTAGCTAGCAATAATAGCATTGATAGTAAAACGCTGAAGCTGCTCACAGTTTTAAAGATAATTTAATTAAAAATGTAATTCATCATGTTCACATAGTATTATATTAGTAGAAGTTTTCGTAAAATAACCAGAAGAAAGAAGCACACATTGCTAGGATTGATAAGCAATAGATTTCCTTCATATGAAGGTAGTCAATGAGCATGATGATTTAAACAATCAATAATCTAATATCTTGTTATTACTAGAATTCATGCCAAATTAGTAGAATAATGCCAGGTTTTGGAGTTGAGAGGTAATTTTTATGTATCTTAATTGATAGCACCCAAACTGATCACTTTCTGTATATATATTCATCCATTTTGTGAGATGTTAGAACATTTTTTTAATGGCACAGAGTTGATTAGTTATTCAAAAACTGATGTAAAGTTTGATTAGAAAACAGTATATGTGTGACAAAAGAAAATTATACGGCAGCATAAAAAGTGAAATAGCACAAAACAATATGAAATTGAATGCTAGAATTATTCAATGCAAATTACAGAAATCTGGCCTAGAATTTCACAAAAGATAGTGAGTTTGAAATCCAAAATAAAAACTGAAAACAATTTAACTGGAAAAAATTCATGTTATCTGGACTTCAAAATAATGGGACTCAGTAATTCAAGGTGAAGATATTAAACTTCGCTATTTCATAGCAAATAAAATATATAAGAAAAAGAATAAGAACAGATTTCCACTCTGAATGTAGTACATTTATTGCTAAGCACACCATCAGTATTATGACTGAGAATGTATGATAGCTAAAGAAGCAAGCAGAATTTATATGATTAAAGGAAATATAAGTGCCCAAAAGTACATAAAATACACATTCCAAAACTGCTGTATCTGTAAGGAAACTTTTCCCCATTAATGAAGCAAAAGGATTCAAATTTACATCCTGTTGCCATCATACGTAAAAACGGATTTCTAATGGTTTGGAAATAGCCAAATCATTTTGCCAATAAAAAGACAATTATTTAAAGCAATAACCCAATCAGAAAATCACACAATAAAAACAGAGAAATGAAAAGAACCCTTGAAATCTATAGAATAACACTGCAAGTCATAACTCATGCCAAAGGTTACCCAATTAAGAATTAACTACCATATATAAGAAAGAAATTTTGCACATGTTATTCTTTTCCTTCCTTATAAATGTTATTCCAACAAAAATACTATTATAAAAATTATTTTATTAAATGTTTGGTTAAATTATCTTTAAAGTGATGTATAGTTTTATAATATTTATGTTAATAAAATGTTTTTATGAATTATAAAATATCAGCAATGCACTTTTCTAAAAGGTTACCCCAATTTTTGGTCACCCCTGCATATATAGATATATTGGACAAGAGAGAGGGAATATCATTGTATATTGTTAAATTATAATAGCACAATTTTCTGTAATAATAAATTTGTGATATGTCACTATATGAAATTCTGAAGAATGCTTGGGAGATCAAATTAGATAAAAAAATTACAAATCTTTTAAATATCTGTTATTGTTTGCAAAATGATTTCCTCTCGTTTAATTCCCTTTTCACATTATTGTCCTACAATGTCATCCATCATTTCTGATCATTGATCATCAATGTTCAATTTCAATGATTATCAAAAGCAATTATCATCATTTATATCAGTAAATGGCAACCACTAAATCCTTACAGCACCTCATACACATCTTCAGAATATGCTACAATCAGTAAGTGACTTTTACCAAATGGTAAAAGTCTAAAAGTCACAGCAAAATATGGATATCTCTTTTAAGCAGCAATGGAAAGTAAAAGGAGTTAGTGAGTTTTAAAAAGAATTGAAAATGATAATAAGATATATATCTTAAAATCAAAAATTTTGGACTTAACGACTTCTATCTGACAATGATAGCATAAGTACAATTTCTACACATTTTGCAAATAATTATTCTCAAACCAATCAAACTAAACTTTATCTTAAACTATTGAGCAACATAGACTTTCATTTTTGAATGTGGGAGACTATTTGAGTATTAATTTATTTTACAATATGAGGTATATGCTTTGGACCAGGAAGAAACAATAATGAAAAGACATCAGTTTAATTCAGAAATAAGTGACTGAATTTTTCTTTTTACTGGGTTTTTATGAGATTCTGATAGGGATTTCTTTGATACATGTAGATTTAAATAAGAATTTTTAGAATCTTTTCAAAAAAGTGTACATGTATTAGGAATTTTCATCCCTTAATTCTGAGCGTGGGAAATACACATCAATTTTTAAGAATATATATTAAAAATAATTAAATAAAAGAGTAGTATGCTGTACAAAAAAGAAGGGAACATTTTAGAATTTTTGAAAAAAATATATTAAATCAATTAAAATTTAGATTGGATAGAAAAAAATATCATCATATATATGTGAGAGTAATGATATCTCTTAATCTAATATAAATTATAATTAATTTCCAAATTTTTATCTTAATTTAGCCCTTTGTTCAAAATTGCTCCCTTATTTCTAGATATAATTCCTACTTGTTATATAATTAGTTTCAACACATGCTTTAGATAACTGACAACTTCAAAATTTTCTCAAATTCCATGTGAAGTGATACAAATCAATTAATGCTGACAACATTCTTTCAAAGAAACATAAAAGTCTACAACAGAGTAGATCAAAGTCTAGCCATGTCAAAGAAACCCCTATCAAAATGTCATAAAAAATTAATGAAGGGAGAAATATGATCTATTTTGCTCTTGTGGTGTGATATAGACTGATGCATCTTTTATGAACTTTCCTTTCTTATATGAATTATGCCTCCCAGGATTAATTTAATTTCAAAAGTACCTTCTATTCAGCCATGAAACTGCCAAAAAATTATTATATATGTGTATATATACATGCTCACATGTATATACTCACATATAGATATACACATACAGATGAATAATTTCAAAGAATTCTTAGAAGTAAAACTGGAATTTAAATGTTGACAAACAATCAATTTTTTTTAAAAAAAATTATGTGTAAGAATGTTATCACTAAAGCTTTCTTCTTTAGAGATTTATATAAAGTAGTTTATAGTATACAATATAACACCAATAAATTTCAATAGAATATTAACTATATCTAACTAACTAAATTTTAGAAATATCTATTAACACAGGTTAGCAACCCATGTTTGTATTTAAAAAAAGGGATTCCAAAATCTTTTAAAATAAAAAGATAATAAGAGTGATGGTAAGAATGAAGTATAATCATATTCTTAGTATCACTAATACAAATACAAATAATATTAATAGATAACGCACACATATTACTAAAGAATGATAACTGAACAGCATATTCTAATCAAATTATGACATACAAATCTAGCAAGTAAATTCTGTAATTTTATTGAAATTATATGAAAAATATTAGAAAATTCTTAGCAAAAATTCAGATTGAAATTTCACTAAATATATAAAGGAAGAGAATTTTAACATACATTTTGATTTATAAGTATAATATCAATATCATCTCTCTTCACAAAATTTTTGAAAGTTTCTTCCACTTCACTAGCAGAGGTATCTAAAATATAAAAATCTATTTATTAAAGTAAAAGCATACTATAACTATAATCAATCTAAATAATAAAATTGAACATTATTTACAATTTTGATATTTTGAGTAAGTTAATACATTTATATTTTTATTACATATCACATAATACATGAATTCATCTTGAAACAAATGCATTAATAAAAAAATTACTAATTAATATTTTGAATATTTAACATAACCAACACATATGCAATACATTAATAATAACAAATAAAAAAGTTGATTCTATAAAATGGAAAATATTTATATAATAATATACGAATACCTGTTATATTAAATATGAATAGCTATAACAATAGCACTGAGACAAAATGTATTTTAGTCACAAAAATAAAACTTTCTCATAAAAAAATTTGCAATTTTAGGAAAATTTAAGGTTAAATTTTCACTTAAATTATATATAAGACTCAATTATTTATTTCAAATTATTATTATTATTTATCTCAAATTATTTATTTCTTATACAAAAGTATATTGCTCAAACTTTTTCAAAATTTTAACTTAATTTTTAAAAAATTGAATCTAATATTTTTCTAAGATAAAATAATACATATCTCCATATTTTTAAAGGAAATTAAGAGATATTTATTGTAAAATAATTCTACATATATGAAAAAGTTTAACAAAACTAAAAAAGAAATAATAACTTATATGAATAAGTTTATAATCTTCTAAGATTCAATAAGAAAACAATTTCTTTTAGTTTCCATAGCGAAATGTCTTCTAAACATTCTTTTTATAACCTTATATAACATAAATATTTTTATAGCCATTCATACCTGTGTAAAGAAAACATTTCCATAGACTAGCTGTCAATAAAATCAGACATCAAAAATGTGGTTTTTAAAGAAATGATAATAATAATAATAATAAGATTTTTATACTTTTTTCAACAACCATAAAGTTAGTTTGCCTGGATTTATTCAATTCTCCAATTCCTCCAAGGAGAAAACCCACACATGTATCCTGGAAATGAAAATTTTAAGCTAGTAATATAAACCATATATTTGTTCATAATTTAGCAATTTACCACAAAAGAGACCAATGCCACAAATCTTGTAATGTAGAGATTCTGTCCATTATTATATCAAAGTAGTAAATAAAACAGTGAAAGCATGGAAAGAGAAAAGAAATAATTTAATTTATTGAGTTGTTATCTATATTTTTCTATTTCCATAGACTATTAACAAACTTTTTTTAAAAATAATGACTCCTTTTCATTCCTAACAAGCAAATTGAAATTCAGATTTTCTTTTTATTATTATATTATTACTTATAAAATTACATTTAATAAGAAATGTTAAAAGAACTTTTAATGACAGAAATATACTATTTTATTAAATTTAGAGTTTTATATATATAAAAGTTACTTTATAACAAATACTTCTAGTTTGTATAATTCTAACAAACATCAAATTTATTTTTCTAATGTGACATTTAAAATGACTTGGGAAAATATAATATCTCATAAAACACTGTATATTCAGAAAGCCTATTATATAATATCATATTTGTTTAAAATTCAAAACAATATTGAATGTTAAAGGAATAGCAAGAAATACCAAGCATAATTTTGAAAACAGAATAAAAGTAAAAACAAGATGTATGCTTTATTTTTTATGCTATGAAACAGTAAAATAAAATTGCAGATTTTATAGAATTTCTCAAAAATTTAAAAAATCAGAACCGTACCGAGTGATTAAAAAAGCACTATTGGAATCATACATTTACAATACATAAATAAAAAAGTTATTTAATATACAGTATGTACATTTCGGAACTATAATTAACTTCATATAAAAACGGTTTTTTTATTCCATTTTTTTTTCTTTTCATGTATGACTAATAAAAAATTTTAATAGAAATTTAAAATTTCATAAACAATTAAACAAAAGCACTCGATAATTGTACAATATGATAATAAATAACTACATTAAAAAAGCACAAATTCAATAGAAACTAGAATATTTCTAGAAACATTTATAAAAATTGACTAAAATGTGTTTGAATTATAAACCTATTTACTTCATCTCCAATAACTGCAATCAATTTTCCCTTCGCAGCAGCAATCGCTGACATGATTTTTTGAAATCTTAAAGCTTTTATAAACGGTTTTGAATTATTCTAAAAATAATTTTTTAATCAAATAAAAAGCATATAATTCTACTATATAAACAGCTATGAGCAAAGAGAATTCCAAATCCGGAAGTCACAAGACAACAAACAGAAACATGGATATAAAGTTGCCATTTGGTATAAATCAAATATTAAATTAAAAAATAAATTTAAAAAACACAGCATTGACTTGTTTACTTCCCTTTCGAAATAAAATTAATTTGAAATACCATAAATATTTTTTTCAATCGTGAAAAATACATTGTCTTTACTGAATAAATCTATTAGTTTCGTTATCAAAACTAAACAAAATCCCCCCCCCCCAAATAATAATAATGTAATTTTAATACAAGACTTATGGTTTCAATAGTGGGAAAAAGGAAGAACCGTTCTATTATGAAGAATTTTTTTATCGTATATTAATAATTAATTTCAGATTTAAATTTCATTTAAAAATAAAGAAATTTAGTAAACAAATACCGATGACGTTTGCTCCGCCCACTTCTGCTCTCAAGACCACTGTTTGTAGCAAAATGAAAAATTGTAGTTTGTCAAATCTTGGACCTGTGGGTGTTTATGTTTTTACGTGAACTTTTGAGCCGATGATTCAGTTTCTAATATTTGTGACGTTACGTTTGGTTCTTCTTCAAAATAAACGAAAGTATGGAGCTCTACTTACAGGAATGCAAGCATAATCTGGTTCGAATTTCTTACTCAATATTATAAAATATAAACAAAATTCTTACTTGCATTTTGTTGCCGAATTCACCTTATACGACTTTTAAATTATATTTTGGTTAAAATAGTTTTTAAGAATTATTTTTTATTAAGGGAGCTGTGTATTTTGATTAGATATACATTTTTTAAATCAAACATGTACCTTATGTTATTTATATAAATAATAAATATCAAACGTTGAGTTTTCTAAATTTTGTATAAAAATGTTTTGCTGCATTGAATATATAAATATACGTTTCATAAACAAATTTTATTGAGATTTTATAGCGTCACAGTTTTTGTTCTAACGCTGTTAGTGTTTTATTCTTAATTGAATGAAAGGTAATATTTTTTTGTATAACTTTGGCAATCGTATCAATATATTGTATTAATAGAAACACCTGTCTGTTTTAAGTAATAAAAATATATCGATGGATATATTTATAGTTAATAAATAGTAGTTGCAATTTTTTCTATTGACTGTTTTAAGCATGGTTTTAAATACAAAATTTCTCCTGGTGTGTCCCTACCTCTGAATTATTATTATTATTATTATTTTGGTAATGTAAAATTTTTGACTTGGATCATAGTTTTTATTAGAACAATTAGTAAACTCATTATAGTTGTGTACGTTATTCTGTAAACATTTATCATGGGACATTGTGAAAAATCTGATAATGCATTATTCTAAAAAAATATTTCGTTCTAAAATTATTATAATCTTTTCATTGCCCATATCAATGTGTATTTGGGAATAGATTTTTTATATTAAATTGAAATTTTCCACATTATCAGATAAGTAGTTTTCTTATATATGTACAAGTGTCAAGGATTATCTGTGAACTTAAATTCTTGAATATTCACTGAATAGTATTAAATTCAATGTAAAATTATTATTTATTGATTGTCATTTAAACTCATTATTAGCCATTTCAGTCTGAAAGTAAAATATAAATCCTTGCTGCAATTGTTATTATGTGCTATTAATATTGTTAAATAATAATAAATATATTTTTTTCCCTGGTGAGAACTTTTTTTTTATTTTGAAATTAAACTGTAAATATAACTTCGCATTTGTTATTAGACTATTTTATAGTACTGTGTTTAATTTCTATATTTCATGATTATTATTTTAAAATTTTCAGAAAAATGCCAGTGAATCCTCTAAAATACAAATTGTTTTTGGAAATGAAAGCTGTGACTTAGATTCAGCTATTTCCTCTCTTGTTATGGCCTATTTTATTTATAAAGTTTGTATAATTCTTTATAATTATTATTTATTCTAGAAATTTTATTTTTAAACATTATTTGATTGAAGAAATGTTTAGACTTTTAATTTTACTATTGTAAAATTTTCCTGTTTGTATGGTTTTATTAGACTGTAGTCCGCTTTCAATGAAATATTTGGTTTTATAAAAAATTTATAGAAAAAATACTTAGTTTTTAATATAAAGGGTTTATCTTTCCTAGTTAAGAAGCTTCTCTTTCTTTAAAATATCATTTTATTTTAAGACATGAAACTTTTTTTATAATAAATTGTCTGCATCTGGCTTTGTAAAAAGAGAATTCTTTATTTTCTTTAAATCTTTAATTATAATGATTGCAGATATGTATATGTGTCTTTGTGATATGGGAATTGTTATAAATTTTCTAGCAGTTTGTTATAGTATTAATAGAAACTATTTAAATAACTCTGGGGACTTTCTATTCTAAAATGGAAATATGATACTCTGATTTTAAAAAAATAATTTATAGCTTTGTGCATTACATAATGTACCTATTGTGTAACATTATATTTTAGTAGGTTATAGCGGATAACGCTAGGCCCGAACTCCCAATCTTATGGTTAGTAACCGAGTATCATATCGATCAAGCAAAAGGGACCCTTCAGCTCGAAGGATATTAACTGGCTTATAAGGCAATCCCCACAATATCTTATTACATTTTCAAGTATTTATATACAAAATTTACATATGAAAAATGGTAAAGATATTAAAAATGAGTTTGAAAAATACTAGATAGAATAAAAATGATAGAATGCTGAGTTTATAAAATCTTGCAATAGTGAGATAAATGTTCAATAATTCACAAAAATAATTCATTGGCAACCAAAGTAATGCTAAAATTTCTCTAGCTATCTAATACAGTATTGTACCAGAGTTACTGTAGGGTAACCCGTAATAATGCAGATGACTTATTTATAAATTCTGTCTGTTTACAAACAGCATAAAAAGTTGGTCATATGCTCTATGAGGGGTTTTCACAAGCAATTATTACTTGTAAAAAGACAGAAAATGTTTTCATGGCACAAAACATTTGAATCACTTATATTTATAATTTTCCATTCCTTTGCTTTAATTTGGTATTGAAACTATATTTTAGTTTTTTTTAAAAAAAA
>JAOUZG010028144.1:140394-162139 GCA_026289955.1 Argiope argentata
TATATATATATATATTTCATGTGTGATTTAATTTAAAATATTGAGAATTTTTCAAGAATTAGAATATAATGTACCTGAAAAATTAATGAGGCAAGGGAGGCTTTTTTAGCTATACATTCATTAGGTATAGCGTAACTTTTGAATGCTTGTTTTATTTATATGTTTTTTAGAATTCTCAAATCAATAATTTAGCTTTAAATTCTATAAAAATATTAAAGTGAAGGATTTTTTAATGTTTAAATTTTAGCAGAGCTTTTAATATCTATTCTGTTTTTTATCTTAGATTTTTCAAACTTAACTGTTTTTCAATTTAAGCTTTTTGTATTGCTGAAAATATCTGTAAAAATATAATTTATGCTGTTGCAACTACTTTAACCTTTAAAATTGCTTCAGAAATTCTTTAAAACTTTCCTATTATTATTTCCTGGCAATTCGTATACAATTAATGATTTATATAATTTTTTCCAGGTGCAGAAAACTGCTGATATTGTAATTCCAGTCTTAAATGTAAAAAGAAAAGAATTGGCTGTTCGAACAGAAGTAGTTTTTTTCTTAGAAGAAACAAGTATCAACATTTCAGATGTTATTTGCATTGATGAGATTGATTTAAAAGTATGTAATATTTTAGTTAAATATATTTTTTCTATAAATAAATATTTATACATAATAGTTTTGTAGATTCATAAATTTGACTTCTAATTTTAACAAATATCTACATATAAACTATCTTGCTGAAATTTTTTTAAAAAGTATTGATAACATGCATCATCTAGTCACAGTTTAAAATTGTCCATTCTAAAACATCTTTCTTGTAGCTTCAAAACAGGACAATAGTATAATTAAATTAATTTATAATAATTTATCTTGAATGGTTTTACATTTTAAGTTTAATTTTTTAAAGTTTGTCATAGACCCTGTATTGATATTGATGCTTTAATATACTTATCTGGTTGTATACATAACAAAGCATTTATTTAATGATTTTTTTTCTCTCTCTCTTTCTCTTACAGTCTGCAAGTCCCAAAACTGAAGGCTTGCTCGTTAAAACTGGCCCCTTTTATTTTCTAAAAAAACTCTAAATGCTTTCCATGTTCTCTTATTTTCTGCTGTTTATCTTACTATTTGGAATGTAATGCTTACAAAATGCTGCTTCCATTGTTTCATAAACTTTTTAAAAAATTATTTAAAATGGAGCCTTTTTCCCTTAACTTTAGTAGTAATAAAGATGAATATGTGTGTTGGTATTGTACTGGGAAAACTTTCTTGTCACAATTTGGCACATAAATTTGAATTGATTAAATTTGAGTTTGGAGAATGGAAATGTGCACCTTAAAGGTGATTTTTTGAAACTTTTTTATCAGAATTTTTATAAATTAAAAATTAAGTTTCAGTTTGATATTTTTTCTCGGCATCTAAAAATATGACAAAAAAAGGAATTTTACGTCATTTAAAAATGTCTTTTTAATAATTTTTGTTTAAAATATTTTTAGCTAATTTCCAACAATAAAACACTGTAACCCTGAAGTCCAAACTGTTTTCAATGTTTCATCAACTATTTGATCACTGAATAACTTTAAATTTTTTAAATTAGAGATGGGATTTTCTTTAATACACATAATTTATGAGATGGATAAACAATAATACAATATATGAAATTTAGATGATAGATAAACCAGACATTTACATTTTTAATATTACTATGATGTCATGAAATTGGCTTTTATTTGAAAATTTCATTTATATAATAAAGCATATGCAAGACTATTATAATAATACAGTTTTAAGTCTAATGATTTGGTGGAATCAAGGGCCTGAATTTGGCGACAGTATTTACAGAAAATTAAATATAACTAATATTTATGCCGTATCAGTTTGTTATCAATAGTCAGACAATAAAGATGTTTAAAAATGTCTTTATCTGTAACAATTTTATAAGCTGTCATGTGTCTCTACCTTTCCATTTGTACATCTGTTGCATCTACATTGGCCAAATTTAGCTCTTGCACTAATAATCTCTAATATGCAATTCAGTCCAATAATTATTTGAATTTAATTAATGTTTTATATTTAATTAATTTATTATATATTTTTCTGAAAGCAATTGGTGTTTAAGAGTTCATAAAGTGAAAAAGTATATATCATGTTAAAATGTTTCTGCAAAGTTTAAGTAAATATTTTATTGAAAGCATGCTCCTTTAAAAAAAGCAGTTGTGAACATTCTTGTTTTCATATTTTGTTTTCTCTTTTTATTATACTACTTTTACACATCAAATATGCCATTTTCCACTAGGACAGATATAAAAAAATAATAATAATAACTAAAACAGCCTTCCACTCAAAATGTTTGATCCTGATTTATTGTATTTTATACTAGGCCTATTCATGCATGTTTTGGTGCTAGAAAGGCAAATAGAAAGTTTTGCTTCCATATTTGGTTGATATTGTAAATTCTAATGATAGCTTGAATATAATTTTTTAAAATATATATTTGTAGACTTTACATGAAAAAGGCAAGCTGAGTCTTGTTCTTGTTGATCACAATTCATTGAGTGTTGAACAATCATATTTGGATTCTAGAGTTGTTCAAGTTTTTGATCATCATGAAATTGACAATCCTGACAAACTAAAAAAGTATGTTTCCTTTTTTAATTCAATAAAAATTTAATATGTTGGAGTAATTTTCAAATCACTTGAATGTGCTGACAAATATCTTTATCGATATATATTTTAAAAATATTTGCTGACTTTTATATTTTTGAAAAGTATTTAATATTTTTTCAATTCCTATGATAAATTTGCATTGAACTGTGGGTAAAAATTTGAGCAAGAACTGAATCACTATTCAGCTCAGACATTCAAATTTTTGATCTTGGAGTAATTTCTTAAAATTACGATTTCCTACTATTGCCTGAATAAATAATATGTGTTATTAACTGAAGTTTAAAATATTGTTGAAACCAAATATGTCAATGATGCAAATTCAAATTGCTGAATTTTATGGCAAATTTGATATTTGTATTTGTTTTGACTTTTTTGTATTGTATTTCAAATAAAACTGTAAGGTGAATGCCAAAGACATGAAAACGTTTTTCTTAAAACTTTTAAATATTCTTAGATCTTCACATGATTGAATTCAGCGATCAAATAATATCTTGAAAATATTTTAATTCTCAAATTATAAATTTTGTTGTTTTAAATTGGCTTTCTAGTTCTCATTATTTTAGGTGAGGGGGAAAAGAGCATTTTAAACAATAGTGATAATGCTGAATTTTCTGCAAATGCACTTAACTTATAGGTATTATAACATTAGTTTGTATCATTATTTTTTTTATTATTATTGAAACATTAAAATATACTTCTAATTTTTTTTTCTTTAGAATAAATGCCAAAGTAGAACCAGTTGGTTCCTGTTGCACATTAGTTGCCGAAGAAATTTTTAATTGTAATGCTTCTATTATGGACCCACAAGTTGCAATGCTTCTTTATGGTAAGTCCAGTGTCAATAAATTTTTATGCAGCTTTTCAAAATAGCAATGATTGTTGGTGTTTTTTTTTTTTTTTTGTTGTTTTCATTTTTTCAATAATTTTGAGTATTTAAATGACCTAATTTACAGTAACATTTTTATCATCATTCACATAATTTAATATAATGGTTTTAACAAGAATTCAATTTATTATATATGCTTAACTTATATTGTTTCAATTTCTTCACTAATTAAATTCTAATGTTTATTTTGTATTTAAGATATATAATTAAGTAACATATGCTATCATAAAAATGTATTAATTAGCTGGATTTATTAGTATATGCTATAATCAAATAATGCATAAAGTTTGTTTTCATCTTATAAACATTTACTACCTTCTATAAATCCAAATGTGCATTTCAATCTTATTTGAATTAAAAGTTCAATAGCCACTAATTGAAGAGGCATGTAAAGAGTATAAAATAAAATGTATTAATCGCTTGTAAGGAAAATTACTATTATATTTATTTAAATTGCTATATTATTTTTTGGCACTGATATTATTTATGTATTTAATTTTAGAGAAGGAAAGATTTGGTTTAGGAATTATTAATTACATTAAAAAAAATTCACTTATATTTGTTAATTTCAAAGACAAAAATAAAATCACTAAACCACTTTAGACATCCTAAGCTTAAATATTTCATAATAAAATAAATTATTAGACAATTATTTATATTTTTTATTCATGACATTTATAAATATCTTGTTAGAGCATTTATATATTTTTATATTAATTCTTTTTATTCATTTTGCTTCTCCTTTTTCAGGAACAATACTTCTTGATACTATATGCTTAAATGAAACAGCTCAAAGAGTAACAGAGAAAGACAGAAAAATAATTGTAAAGTTGGAAACAATTCTGGAAGGAGTTAATAGAAGCGAAGTTTTTGAAACATTACAGAAAGTTAAATTTGATGTATCAAGTAAGTTGTTACTTCTAATGATCTAAAAAAAGATTTGTACAGCATTTACAGAATTAGTTTGATTTGAAAATGGTTTTTTTTTTGTAGTTAACTAAATTAGTTATTCAGTTTAAATATCTATTACAAATGTATTGTAGAAGGAGATATCAATTAATAAAGCAAGGGCTGTGATGGCCTAAGGATAATGTCTGGCATTAAGCTCAGAGCCGGAGGGCTCTTGGCTTGAGATGTGATTCCACCAAAGACCACCTTGTATGTGGGTCTGTTGCTTGTTAAATCTGAAGTTGTGGGTCAAACTTCCTCTTGTTGGTGTGGCCATAATTTGGAGAAAGCATGCCAGCTTATACATCATCCTCATCATCTGACCTCAGTGCAAAATAGCCCTTGTGTTACTGTCAAAACAGGATATCAATATAATTACATTCAACTAAACAATAAGTGGAGCACATAATTGTGAACACAGTAATAAGAAAATGTAATTCATGATAGTATAAAATTAAATGAATGTATTACTAATTCATTATTATCTAATACTCCTGCTATTCATGCTGAAGTACTGGCTCTTGCTGTGAATCAGTTTAAAATTCACAGTATCATACAATACTATCAGTCCATTTCAAATTATTATTAGTTATAAACTTCTGACACTCTAAGTTAAGAACTTAGTTACAGATGTATAGTGCAAGGGGATATCATTTAATAAAGCAATGGCCTAAGGATAATGTCTGAGTCTCAGAGCCAGAGGGCTTTTTTCTTGAGATATGATTCTACCTTATAAGAACTTATAAGGTAGAATCATATCTCGCACCTAAGAACACCTTATAAGAACTTGATCTTGACTCCAAATAGACGACAATCTAAGGGGGCAAACTCAGGCTGGGTAGTAATGATGTCAATTCTTTCCATTTGATTCCTTACAAGTTTGTACAAATGAGGGAGGGAGGTCAAGCAGGTAAATGGCATACTATGAGACCAGAATTTTCAAACTAATCAGCTAGACAAATACCTTGTCAAGAGGATCAAATATATCAGAAAATAATAAATTGTTAATGCTTTTATTTTTATGTTATGCTGTTATTTCTTCCATTTTTTTTATTGTTGTATTCAAAACTATGTGTATAATTTATATAGATACCCTCTTCTTGTTTGGAGGGGAAGAACAGTGATGGGTATAAAAAGATAAAAATAAATCTAAGTTATAGACTGAATTTAATTGGTACTTAAATGTATTTGAGGAAATAGAGTTAACAGATATTAAGGAGATTTGAAAATTGATTAGAATATGAACTGTTAAAGCCAATCTTTTTGTAAAGAAACATAATGTTTTTTAAAAGCATGTGGATCACTGTAACTGAGGTTGAATCTGAGCTCTAACAAGAAATTTATGGATTCAAGATGTAATTGTTATAAGTGTCTATTGCATGTTACATTATTGGTCAAATGTTGAGAGAGAGAGTTGTAGATTACATTCAGAATATAGTTCATATCATCTGAAAATGAATCAAAACAATGAGGATTGTTAAAAAAATAATGCATTTGTATTTTCCTAAAATTGTATGTATGTATTTTCATATTAATATCTTATATCAATTTTCTAATAAAGTAGTTATAGGTAGTAGAAAATAGCACTGTATTTAACTCTTATGATGATTTTCTACATCTGTGCTATTTCTGTAAAATAGATTCTTTCTGTCTAACTATTATAAAAAGAGCACATTCTGGATAGTAAAGATGTAAAATGTGTCTTAGGCTGCAGTCACAAAATTATACTTTTTTAAAAAATTAAACCCACTTTTATTCATATTTTCTGGCTGTTTAATTTAGGCTAATGTTTTGCAAGGGATAATTATATACTATATTATGTTTTAAAATATTTATAACAGTAAAAGAAATTCAAGTATAAAATGTTAGTACATATTTAGTGACCAATTTTATAATGTCTTACTTAAATGCAAGAAAATTAAATATTTTGTTCAGTCTCAGTGCATTCACATCTGAAATAAACAAAATGATTAACACAAAACAATGGTGTGGTTTTCATGAAAGTTATTTAAATAGATTTTATTATTCCTTGATAAATGTTTATACTGTTGTAAAAAGAAATAGGTTTCAAGTCAGGCTGTCAGAATTTAGTTTTTTGATTTCCTTGATGGATGATAATTTCATTTTATGACAAATAAAAGTCTTAGAAAATTAAGCCATTTTTTAGATGTCGGTAAATTCAAATCTGTTATTAAACAGGATACACACATTATATGTAATTATATATAGTTAAAAATTCTATCAATGGTTCATTTTTGGAATTTGCAAATTAATAAATGAATTGTTTGGAAGAGATCTTTTTATTAGTGATTTAATTTTTTTGTTACATTTTATGTAAATCTATAAAAGTGAAAATTGTTTCTTTGCTTAGAAAGTGGCATATTATTATGTTAAAATTAGTTCTTTTGGGAGAATATTATCCTGAAGGTATAAATTTGAGTTTTGGCAAATTTCGTTTTCATCCTTAATATAATGATGTTTAAGATTTAAAAACTGTTTGCATAAAGTGTTCTGCTACACGATATGAACTTTATATATGAAAAGTAAAATAAATCAACTTTATATAATCTTCATTAATTCAATTTTATATCCTTTTTTTAAATGTAATTTCCTAAGGAAATTAGCTTTTGGTTAAAAACTTTGATTGAATTAGTATTCTCATTCATTTTTTAAAAGTATTTTAAATGGTAAGGGATTTTGTGTGTAATATTTTATATAAAGTTATTTAAATTAAAAATATTAGAGGAGAAAATATTTTAATCCTGAATAACTCCAATAACTGCTAATTGAAAATTAAACAATAGATAATGTACACTTTCCTTTGTGTGTATGCTCATTCACAAACATATAAATTTCAACTTGTAATTTAATTTTTTCTTCTTTAGAACTGACTCCAATACAATTGTTATACAAGGACACTAAGTTGATATCAGATAATGCTACATCTATTGCTCTCATTTCATATCCTGGTCTTTTACAGGTAAACAAATTATATTTACTTATTTCATATTACATCACATATCATCTCATTATTTTGACATTAGATATCATACATTTTATTCTTGTTAGGATGTGCTGCAGGAGGAATCTTTCCGTTCTGCACTTGAAGAAATGATATCTTCTAAAAATCTCAATTCAATCATTTTACTTGGAATGAAAGTTGCTGAGGGTCAATCTATTGTTCGAAGGCAGATTGCAGTTTATGATAAAAATCCTTCCTCTTTGGAAAAAGTAAAGTATAACGTTGCTTTTGAGAGAACGCTGTATACTTCTCTTTGAAATATTTTTTTAAAAAAATAAATACTTATATATGTACACGGTGATCAGTGCTACAAGATTGCATCGATCTTTATTTTTTTAAATTCATGAAATTCTAAACATATATTAATTAAAAACTAAATAAATTTTGACATTTAAACATATTGTTATTATAATGTAAATAAATGCAATGATAATTTTAACATTGTTAATTTTATTAAAAACTAGTCTTTTTTTTCTTCTTCTTCTTCTTCCTCCTCCCCTCCCTCTTCCCTCAGTATATAATCTGTGCTCATCTTATTTTTTGTGCCATTTTATTTTTTTTTATATCAAAGCTTAGCATGAAGAAAAATCATTATACAACAAATTTCAAGCTACAGATGTTCACATATGGTGAAAATTCTGACAGAAGCATAGTTACTTGACATCTTCTGTTTAATGTAACAAATTAGCAGTCATAAACAATTTCAAATATAAAACAATCATTTTTGCAAAAAGATCAGCTTATCTAATTTATAATTAGCTTTTTCTTAAACTTAAGAAATATAAACTACAAAAATAAAGAGTATTATTTTTGGAAATGTTTGATAATTTATCATTTATGCCTAGTTAATAAAAATGTACATGTTTTTTGCAACATTAGTAGATCGATGTTGATATAATTGATCACCATGGTTCAGCTTAAAATAAAGTTATAAATTATTGGATTATATTTAGAAATATGCAATATTTCTATTTTTCAATTGCTAAGAAACTCTAAACATTAATCTAATTAAAATTTTAAAATGATTATTTTTTATCAATTTTTTTACCCTGCCAGTTTTTGAAAATATTTTGAGGAATCTTTTTATATTTATGTATTATTTTCATAATGCCTTATCTAATTATAAAAAATCTTACTTCATTTTTTTAAAAACTGGAAACGAATCATGATTTTTTTTTCTTTTTTTTTTTAAATGTTTGAAATATGATATAAATGCAGTTTAGATACAACATGAACTTTTATATGTAACTTTACCTGAGAATAGTTATGCTAATTCTCTAATTATCCAGAGTACTTTTTTATGCTTCTCAGTAAAAATAGATATTGTTTAATTATTTAAATTATTTATGTATCAAAAATAGAAAGTTATGCATCTACTTAAAAAATTTCAGGTATTATTTGATCAAAATAATTGTCTATTGTAAATATAATGACTGTTTTGTTTTTCCTCATCATATCCGTATTGTATTGTGTTAGAAAATAATATTTGAATAAAAAAAAGTGCTATAATTATAAAGGTTTGTGTGTGAATTGACATTCTACAAGCCTGACCATCTGATCTACCAAATTTAGCACATTTGTGCTTAGAATGGTGATGACGTGCATCTTAGTGTGATACTTTAAAAAATTTTATTAGAATTTTAATTAAAAATTAAGTTGGATATTGGAATTTTTGTGTTATAACTTCTGAAAAATATCATGGCTCAATAATAAATTTTACATTTTTTTCAAAATTAAAAAAACATAAATCTTTTTAATGTTACCAATTTAATATTAATGTGAATTTTTTCTAAATTTTTGCATTTAAAAAAATATTTGTGTATTTAATAGTGCTCTGAGATCATGGAATTTATCTGTATTAGAAAAGTTCATGGAACATGGAGAGGAGTGCATGTGTTTGACAGTTTAAAAATATGGCTTTAAAGTCGTAATTTGCTAGAATCATTAATAGACTCCTAAATAATATAATGCAAATTATGACCCTAATTTTTTTTATTTAAATAAAATTTAATATAACCACTATTCCTTGCAAACCAGTTGGTCTCCAAAATTGACTACATTCACTTCATTAATAGGAAATGGACTTGGTAACATTGCATAACCTTATGCTAACAAGGATGGTTGAAAAATTAATGGAAACAAAATTATGTATCCTATAACATTTAAACCAAAATCTTTAAAAAGATAAATATTAAAACTTTAAAATAGTTTTTAAAATGCTTTTTATAATCATTATTTCAGAAGTTGCTAGATGAATTGAAGTTGAATATAAATAAATATCTGAGATATTTGTAAATTTATTAACTTGCTGTACAGTATTGGAATTTAATTTCAATATTGTTATATGCCCTTATAAAAAATAAGCTCATTATTTTAAGCTAAACTATTGAAAATAATTTATTCTAAAGTGTGTTTTAGTAATATTGACATTTTTTTATGCAACATTTTTTTAATCCTTTCTTTGTTAGATCTCCAAATATCTGCAGAAGCTAGAAAATCCAAGCCTAGGTTTGCGGCAGTTGCCTTTATGTGGTTATCCATTAACTCTTTTTGAACAAGAAAATATTGCTTTAACACGAAAATTTGTTTTACCAGCCATGCAGAATTATTTAAAATTTGATCAATCAGGTACAGATTAAATGTATTATTGAACTTTTAATCTTCCTAACATAAAATAGACACATTATATAATCTTTTTAAAAAAAGTTTTTGCATATTAAATAGAATTTTCCTAACAAATATTCTTATCACAATGACTTAATTTTCTTTTCTGTGCTGGCATGTTATCTCATATCATTTAAATTTTAATTTAATCTGTTTTTCAATTTTACAAATGTTTACTGTTAAAAAAGATCTTTTTATATTAATTTGTTGCTAAGCCACTTCTTTAATTGTCAGTATTGACATAATTTAAGCATTTATTTATAACTTGTCAGCAGTTATGCATTTTTTATTTTGGCTTTATTTCTTCCACTCACAACTACTAATTCAACTGCTATTTGCATTAGAAAATTTATACATTTATTTTATTGTTAATATTTTTGCTTGTTTTTAAAAATTGTCTAAGTGAAAGAGAGCCCAATATAGCAAAATATTTTACTTTTTTAAATCTTATTTAATGGATTTGTTTTTTATTATCAATAATGTTTAAGGATCTTAACATAAAGAAAAAGGTTAACATTTATTTATTAATCCTGAAAAACTTTCTCGAATTCACAACAACCTATTTAAAAAAAGGAGACAAAATATTATTTAAAGGGATAATTTTAAAAAATTAACTTCTTTAAATAAGAAATAATTTTTCCCCCAAATTACCTAAATGTATTATGGTTTTTCTTATCTGAGTAGTTAATAAAAATGCCCTTAATAATTAAATTGTTTATGCCCCTTGGATAAATCTATAGTATTTCAACTGTATTATTAATAGTCAAAATACAAGGCTGTGCATTCTATATTTCTTGTTGAATTTGTATTTATTAATTTCTTTATAAATGTATGAATAGATACTCTTGCCATGCACAGTGTTTTGCTGATTAAAATTTTGATTTAGTTTCATTATTCATGTATTAATTATGTAGAATGAGCTTAAATAAAATTTTGTTTTCTTCTTTTCTTTATTGGTGTGTTTTTATTTATTTCAAAATCATTCCATGTATTAAAAACTTAATAATATTATTTTATGTTTTGTTTTTTTAATGTTCCAAATCAGAATTAATTCATAGCAATATCATCTATTTTATAGCATAACTGTAAAAGTTGAAAGATACTAAACAATGTGGGGCCATGTTTTAATATTTTCACTCTGTACACATTGTTATAAAAATGTGCATTTTATTGCATTATTAATGCTGTCAATTTATTCCATTTGCAGAAATCTTATAGTCTTTAGATATATATGTATATACTTATATTGTGACTTATATTCTAAGAAACCATCTGCTTTTCCCCTTCAAATCAGTACACAGATTAAGTGTAAACTGATTTAAAATCAATATGAAATTTGTTGTTTCATAGAATATGATAAGTTATTTGATGAAATAAATTAGTAAAAAATAATTTATTTGTACACAATACCATATATATATATATATGAAGAAAATCTAAATAAATATCTCTTAATTTTTTTCTTTAAGTTGTCTATCAATTTAAATTAAATTAAAGGTTTATCATTTTTTTTACTGTTTAATTATGTCTGGCCTTTTTTAACAATAAAATTAGAGTTAAGTTTGAGTTGTTTGATACAATAATTAGTATTAATTATTCTTTTATTATGTACTCTTGTTTATATATTATTCTTTGTATTTTTTCCATTTTCTAACCTTTTAAAATATTATAAATAGTGCAAAATTCTCTCTATTTTAAATAAAATTAACAAGATATTTTGCTGTCATAAGTATCAACTTCTGCTGTTTAATGTAATATATTTAAATTGTAACAAACATTCATCATTAGAAATGACAAGAATCTGCATAAAAGCATATGTACTAAAAACAACTTTATTTAATTAATTGCATTTAATAAAAAGAAATTATATAGTTGCTTTCAATCAATTTAAACTTAGTCATTAAATTTGTTGCTAGAAAAACTATTTGTTTGATATCTGCTGTATGTTTTTGGGCTCTTAAAGGTTATTTCTTTTTGAGAGATCATTATCCATCTTTTAGGATAATTATCAGACATAAAGTCTACATTCTATTAAATGCTTTAGTTTCCAGTTTGTTCTTGTAGCAAAGTTATTCCCATGTAGCAACAAAGGAAAATCATATTTCTACTATTTCTGTGTAACTTGGGGTTGTAAATTTTTATAATTTTTCTGCATAAACTTTATTACTGGAGCAATTTTTGTGGTTGTCTAGTATACATCATACTTACATTTCTGTGGTTTAATTATTGTTTCTTGTAAATAAATGTTTTGTAAAAAAAAGTGCTAAAAGTTCTTAATATTTAAGGAATAAAAGTTTTTTGAACGATATAAAAGCTATTGATTACTATTAGCTTTTAATTTCTTTTACATTTTTCACCTGCCATAGAAAAAAAAAACTTTATTTCACTATCCAGTACTTCTTTGAAACTCCTATACAGATTTTATTAATAAAATAATTTTTATTTATTGCCTATTGATTTAGAATAAAAGACTACTTTTTAGTAACTGAAATGTTACATTAACACTAAATGTATTTAAAAAAAGCACTAACCCATTTAACATGATGAAATGAAATGAAATTTTTATTCATATGAATCAAACATTAATTTGTTAAATGTAACACTTTTTCAAAATCAAGCATAGCTACATGAAAAACTTTTTTATTGTTGCAAAAATCTTATTACCAAATAGAATATCGAGCTCAGAACACTTAGTTTTATTCCACTTTTTTTATTAATTATTTATACAATTTTTATTATTTCGTTGCAAATTGTTAAGAAATGATAGTTCTTTATTAATTGTGTAATTTCAAAGTTTTTGCCATTTTTTAATTTTAATTATTATTATTCAATTATTTGGAAATTGAACTGTAATTTGATTTTTATTGCATATGTATTGAAAGTTATTTAAGTTTATTAGTAAATTTTTTAATAAAAGTCTTGATGATTTTGATTTTCTTAGTTGAAAATAGAAATTTGTTCAAGTATATCATCTGTTTAAATCATATCACTAACTATTTCAGTATAAGAAAATAAGAAGAATAGCCAATATTTTCCTTCCAATCTGTGATTACTTTCAATCAAACTTTCATTTTTTCCCCATTAATCACTATATTGATTTGAATATATAAGTCTTTACTAAAAATAGACGAATTTGAAATTGTCTCTTTTTTAAACACGGTTCAAATTTAACTTCTTTAGTGACTCTGAATTTCTTGTTTAATAATGAAATGGGAAAACCATTGAATTTTAAGTCCAATCCGTATGAAATGTTTCCGATCTTAAATCAACTTGAAAATAAACTGTGTAGTAGTACAACTCATACTAAGTTTTTCCATTAAATCATTTACAAATAAATTGATATTTTGGAAATGCAACTGAACATGCTCTGCTTTTTGTATATTCACTATGTGAGACATGAAAATATTTCCTGTCTTTTCATTTTGCTCATCTCCCTCTAGGAGTAAACTCTTAATGAAATATATACTTCATTATCAGTTCAGAAGGAAATTCTGTATTCTAACACTTATTTTCTCTATCTATATGCATAAAAATAATATGCTAAAATATGCATAAAAATTTTGATATTTAAAATAATTTGGCTTTTGTTTTAAAAGGTATAGGTAATAAATTATTTAAAAACTATGACTAGATGCTCCACATGTGATTGTTTCCTTGCTGTTAAATATATTATGATATAGTACATTTTTAGTTTGAATAAAATGCAATTTAAAAATTCTTTTATTTTTAATTCTTATGATAATATTAAAAATCTTCATAATAATAAAAATGTAGTCCTTAGTTCATGTGCTGATTATATATATAATATGCAATTCGTAGTGGTGCTCTTAAATTTTTCATTTATGAAAATTTTTGTTGTAAATAGCTTGTTAGTGTAGCCTTTTGTAGCTTTTCACTTTTTTAAAAATGTATTTATCAGTCATTTGTAAAATCTTGGAATGTTGTACATATAAATATTTTTTTAACGTCAGTGTACAAACTTTTTTTGTTTTGTTCAACTTAATAATTTTTTTTAATTTTACCTTTTCAGACCATTCAGAATTGAATAATTCTTGTGATAATCGGTAAGTATTAAAAGAAGTTCTCATTTGTTAGTTTATTTCAAAATTCATGTAAAAATTTACTTTTCTCTTTTATAACCAAATTATATATTTATTATGGATATTACTCTACAATGAACTTCTCTATATTTTGTTGGTTAGTTTTAAAAATATTCATTAATATACTTTTGAATTTTTATTTGATATTTTATTTAAATTTGCTGATATATCTACAACTATGCATTATTATTTTATTTATTTCTTTAATAATGGTTAAAAATATATAGAGAGATTAAGATTATAACATATTGTAATGCTTTAATTATTTTGCTTAATACTTTTGTCTTGTTACAAATAATAAGTAAGTATTAAAAATTTCAACGTTTCAATTGTTATTATTACTATTTCATTTATTATTCTTAAAATATTATCATTGATTAATATTTTTTAAACTTCTGTAACTTCTTCAGATAAGTACTTACACTTACATGAATAAAACCTCTATCCTTATACAATTGCATCTTATTGCAATATTTTATTAGAAGATATAGAATCAACCTATAAAGCTTGAAGAGCTTGCCAGTATAATTCAGGTTCCCTGTTAAACATATTGTTTTTAGAACATTTGAAATTATATTGAAGAGTATATCTCATTAAGGGTGACATAAATAACTTTTTCTGCTTCTATACTGTGACTTTGTACATGCAAAAAATGCTTACTTTTTAAAAAAATATACTCACTAATATAAAAAGGCAGACAAAAAAAATCCTCCCTTCCCTTTTTTAATATATGCATTGCTTTATGTTTGATTTTACTATTCATCATTTTTACAACTTAATGAGCATTCTTTTATAGTAATGAAAATAATTCTAAGACTGTGGAAGTTGACAATTATGTGGTTGAGTTTCCTGAAGATGTTATTCCAACATATCAAGCAGAACCACTTGATTTTCCTGACAGTCCTGATCATTCTAGACTGCTTGGAATGCCATTTCAAGTAATTTGTTATTAATATTTATTCAGAATGGCTAATTAGATCTAAATTATACTAAATATATTGAAAATATATTTAGATAACTATGATAAATTAGATTTAAATATATAGAAAAATGGCCAAATGTCTAATGTAGAGAGAATATCAAAAAGCTTTAGACAAATACAAACTTCAATAAAAGGCATCAAAATCATTTGTATATAGGAATATATGATGGCTAGCGCAATATATCATTGCTAATGGTATCACTGATAACTCTTTGTTTAAGAAAAAAAAACATACCTAGATGTCATGTTATCATATTTCCTGATAATTAAAGAATTTCCTTAATTCCTGTAGAAATTAAATGACTAATTTAAGTGAAAACTACAGAGTTATAGATATATAGTGAAAATGCTACAGACAAATGTATTAAACTATAAAAAACACACACAAAAAATTTTTTAATTTAACATTAATACATACTGGAATCATTTTTTCATAACAAAATTTTATAGAGGAGTCTATTATGATGTAAAATAGAGCAATAATGACTTTGAAAAAAGCAAAGATGCTTGCTATTTAATAAAAGAAATGTAAAAATATCTAACAAATAATATCACTTTGACCAACAAAATCATGTGAATTTTTTAATAAAGTTATTCTGCACTTATATTTAATCATTAATAAATGTCTTTTAAATAATGAATAATATGTGAAAGAATTTGTTTTAGTTAAAATTCTTTGAAATATCTATTTTTCAATAATTTGATGTTGCTATATATATGTAACATCTTAGTAACAATTTCTATAGATGACAAGGTAAACAATCTTGGAGTGTAGGTGTTGCAGAAAATATCCACTATAACAGTATTCTTAGAGAAAGTGTTTCCAGAATTTACAATAGGTTCTATTGTATTATGTCAGCTTTAGATATTGATTAATTGAATTATTTCCTGTAGCACCTGTATATATGTCAGTGTTGAAATATTGTGCTCTTTGTTGTACATTTTAAGAAAGCCCAAATTTCATTTTTATTTAATGACCTCCCCCTTAATTTCTTCTATTGGGAGGGAGGGGCAGCCCTAAAAATCTGCTAATTACTTGCTTGTAAAATCAAGTCTTTTTATTTTTGTACATTGTTTTTATTAGCATATATTTTTGTATGTAAAATATAAAAAAATTCATTCATATATGTAACTTAATATTATTAATATTACTTTGTTTATCTGGGACTTTTGCCTTGCATTTAGTGATGTTTTGCACTGATAATCCTTATTAATATTAAGTTCTTTGCCTCAAAATATTTTTTCGGCTATTAAAAGCTACCATTAACTTGCCAGCGGACACTTAAAATGTCTTAATTTCTCTGGGTGAAAGAAATCTTTTCCCCTTTGTCCTAAATGTCAACACTTCCAGGCCACTCCCTCTCACATCCTTGAGTGCCTTGACTTCAATGTATATGGATATTTATTCATCTCCTTGGATAGTCACCGACCATCGCAGAATCAACGGTTTATTTGATCTGGTCTGACTCCGACAGACCATGATGGAGATAAGAAGAAGAAGAACCATTAACTTTCCTGTGTCATTTTTCAGATGGCTGTTTTTGTTAATGTATATGTATGTGCATAAATGTAATAGTAGTATTTTTAGTATTTCCAATAATTTTTTGCATTCTAAAAGAAGCGAGGAATTTTGTATAGTTTATTAATGTAACTAGATATTATGAATATTTATTCCATTATTTATTATTTTCTAATTAATACAATAATGTACATTCTTGTTTTGCTATTTACCATCTTGTTATTTCAAAATCATTAATTACCTTCAGTGAAATATTTTACTTTCATTTCCTCTTTTACAGAAGTTTTTATACTTGATATTAATTAATGTATAAGTAGGCAAACATCTTGTTTAATTAACATTTATTTGTTACCAATTTTCAATGTTGTAAATTCATGAAAAATAAATTTTTATTAAAAATGGAGTTACTTTATGTCTTATAGATTTAAATTTTAAATACTTAATACATAATTTTTAATGGTATAAAAACATTTGTTAAAGAAGATTGTTGTAGGTTTAATTTAATTTATTTACTCTGCATTTTTGTGCTTTTAAATACTTTTTTTAAGTTTCTTTTTAATAATATAACACTTTTTGGTTTTCAGAGTCCAATGTCTGGTCAAGTTAGTTTAATATCTGAACCTGATGAAATAGAATTCAAAATAGGTGGTATGAATGTATTATTATATTTTCTTAATTTGCTAACAGTACCTATATCATATTATTTGCTTGTTTCTTTTCTTTTTTTTATATTTTTTATGCATGAGTTTTAATTCAGAATAGGAAGAGAAAGAAAAAAGACATAATTTTATAAGCTTAGTTTACAGAGATTTTTTTGTATTAATTTTGAGTGTATGTTTCAAATAATGCAAACTGTGTGTCCCAAAATATGTAGATTATTACCTGATTTTAATTCATATAAAAGTATTTGTAGCACAGTAATTAATTTGATGTTACTATTACATTGTCTGTTATTATATTTCAGAAGCAACTCCTGAAGGAACTGGTACTTTAAAGAGAATTGCTGTTCATCCCAAAGTTCTAGAAAGTGAATATGTAGAGGATGACCAACGCAGTCTTTCGTCTCTGAGTAACAGAAGTGATGCCTTCTCTCAGTCAGAGGACATAATTTTAGATGATGATGCAGCCACCATTGATGATTTAGATCATTCAGATTGTGATTCAGGTAAAAAGTTTTAAGTCTTTAAAAAGGGGAGGGGGCCATAATTTACTTCAAAATGCAACAAATTTAATAAATTAATATTTAATTTAAAGTACCATTTCATTTACTGAGTGAGAAAGTGGTTAATTTGACCACAATAAGGTATGGAATTCTAAACAAAATATTCATTTTATGTAAACTTGAATATAATTTAAATTATTGTTTTCCGATATGATATTTCAATTACAAGACTTTAAACTGGTTACTCTTAGTGCAAAATACAGTTTTATACCTATTAAATAAGTGTAACTATACTTTGATAGAAGTTTTGATATATTATTACTGAATCTCCTTTTTTGGTTTTATTTTCATCCATACTTTGAGTAACAGAAAGAAGAAAAAAATATTTATAAAACAACATTGATTTAAAAAATACAGTTCTTGGATTCAAATTGTGTTGTTCTATTTAGTATCACTAATTATTTTAGAAACAAATTCATTGTTATGTTATTTATTATCACCAATAAGAAAGTTGTATATAGCTTTAGATACTTTATAACAACTAAACACTTATCTTATTTACTTAAAATATTTAATTTTTTAAAGATTGAAACCATATAAAACAAGATATCTGATATATTCATGACTTTTATTTTATAGTACAGAAAGAAAAAAATTGTAATCAATGAAAAATTTGAATACAAAATTTTAAAAAATGACCAAGTTACAAAACTCCCTAAATCTGAAAGACAATTTTTTTTCGGGGGGAACTGTGAATGTTTGAGTTAAATAAAATTTTGTATATTTTTACTTTACCAAATTTGGAAATTTCTATTAAATTTTTAATAAAATCTCTACTTGGAAATTTTTTTATTTCAAAGTGAGCATTGTAGCTACAAAATGCAGTGAACTAAATTAATAGAATTAGATACACAGTTTTGTCATCTAAGTGCAGTTCTGTATCAAATTTTAAATCAATTATCAATGTATGTGCCTGTCTGTTAATTTGTGGCTTTACTTGTGTAAATAGAATGGCTCAAAAATACAACTACTTAAATAAATGAAACTTGATGTGTGATCTTATTACTGAAATTATAGTTCGGTTTCAAATTTTTATTTCAGCAAATTCACAAAAGGTTTCCAAAATGCATACTCATCTTTCTTTACTGAACTGATTATTGCTGAATGCTCATGCTAAAAATAAAAATTTAAGTCCTTTGTAACATTCTTAGAATTGTTCAGGGTGTACTGTTTTAATTCTACTATAAGGGAGATACTACTTTTAATAGAGAATATGCTAAAAAGTTTTGTCAAAATCATTCCAACTATATAATAGAGATTGTAATTATGTGGAAGAGAAAATTTGTTATGAGTCATTAAATAAATCATATATATATTTTTAAGTAAAAAAAAATCTTTTAGAATTTTTAATGGGAAATTTTTTTAAAAAATATTTTTTTTAAATAATAAAGGTATTTAAATTTTGCATAATTAGTGAATTATGTTTGAAATGTTTAAAAAATTAGAGCAATGTTTAAAAATTATTTTGGATAAATATTCACCCTTGCTACAAATTGAAAACTGCTGCACCTGAAGTAAGCTTGAATTTTTCTCTGGGCACTTTTCTTTGCATAAGTTTCCTGAAAAAGTTAAAAGTTCCTAAAAGTTCTCATCACTACATTTTTTTTAAAAAAAATTATATATTTATTTTGTCTGAGGTTTTATATGAATAGTGTATTGAGTAATGTCTTTTATATTATTACATATATCCATATATTTATTTCTGAATTTGCATTTAATCATTCTGATTAAAATGTGTTTATTTATTTATTTATTGACTAAACATCATCCCATATTGCAATTGCAGTCAATCTATTGTATACAAACTTTTTACAAAGGAGCTCTATTTCTTTATGGATTTTTTTTATTTATAATTGTTTTTTTAGAATATTTGATATATATGCACTATTTTATATGATTTTAAACTGATTATTGAAATTTGATTTTAAATAAATTACATTAATTTTGAATAAAAAATGTAGTTTTCCATATAATGGTTTGAAAAATTTTACCATAGTCTTTTCTCTTTATGTAAATAGACTAACTGGAATTTGTATCATAATTCTAAAACTGTTAGTTTTTTGCTCTCTGTGTCCTGTGTTCTAATTTGCATCTAATAATAATCAATTTAGTGATATGTAAATTCTGTTTTTCAGTAATTGTGCATGTCTTTAGTGAGTTTTGAACTTCCTGAAATTATAAAAGTATTTTCTATTTTGTTCATTTATAGATCTTGATTCTCCTATAAGCGATCGCATTCCTGAACTGTCTGCTGCTGAGGAATTTGAAGAAGAGCGCAGTTGGAAAACTTGTACAGTAAATGGAGAAGATAAGAAAATCGATATGAAAGTCATTGAACCATACAGAAAGGTTCTTTCTCATGGAGGTAGATATTTTCTTTTAATATTTCTGTTTTCCATTACTGATTTTTAATGACTTAAAAATATATAAATATAGTTTGTATTAAAATTTTTAGTTATGTATTTCTCCTAAAAAATTTTCTATTTGGGGATCTGAAATGTTTTTTATGCTATACCAATATTTGATTTCATTTGTTATATCTTCAAACAACCAATTATTTTGATTTAATTATATTCAGTGCTAAATACTAATGTTTTAAAATATTTAAATTGTGTTTTTTTCTACATAATTGAATATTTACAAATTATTGAAATTATTTTATAGCTTTAAAAAATGTGTAAATAAATATAAACTGTTTTTGTGGTTCAGGGCTTAAAGAATGAAAAAGCTGGTGTTGCTACTTATAGAATCATGTGTAAATGCAATCATAGTTTTTTCTTCTTTTTTTCTTCAATTTTTTCCTTTTTATGAATGTAAATTATTAATATGCTGGCATACAATATAATTGTGCTGTTATTTTCACTACCATCTCCCCATGATTTTATAGGCTACCAAAATGCTTCCGGCCATGCAATCATCATATTCTCAGCTTGCTACCTTCCAGATCGTAGTCGTAAGGATTATGAATATGTGATGGATAATTTATTCCTGTAAGATCTACATTTCTTAATTTTTGCAATACATCCTCATATGAAAATAATTGATTTAGTTTTTGGATATTTTATGTGAAAATTGGAAGAAAAAAAATTCTTTGGATAGTTATCTTAAAATTTTATTTTTTTAGCATTGCTTCTTTATTTTTTGTAAACTTATATATAATGTGAAATTTTAACTCAATATAAAATTATTTTTCATATTATTCATTCAGATTCATTTCAGTGCCTATATTATATATATTTGTTTTTGTAATATTTTTTAATTCTTTGTTTGAAAGTGCTAATTGTATAAAAAAATTCAGTGCAGTTTATAAAATTTGCATTTAGTACCATTTTACCATATTTTGTTTTATATTTATTTATCAGTCTGTGAGTCAATATATATATATATATATATATATATATATATATATATATAATATTGTCTCTGAGATCTTAACTTCAACTGAATTTGTAGAATATGCTAAAAAATCCCTTTTTCTTTTAGATATGTGATAACAACTTTGGATGAATTAGTTGCAGATGATTATATTTTAGTTTATCTTCATGGAGCCACTGAGAGAAGTAATATGCCCAGTTTTGGTTGGTTAAAAAGATGTTACCAAATGATTGATCGAAGGTAACAGGAATTATTTTTCGTAAAAATGCGTAACAAATTTATTGATTTAAGAAATTAAAATCAATTATTTTTATAGAAAATGCAAAATTAACCTTTAACTTTTTCTTAGCTGTGCATATTATTAAA
>JAOUZG010028144.1:162149-182394 GCA_026289955.1 Argiope argentata
ATGCAAAATTAACCTTTAACTTTTTCTTAGCTGTGCATATTATTAAATTGCATTTATTAAGAGGAGAGGTCTTATCTGAAATCTTAAATCCTGCTTCTGTCTCTTTATCCCTAGATAAATAATCTTAATATATATAAATTACGTGTCACGTTGTTTGTCCGCGATGGACTCCTAAACTACTAAACCGATTTTAATAAAATTTACACACCACATGCAGTTTGATCCAACTTAAAAGATAGGATAGTTTATTTTTCGAAATACCAATTAGTTCGGGAGAAATTAATTAAAACCCCTTAATTTCTGTTAAATTTAAACCTGTAAAGTTACTTTCCGAGTGAAACATGCCCTTCCGGAGCAGCGATCGCTCATGAGTACCTTTTCGTCCAGTAAAACCGCGTTTTTAAAATTGCCATCGTTACGCGTCCGTTCAACTTATACTCAATATCGCTGTGGAATCGGATGGACTTTTTATCGTAGACCACGGAGGTATAATTTATTTTACGAAATATCGACGCAAAAATTAAATATCGATTTTTTTAAAAAAGGTCCATTTTGGCGGGTATATTTCTTGAACGGCCCTGAAAAATAGACGCTTTGCTGGAAAAATACAGAAAATATGTTTTCTGAAAGGCAATACGATATAGTATTCTGCAATATAATTTAAAAAATCGAATTTTTTAAACTGAATTTTTGACGAATTTTTCAACGAAGAGGCAAAATTTCGCTTTAATATTGAATTACGCCGAAACTTTTCAAGATAACTCAATCAAATTTTTTTTTACATAAAATTCGATAAATTTTTCAAAATCGTGTGAAAGATTGAAAAAATCTGATAGAAAATTGCGCATTTAAAAATTATTTTGTCGTTTATAGGGTTTCCCTCTTCAACATTACAAATATAATCCATTGATAAATAAAAATGAGACTAAATTTTTTTTGTATAATTTGCCATTGCTTTGGCACACCCTGATCAATTTTGAAAACAATCCTGCAAAAATTACGCGTCTTATGAATTCCTTCCAGTTTTTCCACCTCGCATACTTCACCTGAAAGTTGGGACACCAGTAATACAACTACGAAACCTTCCTCCACCTAAATTATGCTATGACACCAGACTACGAATGACTAGACTTAATAAGTATGTAATCGAAGCTACGATTATTACTGGATGTGCTCGAGGAGTGTTGGTTTTAATATCCCGCAGTCCATTAATTCCGTCGGACTATCCTTTTGAATTTAGAAGAGTGCAGTTTCCCGTAAAAGTTTGCTCTGCAATAACCGTTAATAAGTCACAAGGACAGAAATTAAAAGTAGCAGGGATCAATTTAAGAGGAGACTGTTTTTCAAACTGCCAATTTTATGTAGCTTTCTCCCGAGTCAGTTCATCTAGTAGCTTAATAAATTTATCAACAGAAAAAAAAACTCCAAAAAATGTTGTATACAAAGAAGTTCTTGCTTAAACACAGGTATAACAATAAAATGTAGATGGCCTGCGTTTGAAAAGAAAATAACTACTTTAAAAGCATCGTTAAGGATCGGTAAGGAAAAGGACATATATATAAGGAATCCAGGGGCGCCGCAAACCCTCCCAAAATTAGGAAAAAATTATAGACAATAAGTAATTATTATAGAGGAATTTCGTAACTAAGTGCACGAAGCACTGTTATCCCCCCCCTAATTCCATTACCCGAGCAATGCCGGGTACGGGAATGCTAGTATAATAAATATTTTTCCATATAAATAATTGAATAAATATTTTTTTTAAAGAATGCTTCTGAAAATTAATATTAAATAAGACATTATTATAACTTTTTTTCTTATTATATTTCTGTTTACTGTAAGACTGTTTAAGTTTTGTAAGATTTAGTTGTTTTGTAATCAGATTTTTATAATTTTTAATTTTATCTTACTGCAGGTTGCGAAAAAATTTGAAAGGATTGTATTTGGTTCACCCTACGTTTTGGTTAAAAACTATTGTTATTATGACAAGACCTTTTATCAGGTATGTTTTTCATTAGATATTTACTTCATGAATTATTTCTTTTAACAATTAATTCTTTCTAATACTTTAGAAAATGTTTTTTCTTATTAACATAATTCTGTGTTTTTCTTATTAACATGGTTTAAAATATTAGCTCTTTAAAACTATTATAATAAATAAATTTTCACATTCTCAAGTTTTCCAAAAGGTTCTGTATATGCTTTCAATACATTTAATTTTAAAGTCAATTTTCTTGTTTTTAATTCATTATATTTAAATGTTAAGAATTTTTTTAAAAAATCATGAATTTTTATGTTTTTAAAGTTATTCATTGTTACTGAAAAAAATAACTTACTTTTTCAGCTCAAAATTTACTCGCAAGTTAAAATTTGTGTATAATTTGAAGGAGCTTTCTAATTTGATACCTTTGGATTATGTTTGCATTCCAGACAAAGTTAAGCAGTAAGTAATTATAATTAACTTGTAAACTACTTCTAAATAATTTTATTTATCCAGAAACTAATGGAATAAATTAGAATATATTTTTGGGGGATTTTAATTTTTTTTACTTACTTTTTTTGTTTGTTTTACTAGATAAAATGAAGTTTCAATACCTTGAAATTTAAAAGATAAATGAATAAAATACTTATATTTTTAAAAATACTATAGTGATATGGGACTACTTCCATTAGAAATGCTCATATATGCAATAAACAGACAATTAAAACAGCAAATTTTCAATGTCAGACTAATTGGCACAATCATGTACAGGAAGTTATTTCTAAATGATTTATTAGAAATTAGATATAACCAATATTTTTGAAACCAGCTGCTTGCTTGAGGTGAATTAGTATATAGTAATAATAAAATTGGAGATATCTTTAATTAACAAAAATTGGTGGACATGCATTTATCTGGAACTTTAATTTCCAGTAGAATTGTTTGGTGAAATGCTGCTATTAATGTTTAAAATGTGCTGCTATTAATGTTAACAGTGCATATTATTAAAGAGAGAAAAAAAGTATTGTGTGTAAAATGCAATATGTAAGCATGATATGATTAATTATTAGTATTTTTAAATGATTGAAACATTTTTTAAGCTTACGGTATTGGCTATGTCTATCGAAATTAGTGTAAATTTTTCAGAAGAAAACGCAAGCATATTAAAGAGTTTATAGATTGTACTTTAAACCACTGAACTTCTAATAATCCAATAAATAAAACTTTTAATCTATTAATTGCTGCTTTGAAAGTTATAATATGTTTTTGACTTAACTGTATACTTTTGTTTAGGACATTATTCTTTTATTCATACATTCTGTAATTATGAGGTTTGGCCACTATCGTCATTGAAAAGTTAAAATAGTGCAGGAAATATGTATCATGGGTTCTCTTTTGTAATATTTAACATGATTTCTAGGAGTTTGAATTTGATTTTATTTTAAACATATGTAATTAATCTGTTTGATGAAAAATTGTATATTGGAAGGCTTTATTTTATTTTAATGAAAAGCTCTAGAGCACACAAATATTTACTTCTGGTATTTGTAAAAATAATGACTTTTTGCATACAAATTTATTCTTAATTTGTAAGGGACACTAAATATTTTTGGTTGAATGTATGAAATTATAGATTCATGTATATTTTTTTAGAAATGAAACTTCATTTATCCTGTGAAATTTCAAGTTTACTTGTTCTGTTTTTAGTTCTGCCGTGTTTTTACAGAAAGCATATAATTAAATTAAATAGAAATATATTAAGGAAAGTAAATAAATTTTCCAATTTTATTTCATAAATGAAATAGAACAAAAATTTTCTGTTCATTAAAAATATTTGTAAAAATTGTTTGATTTTTATTTATATTTGGAGCTTACTAACAAAGATGTCTTTAATGAAAGTAAGCATTTTAATGTGTGTGTATGTGGTTGCTACATTTTCAAAAGATCTTAAATTTATAAGAGTGCAAGCTATAATATTTATTTAAAAGAATATATTAATGCAAATATCTTTCAATAGAAAAAATTATTAACACTTTTGTGAACACTTCTTATTTTCTTAAATTTTGACCTGTATTTTAAAATGGTTGCTTCATTTCTACCATCTGGAAATATATAATAAGCATTTATAACTTTCAAAACTTTTGTAATTGTGGATTTCTTTTTTTTAAGGAGTTTTGTTGCAATTAAAATTCTATACTGCCATCCTTCAGTATAGTTTTTAATATAAATGCTTCATGTTACATGGTTTTAATAATGTTCTATTCTATTTTGTTTTGTAACATTTTTTGCTCACATTTCCCTATTTATTATGCCTAAAATTTGTGTTGCCAAACCTTACTAATATTATAACCTCACTAATATGTGTTCTTTTTTAACTACTTAAGATTTGATGAGGACATGTTTCCTGATTAGCCTTTCAACTTTTATCTGCAATGGTAGGTTTTTCTACTTGCTGTATTAAATTTAAAACAAAAAAGTAATGCAATGGTAATGAATTGCAGTAATTTAAAATAATATTTATCTTAATAATCCTTTTAATTTGATCATTTTATTGTCAATTTTTCATTGTGAACATCCTTATTTTAAATGTGTTTTCTGGCTCTTTTTCTTTTATTTCTACTGCAAATTATTTTTAAAATAATATTGTTACGAGCGAGCAAAACGCACGCCAAAGGTGAAAACGCTAGCCGCGCGTCACGGGATACTCCGCGCCAGCCGGGTTGACTTGGCGAGAAGAATGTTCTGGTAACCCCGAGAGAAGTCTGGCTGCGCCGAGGTTTTTCTCCCTTACCGCGGAAGCCTCTCGGAACTTCCGCCGTAGCACGGCCACGCTTTCGCCCGACTATATAAGAGGTGGGTTGCCTCTTCCTGGCAGTCGATCGCTCAAAGTGGATCTCGCTCTTTGAGAAGAGAAGCGTTTCGCTTACTTGTAGCTTTTCGCTTGAGCTGTGTTTGCGTTTGCTGTTAACGCTGTGTTATTGAGCTCGCTGTGATTGACTGTTGCTGTGCTATACTATAGCTGCTTTGCAAACCGTGTTTATTGTGCGTAAGACTTGTATTTACGCTGTAAGTGACTGATTATTGCTGGACTGTGCTTTCTGAAGTTTTACTTTTCCCAAGTCATCCTGTATATACCTGTAAATAGCTGTAAATAAATTTGTTTGTGCTGTCCTCATATAAAGTCCATTCAATCCGAACCTGCTACGCTAAAAACGTAACAATATTTTAAATGTTTTTTATTGTAATATCTTTGCCTTTTAATTATTACTTCATTTCTTATTACTTATTTTCTATTATTACTTCATGTATTTGATTCTACTAATCTGTTAGTTGTACTTATTGTTAGTTTTACTAACTAAATACACATATAAAAAATCGGATGTTATAAATTCAATCACATCAAAAATATATCGATTTAATTTTAAGAATTCATTAAGTATAGTGTTATTTTTTAATAAATGCCTTCTGTTTATCCCTTAGCAATTATCTCATAAAGAATTTCCTTTTATGTAATTATTCTTTGTTGATATTTAACTAAAGAAATTAATACTAACTACATCTCTTGATCATATCTACAATGCTAATTATACCACCTAGTCTCATTTTTATAAATACAGTTAAACCTCACTTAATGAGCATCTCAAATTGCAAACAAAATAAAATGCAAAATATAAAAAATGACTCATTTACTAGTGGTAAAGACATATGCTGGATTGTCTTATATCTGTGTGTGTTTAGTACTTGTTTAAAGGAAAACCTTTTTTATCTATGTGAATTTTTTTTTGACCTGATGGCATTATCAAAACAACTCCAATGGAAGGGATGGTGAATCATTGCCTGTTATGCATTAATCAATAAGATTGTGTCTTGGGTCAAGATTATGGGGTTAGAGGTGGATAGCAATGATATTGATGGAAAAATATAACCAGAACTACTGAAGAATTTACGCAATCTTATTCTGTGTAACCATATAAAGCTGTTGAAAAAATTTGGTCTGAAAGAAGCAATGATTTGGAGAGGAAGAAATGACAGGCTCAACAGAACAATAATATTCCTGTGAAATCAAGGAAATACTGAAAGTAAGAGAAAGGATTACATCTTCTATTTGGAAGCACAATCCTGATAAGACAGTGACTGAACATTCATTTAACGATAATGCCATATTTTCATAATTAAAGTTGCAAGAAACAAATGTCTTTAGACAATTTTCTTCCTTAAAAAGCATGCATTATTAATAATTATTTTAAATTTGTTTGAGTCCCCCCCACTTCTATTAAAATGAAATGTATCATCTCCTTTTTAAGTCAATTCATATAAAAAAAATTAAAAAAATTATTTTGCTTCATGAGAGTTTTGTATTATGAATAAAATTCGGAAACAATTTATGCTCATTAAGTGAGATTCCATTGTTTATTATGTTAAAAATTAATGATGATTTTTGTTTGAATGTAATAAGCAAGGCCTATAATAGTAGTTTAAATATTGAGGCAAAGTGATAAGGTTTTTAAAACAAAAAGAACATTTTACTTTACAAGTTTTGATACTAAAAGGCTTTCAGCTTTTTTAGGTTTCTCATTGTGCATTAAGAATAAGACCAAATCCAAGCTTTTAGCTTAATAACAGTAATTTTTGTTGTCATTCTATAGCTACTTTTAATGTATGCATTCTCTTGTATATTACATTATAAGCATTTATGAAATTGCTTAAAATCTGTTTCTTCATCACTTGTAAATTAAGTATTACTTTTTATATTAGTATTACTTTTTATAGGCCTCTTAATCATTCCAAATTAGTTAAATTCTGACTAATTTCTTAAGATACCTTTTATGTTATTTTGCCATAATCTAAAGGAAATAATCTATGTAAATTTCTGAACTTTCTAAATGCTCATCTAATTATCCTTTGAAATATATTGAAGCATTTTTTTATATTGCCTTAAAAGCATTACTTTCATGTTATTCTTAGGTTGGATTTTGAAAAATCTATGAGAGAATACTTCCGACAGATGAAAACCCATAATTTAAATTCTAATCCTGTGTATATAACATACTTGAACTCTCTATATAAGACAGAAATGTCCTAAGATGAAAGAACTGCAAGAACTGCTTTTTTAAAAAGACTAATTGCTTAAAGAGGTCTTCATCTACCATATATAATGAGCTTTATATATGATCTCAGAGAGTTATTTGTTTTAGCACTTACTTCAAAAGAAAGTTAATGAGTAAGTCAATTCCATGGTGGATTTTAAACTGGGATTGTTTTCAAATCTGTATTGTTGAAATCGTGATAAATTCTATCTTATGTTGAAAGTTATAATGCATTTTCTGTTAGATTTTGATAGGGATGAAAGAAAATGATTGTTTATGAAAAGTTCCAAATTAATAGGTTACTGGAACTATTAATATTTTAAAATTTGTAGTAAGTGATAATGTAGCTTCAGATTTAATGTAAACATAAATTATTAATTTTTACAGAAATCGTTATGATAGGACATTTGTATTTATTTTAATTTTTGGTAAAATAATAAATAATCAAACTGTAAATTAATTATTAAACATTTTTCCTGTTCTGTCTTAAGTTTTCAATTTATCCAATTAAAAAATTACTCTCTATTATTTGAATTTAAATTGTTTCCTATTTTTCTTATAATCAAACTTATTTAATATTCATTGTATAGCAAAGGTACTTTTACATGTTTAGTGATTCTTAAGTTGCTTAATACAAACTGATAAAATGTAATGTTCAAAAAGTTATAGATATCATTGATTTAACTGTGGGTTTTTTGTTTTACAAACTATCTCATAAGTTGTTAGTGTTATAAATGTTTTATGCTAATAAAAAATTTCGCATCAGTGTTTTGTTTTACACTAAAGGGTTTTTAATTACATTTTATTAATTAAAAGTTGTATTTCAAAGAAAGCATTAAAAACATTTATCTGTGTTTGTTGAACCCTTGTAATACTTTATTCATTTGATCAAAATAAAAAATGTAACTCTTTTATATTGAATTTAAATATTTAGTTATATATAAACTTAAAATGTTAGCTTTAGATTAAATGAAAATTCTTGTTGAAAATATCTGATGCATTTTAAAACTAAATTCCTTTAGACTGTTTTTCAGTTTATAAAAGGTGTACATAATTTACACCTCAACTTTTGTAATATAAGACTGAATTATTGCTTTTTGAATGCTTATGTGCAATTTTCAATTGTTCAGTGTGCTCATGTAAAATATTTAGCTCATTTATTCTTGAATGTACTGTACTGTTTAAAGTATAAAGTAGTATTTATTTAATAGCTTCAGAAATGTTGTAACTTACAAATTATTTATATAGTTAGAGACGCTGTTTAATTGAAAAGTATTTAAATATATATCTAAGAATTGAGTGACTTTGATGCACTTTTTTCCTTACATATTTTCTTTTTGTATATTAAGTCAAACTTGCCATTTTAAATGATGTAATGTTTTTACATTCTTGTTTGATAATAATTATAAATCGACTATATTTTTCTGGTTCCTCTCTAAAATGAATCATTACACTCCAGAGTTTGTAGTTACATATTTATTACTTATTTGAGTGAAAAGTGTTAAATTTTATAAAATGCTGTATGAACATTGAATTTTTTTACTTTTATATTTTAAAATAATGCATTTTGAATTCATTGTATCTGTATAGGAATGTCAATCATTAATTTTTGCAGAGTGTTTTATTTTGTATTATAGTATCATACTTTTTTTACTCGTATTCAGTCCTCAATCCATGAAATATATCGCATGAAGCCATAGTGTAATCCTTAAAGATTTGCATTTTCTAAACATAGTATTCTTTTTAAAATAATATAAATGATATCGTGAGTTGAAAAAAAATCGGTTCCTGCCATAAACACTATAAAAAGGGATAAGTTTCCCCTTCTAATCTTATTTTGTTATCATTGTTTATTAACTATGTTGTTTTTTTTACCTAAATATAATACAGTTATATTTTGAAAAATAGCAAGAATAAAACTCAACCCAAAAAAATTACTTTTGGCATTTTTCATATTTTTATTTCTAATATATTCAGAAAATTTTATTTTTATAGAAATTCAGGTATGCTTTGATCTTTATCCATCTACATATATTTCAGAAATAATCCACCCATATTTAAATGCAGTATATTTTACTTTAGTTTGATATGTTGCAAAAATGAGTGATAAGGATGTAAATTCCTAAAAATTGCATTTCCTTGGGTTTCTAGAAAATAGTAACCCTGTGTTACATAGTAGTTAATGATAGTGAGTTAGCTTGTACATAGTATTACTAGTGATTTTTGTTTTGATTTTTAAAAATATTTGCAATTGTTTGTCATGTTTAATTGAACTTTCATTTTGTATTGATACAAATGTGCATCACTTGCTTTTTTGCCTTTTGAAAAATAATTATAAATAGAATTTATTTTACATTTTTGGCACCAGATAGAAATGCTATCTGGAGTAAAAATTGATTCAATAATTAAAAATATTTTTGTTAATTCCAATTTAATATATTCTAGTTCAAAAATGTTTCAATTTATTTTTTTCACTATGCTTATTTGTACTTTTATATGTTTGCTGCTAATAAAATGTCTGCAGTTAATTTTTAACAAGCTTTATTACAAATTAGTACAAATTATTTTTAAAAAATTGTTTTGGTTATGTCAGTATATATATTCATTATAAATTATTTAATTAAAACAATATTCCTATTAGTTATTTAAGTTTTTTAAAATCATCAATATGAAGATTTTTAATTTTTTAACCATACATTATGAAATGAAGAAATACTTTCCATATTGCATTATTCCCATTTTTTTATCTGAATATATTCTGTGACATAAAATGATTAATATTTCTAAAGTTATTTATATTTTATACAAACTATTATAATGAGTATAGATCAATATAGTTTGAACTCCTGCCAAAATATAATTCATTTTGGGATGCATAAGTTCAAAGTATTTTGTGCAATGGTATAAGCCAAATAATTTTTATGCTAAAAAGTATGATGCCATTATTACATATTAAGGATTTTTAAACGCTGCACTTATGCATGTGTTATAATTGCAATATTAGATGTAGTAATTAATAGTGTTATTAACTTAATCATATTAATTTAGAAAAATTATTATCTTCTCATTTTACTTTTAAGTTATCAGTTATTTCCTATTGCATTTTAATCTGAAAGAATTTAAGTACTTATTTTATTATCATCATCATTCTAAATAAGAGCAGGTGTTTTTTTTTTAATTTAAAGAAATTCATTTACTTCCTTTTTTATGATTTTGTATTGTAAATGATTTTGTTTGAAATATTTTCCTGGTCACTAATTCTTGTATCTTATTCATTTTACTTGTCACATGTATAGAAACTGCCTTACTATCCAAAACTAACTTATGCTGATTTTTGTCATTTGGATAAATAATATGCCAAATATTATGCTATCATTCCTTCATTTACATTTCATATTCTGTATATCATAAATAGAATTCATTTACTTGTTATTTCATAAACATTAAAGCTTCGGAACCTTATTTTGTGAACCATTTAAAATATCTTCGTGCTATGCATGTTAATGTGATTTCAAAGCTAAACTATTACAGATTTATTTAATTTATTTTCTATGCAATAAAGAATCTGGATAAAAATTCAATTTGCTGGATTAAAAAAATTTTTTTAACTTATTAATGTAGAATTATTGAGATTGTAAAACTGCAGCAGTGTTAATAATTTGTAGCTGTCCTGGCTGGATATTGAAAGGTCTAACCAGTGTTATAATAACCACATATGGCACATAGGTATAATTTTTATTCCTTCAACTTAGAATGATAAATGACTTAGCGATTCATATTAAAAAATTGGTCTCTTCTTTCAATATTTGCCAGATCCCCTGATTTTGTAATTATACCAATAGTAATTTGCAATAACTTAAAAAAAGTATTTGTGTTTACTGGTTGCAGATTTTCTTTATACATCCTTTTATAATTATTTCTTTTTATAATTTAACATAATATACTTCTGACCATATTTTTTCAAGATTTATAAATAAAATGCAAGACTTAATTTTTCTTCATATATTTATTGATAGTTTTGTTTAAGTGGACAATGCATTTTTCAGTGAATAATTATTCACCAGCTATAGCAAAACTTCCATCCTGCCAAAACATGTGGATGTCCTGTCACAGCAGATAATAATACGGGTAAGGTCATCTGCTCAAAATAGCCTTTTAACTTGCAGTAATTATACAATGCAACTCCTGGCCAGATATCTTCCAAAGAAAAAAAGTCTTGATCATGGTGATGGGTTCACTGAAGTGGCAAAATCACCATTATTGAATTTCCATGGGGAGTGAAAATCGGCTTGCCGAATTGAACCTCTTATGTTTCCTACATTTTTGGCATTTTTCCAAAAATAGAAAATCCATCCTGTTGTTCCTAAGTATCTAAAGTGAAATTATTACCAGCCACTATGGATAATAATTTTGTGATTTATAACTTATTAATAGCCTTATATTAAAAGCGATAATGGGGACAGTCTTAACCTTTCTGAGTGATATGCTTTGTTATAAATCCATTAAAAGATTTCTTGAATTCATTTCAAATAAATAGTCTTGTATTTAAAACTATGAAGTAATCAATATTTATAAAATTAAAGATAATTCTAGTTTTTTGTCTATTGTACTACTAATCAAGCACATTGCATTAATGCCATAACATTCAGATACACTGTTAAGTGGGATTAGTCTCTTAAATTTGCAAAAATTTATTTAAAAATATTGATAATGTGTTTTTTTTCACTATAGTGAAAGGAAACTCAAGTTGTCTGTAAATAGCATAAACTGAATGAAATAATCCAAAGCATTAATTATTTGCTTCTGAAATTATTTTTAGGCAGATCATTCAATTTTCAAGGCATTAGAATTACTTTCAGGACAATTTTATTCTGCATAATTATATATATGTAATTCTTTATATTATGAATTTGAGTTATTTCCCTCTAGTATTTCTTACTAAATAATTTAAGTGCACTCGTCAAGCCGAATTGTCATTAACAAGTGTTTCATATCATGAATCTCTAAATCCTGTGTAGTTAAGTTTAGTAGCACATTTTTGTTTCACTAAAGAGTAGGGAAACAGAAGATTTTTTTCTTCCTTCATTTAAATGTTTGCATTGTAGTTTGAGCATAGTAAAATTTATTCATTGCATGTCTTGACTGCACTAGATGTGGAAAAGATAATATTTGGCAAAAGAAGTCTAATTTCCATCCACTTTTTTTTAAAGCATGATAATGTTTATAGGTTGGATGACATCTGTAAGTAAACTGTGCATACATAGTGCAAAAATAATTTAAAACACTGTGCAGAGCAGGTTATTGGATCTAGAAATACTAAATTTGACTCAATGTTAATTGTACTCAATATTGGTTAGATTTAAGTATTTTGCACCAGCAAGTGTCTATCTGGATGATAATTTCCACTTGCTTGTACACATTATGAAGTTCCTCTTTTAATAAAATAAGAGCTCAAAGTTCAATTCTACATTTCCTTGCATCTTTAGCATATTAATAATTTGGTTTAGGTTAATTTTTAGTTTATTTATTTTAGGAAAATGTATCTTTATCTATTATAATTACAGAATAATCATCTTTTGCATTGGTGTACAATATTATTGAATCTGAGGCTTTGTGTTTACAAGTATTCTAATGAATTAATGTTATAAATATATAGGAATCTATCATATATAGGAATGTAACCAATTATATTTGATTAACTTTTTGATGCAATTTTTTATGGTTAAATTTTTAATTCTCATGTAAAAATGGTTTTTTTTCTCTGCAATTACCCTTATAAAATTAGGATTTATTTATCCACTAATGAATGAAATCTAATCTCAGTGTTGTATATGTCCATTAGGGCCTAAAAGTTTAAGTGTTGATATTATCTTAGTATTTGATCATTCACCGAATTTACATTTTTTATAAACTTGTTTATTTAGAAACTACAAAAGTAGAGCTTTTTAATTGATTGAAATTGCAGCAATCTCTAAGCCTAGTAGAAAATCCACCTTTGTAAGTTGTTGTTTATAATGTGTTTTAGTCATTGAAACGTTAGTTCTTAATATATTTAAAACTTATTATCATAATAAATATTTAAAAATATTTTTAATTATGTCTCATTGCAGAACTTTTTCTTGTTGTAGTTTCTGTATTTATACTTGTAAAAAATGTTAATTTATTTATATGGACACTTTTTCATTACTACATTTTTTTAAATTTATAAAAAGTGATATGAGAACAGTTAGATCAAGCCTTAAACATTATCATGCTATAATACCTGAATCTAAATATATGAATCTCCTTTAAATATTTTTCTTTATTGCTCATATATATTTTCGATGTTGTATATTTTTTATAAAAATTATTCACATCTTTTACGAATTACCTGTTGAAGCATTAAGAAATGTCTGGATTCTTTTTTTTAAATCAGAACATTCGTCCATATGTGTTCCTTTGCTTTACAATCTGCTATCCTTCCATTTTTCTGAAAGTTTGCCTGTGAAATTAATTTGATATAACCCAGTGTTGTATAATTTTTGTGTACATATATTGCTATACTTGTTGAAAAAATTTTATGATGTAGTTGGCCTGTAGAGAGATACATTCCAAGCTTCTAGCACTTATTTCTGTTTCATAAAACTTTAATTTAATGGTTAATATTCTGTGTTATTTGTAAAGAAATGAAATATGAAATAAAGCTTTCGAGTTATGGTTGTTGTCTCTAATTTATTATGACTGTATTATTCTGCGAATCGAGGGAAGTATTTATATCTGCGTGCAGCTTCCTTGCTTATTATGTGCTGCATAACTTTAAAAAACCAACAAACTGAATTCCATTCAGGGAAAATCTGTCTATAAATTAACCCTTTCCTGGGCCGTAGTAAGTAAGCTTGCTGCCAAATTCATCCATGTTTAAATTAAGATAGGTGATTAGCATTAATTTTTCACAAATATTTCAAAAAGATAAAGTCCTAGTTGCTTTAGTATGTCATCTCACACAGAAGGTGTCTTCAGTTATTACGTATTAATTAATTATTGGGAGTACATATTAATTTGGTTTTTTTTAAAAATATGACTGGCTGCTTGGATGTTTCATAGTGATGGTTGATTTCGGTGGTTTTAGAGTATTTAGGCATCTGTTTGTAATTGAATTCATGTCGCTTTAGTTTCATAAAAAATGTAAATAAAATAGAAAAAAAACTTGAAGGAATTTCTTTGTTGAATATATCAAAATTTGTGCTAAGATTGTGTTTCTGAAAAAGCAAAAAAAAAAAAAAAGTAGTATCTATTGTTGGCAACAATGATTTCAAAGTCGACAATGAAAGGCTTTTTTTCCCTCACTTTTCTGTCATGCAAATCTTAAAAATGACAAAAAGAAAATATATTTTAGATTTTAAGGTTGAAGCTATTTAAAAAAAGTTAATTTAAAGGTGTATAAAATGTAATTTTTTTTATCGGTGAATATTTACAAGATCAATAAGCAAAATGAAATTATTATATTAATCCATGAGTAAACTTTCAGCTGCAAATTCTGGAACTGTTTATTTTGATAACCTGTTTATAAAAATTTTTAGGTTCCTATAATTTTGTAATAAGCAGATTTTACAGTAAATATTTTGTTAAATTACATTTTTTATAAAAGAAAAGCTTATGATCCCCCCCCCCCCACCGAAAAACATTAATATATCCTCCAACCTCCGTTTAAAACTATTTGGATAAAGACACTATTGGGGAACAAAAGTTACGAAATAAGAATCTTTGATTATCCCTATGAAGTGGTTAATGCACAAATGTCCGAAAATCTCATTTGTATTTTAAACATCTTTTTTCTGACCGATTGTAACAAGTATTTAACATCCGGATACAATTGCAATCACAAGAGCATGCATTAAATTTCATTTAAAAAAAGTATTGCATTTGTAAGCATGTGAAAGGACCGCGATGCTCTGGTGTTAATTTCACTGCTTCGAAGCCAGACTCCCCCCCCCCCCCCCCCGAAAAACCATCGTATAAGCGGGTCAGGGGCTTGTTAAATCCGTTGAGGTCAAACGCCCTCTACTGTTGTCTGGAACTTTAGAGAGTTGTTGCCACCTCAGATGGCATCCTCGTAGTCTGATCTGGTTTAAAATTACGAAATTCGTCCCAAAACAGTCTTAGTGTTACTTTTTAAAACAGTACCTTTATATTAGTAAACTAAAATATCGACCATCAGTCAAGTTTTTGACAAATTTTGTTCAATATTTTAATCCTTTGAACTTGGAAAAGTAATTCGATGCATAATTATTCAATATACAAGGGATTGTTTATTGCTCAAAATTTGTGCGTGTGTGTTTAAAATTGAATTTCTCCGTCTTTTTAGCATTCTGTAGATATTTTCAATAATCAAAATTGAAAAATAAATAAATAAAACGTCAAAATGATGCACCGTCTTGAGTGGTGCCCAAAGAGGCGCCATTCAAGACCACCAGCGAGTGCAAAGGGTTAAAAAAATTACAATTTAAATGCTAAACTTGCATTCAAAATTTTATTTTCCTAATTCTTACATTTTTAACCATCATGTTCACTTATACTCTAACACCTGGATAGATAGACTTCCTCTGAATGAAATTCATTCAAAATTTGATAGAAATTTATCAATGTGGTATTTATCAAATTTCCTCCATTTAGCTCAAAGCAGTTTTGGTAGTTCTTATTCACAGAGCTAGATAAACATAATCCCAAAAATGTATCCTTTCGGGGATGTCTGAAGTGTGCAGATTCTTCAACATCCCGAATTAGTATGTTTTCACGATTGCAACACTTGATCTTCATATACGAGAGAATAAAAACGTTTTACAGCTCTTTCTACCCCTTATTGTTGATACTTTTTATATCAAAATTTTGCAACTCTAAAATCAAGCGCAAAGCGGAAGAAATTTGTTTCAAGATTAAAAACGCCTTTATTTTTAATGAAACTAAAAAATTTTTAAAAAAATCAATGATTCTTAATTATTGATTTTTGTTATAAAACCAAAAAGTAGGACGTAATTAAGTAACTTTTGGCCGTGAGAATAAATTTTCGACTCGCATTCATCAAGTCGTACATTTTTAAAAATTTATACAGCGCATGGATTGCTACAGTCTGGCGGATTTGGTGTTTCAGATGCCCAAGGCGCAATTCAATTTGAGGCCCCCTTCTCCTCCAGTAATATTTATAGAATGCACTCTTTATATATATATATGTGTGTGTGTGTGTGTGTGTATATATATGTTAAGCTCTGCATCTGATTTTTTTTTGTGTTGAAAAAAGGAGGGCGAGAATTAGGTACATAAAATTGAAAATTAAAATCAATTTTTCCATACTATGGACAGTATTTAAAATAATGATAAAAGTTTAGGGTGTGTTAACACTGTTCTTAAAAAAAAAACATAGTTATGCAATACTTTTCAGAGATACATGCCTGAAACTTCATTATATACCAAATCTTTCCTTTAGAATGGAGCTAATTTTCTCTTATGCTATTAAAAGTTCAGCAAAAGAGATTCATTTCATTTAGAATGGAGCTAATTTTCTCTTTTGCTATTAAAAGTTCAGTTTTGTTTTAAAACGTTATCAAAGTTGCGAATTTTAATGAATTTACTTTTTTCCCACTTTCTGAACAGTCATTTTCTTACTATTTCCTACTAATTAAACCGTTCTAATAAACAAACAATGCCTTTTATTGAAAAACTGAGAAAACGGGTAGATTAATTTGCATTTAATTATTTAATTTTGTTTCAAATTAAGTTTCTTAAAAAAAGGAAAATAATAAAGAAAAGAAAAATACTTCAACTAATATTGATACTATTATTTATTAAACATTTGAAATATATTGAACTATAATAATAACAATGGCAGTTTCTTCTTTTCGTATATTAAAAACGAATTAAATAGGAACCTTTAGCTTTAGCAAATTTATCAATTAGAGTTTCATACTCTAAGAAATTGACTACATCATTTTCGATGAACATCATGAACATGTAACTTAAATTGAATTTTGATAAAGAATTCCTTAAATAATTTTTTACTCTTTTAAGCACCGAAAATGAGCGTTCACCACTTGCATTACAAATGGAAATAGTTAAAAATATTTTTAGAATTGTCTCTACTTTAGGAAATGTAGACTGCAGTCCTCCGATTATTAATTTGTACATATCAATAGGATTTGTAATATTTCTTCTTTTATGAGGGCAATAAAATGTACAAGTTCATCTTTAAAATTTCTAGTCACAATATCATTTTTATATTTTGCGCATATGTTATCCACGCAGTCATTAAATTTGACATCGGACATATTTTTAAAAAAAAATCCAAAATCCAATAAAACCTCACTGTAAATCGCACCCCTTCACGATAGATCTGCAAATAATCCATCACAAATAACCTTGTGTATATTAATAACAAAATTTTCATTTGGACTAAAATTTGTTTCGTTTAATGTTGTTTCGTCAAATTGCAGTTTTCTTTTATACGTGTTTCCCGATAGTTCCAGTTCTTGGTCAATGCATTGGTGCCAATCTCAATGTCTTCGAAGTTGGTCCGGACTATCTTTATAAAATCGGAAAGCGATAGTAATAATTTGTTGTAAGCAGTAAATTATACTGTGTATCTTGCAATGATTTGCTTGTACTATTTATTCTTTGCAATAATTTATACCATAAAACAGTTAATAAAGCTGTTTCATAATATTCGAAACATTCTGCCTTTTTTTTTTTTTTTTTTTTTTTTGCCTCCAATTTGCTTACAGGTTTTTCAGTATCCGACATGCTAATTTTGGTTAGAACTTCTTTAATATTTTGATAATTACTTTTTAATTCAAAAACTGCGTCTGCTCTTGATGACCACCTGGTGTCACTTATTCCTTTTAAATTTGGAGATTGATTTTCCAAACTATTATTAAGCACATTCCATCGTCGAGTAGATGTCGAGAAATATACATATAAATTCTGAATAAAATCAAAATATTTTAATGCACCAGAACATGATTCTGCTGCACAACTTCCTATTAAATTTAATGTATGGCTTACGCATGGTACAGAGACGACTGTATTTGTGTGCTGTTTTAGTCTTGCTTGCAGTCCACTGTATTTCCCTGCCATATTTGCTCCGTTATCGTAAGTTTGGCCCATACAAGTTTTAATATCTATAGACAAATCTTTTAAAAACTCAAGAATTATTTTTTCTAAATATTCAGAATTATGGTTTTGAATATTAATAAAGCCGAAAAATCATTTTTATGTTCCCATTTTTACTAACAAATCTCAAAATACAAGTAAGTTGGTCTACCTGGGATATATCCGGAGTAGAATCCACAATTGCTTCTTGAAGTTTAGCTAATAGATGTTTCTAAACTTCATCACCCATTAAACTTAGGAATTCGTCACATATCGTGTGAGACAAATAATCGACATTTCCACTCCCTGGATTGTTAAATTTTTCCAAATGCAATTTTAGAAAACTGTCAAATTCTGCCAAATAATCAATGCAACTCAAGAAATTTAATTTTCGATTGGAAGTTGTATCTTCTCTGAGGCCACGAAATGTTTAACACAGTCAGAATCAGCTATTTTGTTTTGTTTCTTAAAATTACAAATTGTTGACTCTTGTGTTCCATTCTTAGATCGCTCGTTTATTTCTTCGAATTCGCATTCTGCTTCGGCTAGCTCATCGGTTTTTTCTTAAGCATATTCTGTTTTAATTTGTTCGTCTGTCTTTTTAGGCATGCATTTTATTTCATTTCGCTCACCAATTTCTTCGAATTCATTTTCATCTTCAGCTTTCTCAGGGATTTTTTCTTGTGCACATTTTATTTCAGTACACTTATCAACATTTTCAAATTCGCATTGTATTTCAACTTGCTCATTAATTTGTTTCAATTCATATTCTACTTCTGCTTGCTCATCGTTTTTTTCATGTGCATATTCAATTTCAATTTGCTCATTGGTTCTTTTAGATACACATACAGTATCAGGTTACTTAGCTGCTCTTTCTGGCTTGTTTTCCATTTTAGCTTGTTTTTCAAACGTTATAATGAATTTATTGAGTGAATTTTGATATCATTCAACATATTCATCGTTTACTTTTTGAGTTTCAAAGCGCCCGATTCAAACTTTCTTTTCGGCGGCATCGCTAATACATATTGTTAAAAAATTAGTCGCATAAAAAATATTAGCTGGACTTAAGAGTGCCATATACAGAGAAAGAAACCCGATGTCGACAAAAGCGCATCCTATCGGTGGGGGGGATAGGGCGGTGACTAAACTAACGAAAGAGGAAGCTTTAAGAGTGCCGTATACAAACCACCCACAATTTTCAAACGTAATGTTATAATATGGGAAAATATTGTACCCGTGTTTCGTTTGCTATTACGGTGTCTTTATTATGAAGTCATTCTGCTATCGGAAGAGGGAGTAAAAACACAGGTTTCTCCCGAAGGAATTTTTTTTCGTAGGTGTCAAAATATTTTTAAATATTTAATAAAATTTGAAAATTGTCAACTGCGCCATTTAAAAGATTTTTTAAAAAAATCTGTCATAAATAAAATAAAACTAGAAAATGAAATAAATTCGTTTTGGTATCTTCTTTCCGATACATATAATTTTTTTAAAAAAAAGAAATTAGGAGAATGAGTACAAACAGCATTTTAGACTTAAACTTGGAAAAATAATTTGAGCTCCCCCCTAAAATTTCTTTAACTCCTCCCTTTCGCAGTGGAATACACACTAAACCCTCCTTTTACCACGTGATGGATTGTTACTTTTATTATCTGGTCTTCACCCCGTCTTCAAATTTCAAGCTCAGCATTATTTTCTTTCTGCTTTTTGTTTTGTTTTATTTTGTTCACCATCACAGCTGTGGTCATCTGCGCCTACACAATCTACACTTGTTTCAGCGAATACTACCGCAACCCTGAAAACAAAATTAGTAAACTTTTGTAAAAAGAATTTGAATTTTGCATATTTAGCAGCATTTCCGGAGGGGCTAATTGGTGGTGATAGAATTTCAGAAGTAAAATGCACAGCAAATATTACTCCGGATAAAGTAAAAAAGTTTTTAAAAAATTTATTTTGGAAACTAAGCAAAGATGAAAAACCACCATAAATAAAAATCATAAATATTATTTTCAAGTGCAGGTTCAGCTGCATATAACACACACACACACACACACACACA
>JAOUZG010028144.1:197394-226940 GCA_026289955.1 Argiope argentata
CGTACTTCCTAGTATTATCTTTTTTAAATCAACAACTTTCATATCTTTCGTAATAGTTTCTCCTAATTCCTCCGTCAGCAACTGCAAATCTACCTTCTTCGATCTTCCTAAAAACGCCATTTCTAAATCAACTCTTCTAAATAAACTTCAATAAATATTATAAATTATATACTTTCTTTCAACAACCTCTATAATAATAAAAATAGCTTACTCTTCACCAGAATCGAAATATTAGAAATCTTGGAATTCTTCAAATTCTCGAAATCCTTTCAAAGTTCATTTCTTCAAATTCGTTCGAAATCCATTGGGCTTTGCCCGCGCATTTATGTCGTCGCTTACGTGTAGGCAAATCAAGTTCAAGCTTTTAAAAAATAATCTTCTTTATTAAACATTTCTTTCAACTCACAACTTTCAACATCAAACTTTCCTTTTTAAATCACACACAATTCTAAACAATCACATCGCCATCTTTATTCTCCTCTCTTCCTTTTTTTTTCCTGTTGCCAATCCACAAAAAACAACCAAAGAAAATACTTTTATATTTTTGGTTGCCATACAGGAAATACATAAAAACAAATTAAAGAATGAATTTAAATAAACATAAATTTAAAATTTTGTGACCCTGACATATAGCAATCACCACACAACAAAGAATGCTATAGCCTCAGCATGGAGGACTCTGCTCCGAAACTTGAGGGTTTTAGTTTCTAGACTCGATTCCACCGAACCGTTGTGTAGGTGGCTCTGTTGCACGTTAAATTCGTTCTGGCAAAACTTTTGCCGCTGGTGTGGAGAAAAGGGGGGGGGTTCTATCTCGAATGTCGTCCTCTCATCTGACCGCGATTCAAAATTACAAGGTCCGCCCCAAAATAGCCCTAGTGTTGCTTTACAACGGGATGTTAATATAACTAAATCTAAAATATAGTCTCATCATGTACAAGGGCATTTATCAAGCTAAGCGCCTTTCGGCAACAGATATCTGAACTTTAAGTCGATACTTATGAAAATTAAGCTTCTGAAACTACTTATCACGAAAGACAATTAAAAAAAACACAAAAAAGATTAAAATGAAATCTGCTATGCATATTTCAATGTATCATGTCAGAACGTAATTTCTTCAACGTAATAAGCCTCACGTGCAAGTTAAATTATATTTTTATTCATTTCAATTCTTTCATTGAATGAGTCACTTTAGTACTGCAAACGATAATAAAAATTGTCTCGCATTGATTGTTTAAAAAAAAATTACATTTCCTATTTATTTCAATTCATTTAATCACGTGCTAAAAAGGACATTTTTCTAGGTTTTATTTGCTGTAGTCAGTAACTTACTTTTTTAAAAATCAGAGCTTTTGTGAATGCAATGGCAACATGTTATTAAAAGCTGATTTTTTTTAGATGTTCTTGCAGATAGTAAAATTTCAATTTTTCGCCTACGGATTTTTGTCGACGCCAAAAAACCTCATCCCGAATACATCATGTTCTGACATGAAAAAAAAGAAAAGAAATAGATAATGGATGTTTCAAAAATGTTTTTACTTTTGCACTCGGATGTTTTCTCTCAGATGGTACAAGATTGAGGTTTTATTTATTTTTTAAACTTTTATTTTAATAATACCTACAGAATGGTAAGAAAATGTATACTAATTTTTCGGGGGAATTCAATTTAAAATGATTGCATACATATTTAATTTTTGAAATAATAAACAATTGCTTCTTCTTAGTGAATAATTATGCATTCAATTACTTTACCAAGAGCTAAGGGCTAACATATTCCACCACAAACAAACTTTGTTATTAACCACCAATCTATGATCTTTTCATTACATTACACTAACTCTTGTTTGACAAATATTTTTAGTTAATTTGGAAAATAAATCATTTAAGCTGAATAAATATCAACATCTTTTCCTCCATTTCCTTACTTCTCAACACGATTTTGTTTGTTAATTATTTGATTTACCGCTGAATAAATGTTACTCAATAATTTCTTTTAAGTTGGTTTCCTTAGTTACTAAAATCCACTAAGATTTTTCAATATATGAACTGCCAGATTCGAATCTAAAAGTCTAACTATGCATTTTTATTTTATGAAAGGTTCTGGATGACCGCATGAATGCTAAATTCGTCGAGGCCAAATGTTTCCCGCTGATGTGACATGGAAGTTTGGAGAGGGGGTGTCATAACATATATCGTCCTCAGCGGTTCAAAATTGCGAGGTCTGTTCCTAAACAGCCCTATTGTTGCTTCAAATTCGACTTCAATATAACTGAAACAAAACAGGTTCGAATGTAAACTCTAACAATGTATTTTTAATAGATGTGATTTCTGGGTGTTTTTACATCCATTTTATATCCAAGTTGGATATATATTTATATTCAACCAATCAATTACTGCATGCAAAACTTACAGACTTTTTGTGTTCATGCGATAAATTAATAAAGAAGATAACATAAAACTGGCGGATTTTACACTGTGCTGATATTTTGTTTAAAGAAAGTTCAATAACAAAGGAAACATAAAATATTTTTTTAAATTCTATTTGGAACCGTCTTCTCATGTAGGGGTCTGGAACAACTGCACCGTATTCCCCTGCCTTAGTCAGACTCAGATTATAATGCCTAAATAAAATTGTTAATCTATTTTATATCAAAATGTTACATATTTGAAACATTTATACAATTTCACTCTTTCATTGTTATTCAAGAACTATACTTGAACAAATTGAAAATGCAGAGCAACTCAAGGGGATACTATTATCAATGGGATAACACCTTTTAAGTCTTTTAGCTAAAAGTCAACATACTCATAACAACATATTATGGGACTACCCTGCCTTCATTTTGTTGAACGGTTTTTAAAATTTATGTCAATTACGTTTGTTAAATACTGTTTTACAACCATTAGTAAAAATAAAGTCATCGTTTATACTTAAGTGAAGATGAGTGCGTTATTAAAGGTATAATAGCCAAAATTAATTATTTTTGATAAATTTACCTTTCTAAATTTGTGATTGAAACATTATTTGATTATCATAAAGCAATTTTTCTTACATCCTAAGTATTTTTTCCGACAGAGTGATATTTTTGTTTTTGAATGCATTAAAATATTTAGAAGAGTAGTATTTGTTTTGCATGTGTGCAACTAGATGGCAGCACAATACAAAATGTTATTCTTTACTCTAATGATAATTATTGTATAGTATTTCATTTTTATTATTATACGAAACGTTGGAGAAAACATTTAATTGTTACTCTTTTTAAAATTTCTTTTAGAGGGAACAGATAATGATTTTTTACAACTTGTATATTATCATTTAATATTATATGCATTATCTGATTTAAACTTTTCCTCAACTATTTAGTTCTTGGAAAGAAAGAAAAAGTTATATTATGCGTCATCTAGATTTGCAACTGTTCTGTTAACAGGATCTGAAATCTGACAGTCACAAATTAGTTACCGAAAGTAGTTGTAGAAAATCTCATGCACATTATCAGAGAAGTTTAAAAATTATATATCTAATTTATAATGCACGTTAAATGTAAATATATAGGAAGATTAAACATTAAAGGCACCAGTTGTAAGAATTAAAAAAAGCAATTAAAGAGTGTTTAAATCAAACCAATCACTAGCTATAGATATAAAAATTTGGTCCATAAAGCATAAACCCACACATCTTTATTACTAGTAAAATTAGAGATGTAATTTATACCGATATTAAATACAATCCTTCTTCCTCACTTTTCAATACTGGAAGCAAAGCATTCAATTAAATATTTCATGAAACTGTACGAGTAGTATTTTTAAAAGATATTTATTTACACAAAAATAGTATAAAATTAAAATAAATTTCATAAATACAGGTACATTAAAATCAGAAGGAGTTTTGTACGTCACAGCATATGATGGCGGGAGACAGAGCGATTTTAAAGAAGCTGAAAGAAAATAAAAACATTCGGTATGAAAGTCACAGTTAAATTGATGCTCAAGTTGGAATAATAATAATAACTCAGTTAACAAAAATAAAATTTTGGTGAAATAAAAATTATTGCAGTTGTAGCGCATGAAGTTGAGTTGTATTTTAAATTGAGTTGCTGCTCTTCTTCAACACGCACGCGCTGGAGATCAAGTTCGCTATTTGCAAGCCGCTGCAAAACAATGAGAACTGATTGAATTTCAGTTACAAATGAAATTATTAATAGAAATTAAAAAACAATAATTTTTTCAAAATATTTTCAAAAATCATTAAAAATTTGCACGATTATTAAATTAAAATCATTAAAAAAATTGAATTTTAAGGTTGTACAAAAATAGTTTTTGTCCATGTATATCTTTGAGTGTTACCCCATTAAAAGTCAACATTTTGCTTCATTTTTAATAAATTTAAATACCATTTAAATTTTTTAATAAATCTCTCTTAGGTGCATTTTCTTATCCTTCGAATGGATTTAGGGCTCAAGTTATATATCTAAATGATATGTAAGTTTGGTAGCTCTATGTCAAACGGTTTAACTACGAGAATCCAACAAACACAAACATTCTCTTTTATAATAAACAAATAGATGATCATTTTAGAAAGATTATCCTCTTTTTATATATCTGTAATTCCACATTCTGTTTTTAGGATGCCGTGTCATGCGAGATATTTCCGTTCTTTCTTTTTCTTTTTTTTACTTCTTGCATCAATTGTGTTTTATATAATTACTTTATATGTTTTACTTATGTGTTTTATATAATTACTTTTTATTTTAGAAAAGTAAAGGCACAAAGAAAAAAATCAATTTATCCATGCTCCAGATTGAAGTATGTTTACAAAACATTCCATTCAATTATTAAATATTAGTCTACTTATGCTCTTAATATATTTCTGAAACTAATGTGAAATATTTATTCTAGGAATGAATATCCAAATTATTTAAATGAAATTTGTAGAACATGCATTGAAAGGAAAAACAATTCCGCAGCTACTCTTTTCTTTTAATTCTATAGTTTTTGGTTTTCAAAATATCTTTAAAAATTTTATACTTCTCATTAGAAAATTCTAATGGAGGATCATAAATTATCCATACATCTCAATTAACTAAATTTTGATAAATTTGGATTTTCATACAAGTATTAATTAACAATAATTATTAAATGAATTTAACCTTACTAAGATAATTTTAGCATTGTAAATGTTGCCTTTTCTGCTTTGTCTCTCTCAAACAATTAAAACATCTTTGATACTGCACAGTCAGATTGTTTAGTTATAACTAAAACGAGAAAATTTAATACAAAATATCTTATGCATTTTAAAGAAAACATTTAACTCAGTGTGAATTTTCTTCTTTATTTTCTGCTCTAGGGAGAAAAAAAACTTATTCGTAAATATTAAAATTTTGAAATGTTTTATAATCTGGTGATAAAATTTTTCAATAGTAAATTTTATAACCACCAAATTTTTTGTACATGAAAAATTAAAAACAAATAAGTAAATTTTATAACCACCTATTTTATGAAATAATTTTTTTAAGTTTCTTGTGTCATACTTAACAAAACAAAAATGACCCCTTATTAATGTGGACGAGAGAAAAAAATAGGAGTAAAATAATTAAGTATTCATTAATTAATATTTTTAATAAAAAAGAATCTATAATCTTCAACTAGAATACAAACGATAGAAGAAACGATATTAAATATTTATTTAAATAGATATTAGCAATTGATTAAATGAAAAAAAAATCCAAATAATGTGCCACACTTTCATAACATCCCTTAATGCAATCGTATTACATTATTGCTAAAATTTAAAAATTATCCTTCATTTCATGCAGAGAACGTTTTTAGAACACTTTAATACATTATTTTTCATGATCCTTTTAAAATCTGAGACATTCAATCAAAAGTTATTACAGAATTCTTAGCTTTCCACGTTTTAAATTCAAACTGATTGGATTTAGTAGTTGCTCGAGAGAAATCTGAAAGAACTCTTTCAACCCCTTGACCTATGAACATACTTCTTAATTAGATGCGCATCTTATTTAGGGCATTTATTGTGATTTTAATCCAGTAATTACATAAGGCCATTCGTGAAACTAAAGTGTTTGTAAAAGATTTTCACTTAATTACAAATTTAAAGTAGAAAATTCAGTAATTCGACGCATGAATCATATTCGTTTATCTGTAAGTGAAGGTGCTAAAGAAAAAATAAATCTGCAACAAATGTTCAAACAGAATTTTCTTTCAAAATAATAACAAAAAAAAGAAATTGAATTAAAATTAATTAGTAATGTTTAATTTGCAACATTAAGAAGAGTAAATTAAATTGTGTGCTCTGAGTCAAAGAAACAATTCATGTAAATAAGCTTCACAATGTTGCTCTCAATCGAGGCAAATCCTTGAAGAAAAGTTACAAAACCAATAGCTAATTCACCATTTTTTGGCAACAAACTCCTGCTCTATGAGCCAGACAATCGTCAAAATATTTTAAAAACCCCGTCAAAGCTGTCCAAATATCTTTTCCGTCGTGGCACTATAGAGCGCAAAAGAAAACATACTCGATCTTGTTACATAAACTATTTATACAAAGCTATACTATGGCACATTGCAATTATATAGCACAAAAAAAGAAGGAAAGAAGGCTTTTAAGTATCATCTTGTGGGCAGATCATAAACGGGGATCTGGGGTTGAAGAGTACAAAACAAGTTAAATAAACAGGAAGACATTTGGTATGGACCACCCCACTGTGGGATAAGTGCGGAGCGTTTAAGCTCACTTAGGTTGGACAAATCCCCGGATTTGTTTTTCTAAGGGTAGGGAGAACCCTTAATCCCATTGGATATATTATAGCTTTCAGTTACGGTTGGTGGGAATTTCGTAAGTATGGAAGAAAGATTTCCAATGTTTCCCTTTTAGTGGAGTAGCTATAATTCAGAAATTTTTTATACGATATTGAATCTGTTATCGAGAACTTATTCAATATATCAAGTTTGAGAAATAGCTGGTAAGCTTTTTTTTTTCTTCTTCATATCTTTATAATGGGCTATGAATAACGCTAAAATTAAATAAAAGTCAATTTATAGCAAAGAGGATATTGACTAATTATTTTCACCTGTACGAATACATAGTGATAAACAAAACATTTAAACTCGAAATTTTGACGAATCTCTACATTTTAGACTGCCATCAGTTCGAGAAAGGCATTTTTGGAAAATGTCCCTTTGCGACAAAAATAATTCAAAAACGCTTGTAACAAGACTGTTGAAATTTTGTATACAGACTTTACATCAATTTTGTTAATTTCTATCCAATTTTGTGTAAAATTCGATCAGGGGCTATTGGAAGGTAAGTTAACATGATAAATGTTTTTTTTAAATTTATGACAGTTTACGTGCCCGCTGGCAAATGTGTCAGCGAACTAAGCCGAATGAACGTTTCTTGTTTTTGTTCAGTAGAGACAACAAGAGCCAAGATTACGACCTGGCTACAGACTTTATTTTGAATTTCATTCACAGATCTTAATCTAAACCAGAAGCAGAGAAAAATCGCTTCTGAACCTGTACCCCCAGTGGTATCACTCTATACATGGAGGACTTGGTGACCGCTCCAGCCACTGCACACCCCCCCCCCCCGCCGTCTTCGGTAGTCGGGATTCGAACTCGTTACCCAAAGGAGGCGAATCCTACGCCTTAGCAACCAGGCTATTCTGTCCATAAGTGAAAACTAAAAGGTAAAATTCGATGCACAGTTTTAACATTTATAGCATTGACATCTACTAAATTTTTAACCAAATTCAATGTGGGATCGACAGCCTGTTGATATGTACTTTCAGAATAATGTAAGCGTAAAAACAAAGAAATGCATGATTTCAATATATCAAATTTGATACGGGATTGCGAACATATAAATGAAATTTCTGAGCCCAATTTTTTATTTCAATTGGTTGGGGAAGAGATGTCTAAAACGCGAATTCAATATTTAGATAATTTGAACCGTATACCGAGGATGAATCGCCAAAATTGCCAAGGCGGAAACGATTGACTCAATAAAAATGCTAAATTCCCATTAGAAGATAATATTTGGTAACTACGATATGCCAATGCCATTTAAGATTTCTCTGGGATAGCATGTTTAGTGGAAAACAGACAAGAAAGTTTTGTGGGGACTACTCACGTTATTTTTAAATTAGTTTCTTCCTGTTTTTTATATTAATTAAATAGAATGACTAGATGTAGAATTTCAAAAACGATAATTTTGAGGATTACATCGCTGAAAATATATTTAGATATTTACATGGGGGGAGGGGAATTGAAATTTTTCTTTTTTATAGTGACTTTTCATTGTGATGCTTTTTTTCCAAGGGATTATTTAAATTTTTAAGAAATGGATTTTATTTTATGATTATTTACGAAGTAATATCATTGCTTATAAGTTGAAGTGTTTCCTAATTTTTTACATTACAGTGTACGCTTAGTAAATATCGGAAATTGCGTTAATTTTTATTAAAAAAATTAACGTTTACTTTTATTGAAACCATACCAGATTATAATGGGATATTATAAAAGAATATTCTTGTGGATTGGTTGAGAGTTTTTAAAACAGGAGATCGTTTATTAAATAAATTAGTTATAATAATTACTTAAAATTTTAGGTTCTGTGTAACTTCGTTAACATGTCTTCTAATTGACATATGCATGCATTAATCTATTTAGTATACCAAACTTAATTGAGTCATAAAATTTCATTATGTTTATTTTATTATTTTTATGGCCGTAATTTTTAATATAATTGAACATTTAATAGTATAATTAGAAATTTTCGAATGTCTCAAAACCTGAGGATTAAAAATTATAAAATTTGAATACGGATAGCATCTTCAGCATCAAGTGTCAAATCAAGCCATCAAATTGAATCGAACTAACGCTCGATTTCCGAAATTTTCATATAATTGGCTATTGAACAAATAATTACACTCATGATCTAATGAATTCATGTGTTGATAAATATTAACCCTTTGCACTCCGAAAAATATTTTAGATCAAAACTTATTCACTTAATACAAAGATTTGTTTATTGCTATGAAAAATAAATATACATAATTGTTTTAAGTAGAATTTCTTTGAAAAATTAATCCTCATCTCTTAACCAATATGTAGACGTTTTTAACAATTAAATTTAATAAATAAATTTTTAAAAAAACGTCAAAAGGACGCACAACCCTGAATGGTGAGTCAGAGGCACCATCAGAGAGCAAAGGGTTAATTTCTTGAAATTATTTAGTTTGTTGGAAGTATCGAATTATTCAACATGCATTTAATTATAAAAATAGAATGTTCATCTGCCTATCCAATCTTAGTGGTAAGTTAAATAAGATAAAACAAATTTTAGAATACAAACACACACTCCCAAAGATACAATTATCATAATTTTTCCAAATTACATTTCAGAAGAGCTGATCATACTACGCTTTTCTTTTTTATATTTATATGAACTCTGAAAAATATTTAATCGTGAAAAAATTCGTTTTGCCGATTAAAATAGTTAAAACATATTTGAAATGGCTAAAAATCACCTTAATTTTTTATATGAATGAATTATGTTTTCATTAAAATCATGTTTATTTATTATATTCCGTGTTTGTTTTAGGTAAATAATAGTGATTATCAAATTTCATAAACTATTGGGAATTTATTTTAATCTTACATTTTTTGACAAAACTGGTCTCTAAATGTTCATTTGTTCAAAATTTGATTGAAATCTATAAATTTCATTTGAAGAATGCATATCAAATTACGTAGTCTAACTCAGGGGTTATCTTTGTCATAGACTCATAGATGGATGGACAAACAGACATAATGCCAAAAATGTGCTTTCCGAACTGAGGAAGAATTAAAACATGGAGATTCTTCAAAATCACGAGTTCGATTTTTTAAAAAAATAACAATACTTTTCACTTCATATACGAGATAGTAAAAATGACCTTCTCCCTTTAAAAGAGATTCAGAGATTATACATGATACCTTTCCTTTTGAGTGAAAATATATAATAATCATTATTTACTGCAGTTGCTCATCAGTGCCTTCTCATAGGACTTTTATTTTCTCGCATAAGAAGTGTAGAAAATATACAGTAAATCGTCAAAAAATTAGAACTCGAGATTCTGAAGACTCTCCTCGTTTTAGAACTCCTTGAGTTCAAAAAACACACTTTTGGAAAATACCATATGTCTGTGACCAAGTTAATTCAAAAAGAACTTGACCTAGACATTTGAAGTTTGGCATACGGTTTTTACACAAAATTTGCAGATTTTTATCAAATTTTGAATAAAATCTGTTCAAAGGAAATCCATTTATATAAGTTAACAAGATAATTACAAAATGAATAAAGCTAGATAAATAAAATTAGGTACACATATTTGACATCTTCATTGCAGATACCTATCAAAGTTTGAAGTAAATCCGACTGTTTGTTGGTCAGTTCTTTCAGAAATAAGTAAATTTGATGATTCAAAAACCCGATGATTTAAATATATTACATTAGTTACGGGAATTTGTGACTACAAATGTAGTTTTGTATCAAATTTTTGTTTCAATCGATTAAGGGAAGTCTAAATTTTGATTTTTGGTTACTATTAACTGCATATCAAGGATTTGTAGCCAAATTACCCGCCAAGGATGGCACGATAGATTCCATAAAAAGTACTAAAATCAAGCCAAAAGAATCTTTCGTAACTATTGTATGTCAATGCCACGTAAGGAGTTCTCTTGCATAATAAATTTATTATCAAGTATACTAGAAAGTTTTGAGAAGACTACTTTCATTGGTTTTAGTTGTTTCATTTTATTTTTCTTGTGTGTTGCCATTCCTTCTAAATAAAAAGGATTCAAATTTAATACTTCTCATAATGGAACCAATAGACCTGAAATTTTGTACCAATAATTTGCGTTGCTATGTTAATTTATATTTTAATTACTTATATTTATACAAACGATATCTTTCTGTGAAAAATTATGCAGAAGTGCTGGGAAAGAATGTTTCTTTTATTATTATTTATGTTTCTAGAGGGGATAAATATAGAAATAATAATGGATTACAGAACTAAATTATATTTTTCACACATCAAATTGTTATTCATGTAATTCAAGTTATTCATTATACACGTATTACTTAGTGGATAATGTGATGAATAACTAATTTGATAGTTTCAGTTGCGTTTAATTTGAATGGAATGAATTCTCATAAACATAATTAATTGATGGACTCATATCTCTAACTGAGTGCATTATATAATTGAAGGCATCTTCATCTGTAAAGATACAGTATTCAAGGATTGTTTTGTTCACTTTAATACGATCTGAATGGATTTAAATTCTGTGAAGAAATACATCAATATTAGTGAATGTAGAACAACTTGCAGTGTTTGGCGACTAGCTCTTCGTTTAGATTGTTGACTTTTTAGATTATTAATCATGATTTTTTTCTTTGCCTTTTTATTTTATCCTTTTACTTTTTTATTCCCCCCCCCCGGGGGCACCTCGTAAGTGAGGATGAGATGCTTCCGATATGGTAGTTGAATCTCACCAACCCGATGGGTACACTACTAGGTGGGGGTTAGACTCCTCCCATCGATGACGGGACGTACTTCCTTCGAGGAGGGTTGTACCATGGCCGGTGATTGGCCATTGGGGCTCAACCACAGTTCCCGCTAATTGCTGTTGCGGAGGTCCACTCATTCAGTTCCTATGATAAATCCGTGTGCCTTTATGGTGGGTCGGAGAGTCTATCTATGACTTACTTTTTTATTTGATGCAATTAAGAAATTTAATTTAACATAGATGCTACTTTTTACTATGGATGGAAATTAAGAAGTTTGTGTAATCTAATAAAACTCAATGTGTATGTATATGAATTTTGTTAGCACTATACATGCCTGACTAATCGACATACTGATAAAAAATTTGTCACTTGTATATCTTGAATGCCGAAAAAGTGCACCTCGGAGCTATTTTTAAATTCTTTTATTATAATTTTAATTAATTGAAAATTAAGCGAAATTTTGGTGTTTTCCTCTATGACTTCCGTAAATATTACAGTACAAACTGATTTTGCATCAAGTAAAAGCTCAAAAAATTATATTTTTAATGATAGTTATCCTTTAACCTATAAATTAAGTTTAGATTTTTAATAAATTTAAAAAATATATATAATAACCATATTTTTCAAATATATATTTCGCAAAAAATAAAAATAAAATTTAATCTGCGCGAGATGGGAAGAATGAGGTTTTATCAATGTGTTGCCATCATATTAATAGACGTTCAAAATAAAAATACATTAACTATTATTGCAAATTAAGCATATTAAAAGTGTATTTTCAGCAAGTGTCAGTATAAAGTAAATACCTTTGAAATATATTTTCTAAAAAATGAATGAAAGAAAACTTTCCTATGATCTTTTTTACCATCTGTATTATTGATTCATTAAAACAGTTTAATTAAAAATAAATAGGGTTTAATATAAATAGAATAATCAATTTAATCAGCACCCATCAACCAATTTGGGTTCTACATCTGCTAACAAAATGGCCTAAATGAATTAAATAATTATATTTTATGTAACTTGGGTCATTAACCCCCCCAAGTAATTATGAATTTTAAATTTTTACATAGGTATTCTAACCTTTGAATCCTATTTAACTAAATCTTCTTTAGACTTCAATATTTTAAATGAAAGTAGTTGCACTCCAATCAACTAAATCAATCACTAAAACTAACTGTGTTGTTATTCTCGTGTTCCACTTTACAACGGAAGGAGGGGTGCAGTAGCTTTTGACAGTATGGGCCCCTGATCATCCTAGGGTAGAACTTAGACATCTAGCCCGTACACGCCACAAACAATTTTAACGGGGCGGACTTCATTCATGCATTTCATTCATTCATCCACAGATCGTAATTTAGATCTGGAACAGAGAATGATCACCTCTGACCCAGTACCTCTAATGGTATTAACGTCGACTTGGAGGACTTTGTGACCACTATAGATGTAATATGCGCCAGCCACCACACAAACGGAGAGTCTTCAGTTGGCGAGTTCAAACTCGCAACTAAGGGATGCGAAGCTAATACCCTACAAAACGGACTATCCCCGCCCACTAAAACTGACTAATTTATGAAATTTGAATATCACTCTTAAGATGAAATTTGAATATCACCTTTAAGATGATGTAAAAACCAGTTTTATGAAATAATAGTTCTGGCATGGTAATCGATTCTCATAAGTAAATAATTTTGATTACTCATTTGGGGACGGTAAAAAGTTTTTTTTAATACTTAATTAAACTGTCTGTTTAATGGCTGTTTCTCAATTTTTTTTTTACTTCTTTTGACTAAGATGCTGTTTTTGGTCGTACTAAAAACACTCTCAAGAGCATTTCAAATAGTATTTTGCTACTTCTTCAACTCCTTCACATACAATGTCATATCTTAGTGCGCATCGTATTACTGAATTTTTATTTTGAAATTGGGTGACATTAGGTGAAAGTATTGTTTTTTTTTAATGCAAAAATCTCTTAGAAACACTTCAATGCGTCAAATGCCACTTATATTATTGAAGGAATTTATGTATTAATAAATGTCCTAAATAAAATATGTAATCTAATAAGGAACTTAAGTAAATTCGTATATTAAGGGGTTGGTCAGCAAAACTTTAAATAAAAGCAGCTGTAAAAAGGCTCAGTGTAACGATTCTACTATTGCCATTCTACAATAGATATTAAGAACGGTTTCTGCACCACGTGAGTTAACGTTTTATATTTACAGATATTTCTGAAATGAAGTTATTTCCAATGAAAGGGGAGTGAAATTTAGCAGTATTTCAAGAATTTTTATATTAAAGTAACAAAATTTAGTTTGCATCTAAAAACAAACGGCTTAAGGATTTCGCATAAAGTGCAGAACAGAGACAAAAATCTTGATGTACAATAATAATGAAATATTAACTTTTGACTTGAATTAAACATTTTTATTGAATTTGTCACGTTATTTTTGACGAGATAGTTGGCGGTTAATCTCTGCCACAAGCTAATAGCATCCAAAAATCGAATTTGTATTTTAAACACGTTTTTCTCTATCGATTGAAACGAAAGTTGGACACAAAACTGCACTTGTAATAATAAAATCCCAAACCAAACATGATATATTTAAGTCACTCAGTTTTTGAATTATCACACTTACATGTTACTGGCCGCCTTTCTGGCACAGAGGTAGCATATCTTGTGATTCTGTATGCTATCTGTGAGATGTGTGATGTGTCCCCCTGTAAAAAGGTTCTGTGCAAGCGGCTGGGATGAGCGTGTAACTAAAGTCGTACTCTCGGCCCTGGTTGGCGCTACTTGAAACAAGAGACTCATTCCTTTGGCTTAAAATCAACGAATGTATCAGCGGGACTTGTCCGAATGGCAAGTGCCATAAGTAACAACAACATGTTACTGAAAGCGCAGAACAACGGACTGACAATTTGTGGTTGGATTTGGCTGAAAATTTAATAGGTGCCTACACTATGGATTTTAAATCTGAGCACAGAATATTTACCTGTGTGAACTTATATTCGAACAGCCTGATAGACGGACTTCCTTTGAATAGAATTTACATAGAATTTAGCAGATATCCGCAAATTTGGTGCCGTACACCAACTTCCAATTATCTAGATCGAATGGTTTTTGAATTATTTTTGTCCAAGATCGAAGGATATTTTCTAAAAATGTGTGATTTTAATTCAAGGTCAAATGATCATAAATATAAAAATTGAAATTCTAAATCTTGAGTTCATTTTTTTAACAACCATTATACATTCTGTATATTATGTATGCAGGAAAGTATAAACGTCGTTGAAGTACAATTAAAAATAGCTTTGGGACAGGCATACTCAGTTACTAGTACAATGTGACAATGCCATTCTATAATTTTAAAAGCGCATTCATTCAAAATACTTTAACGAATCCTCCTCTATATCCTCAAATTCCTTTCGAATTCAATATCCTTTCATCGAAATCCTTGAATTCACTTCGTAAGGACTTAAACTCCCGGCTGCTCAATTCAATACACAGTTATATACACACAGATGATTATTTCAATTGCTTATAAAATAACAACATTCCCACAACCGTAATCTTCAGGGGGGTTGGAGGTGCTCACTGGTGGTCGAAGAATCATGGGGAAAATCTGGGGGGACATGGATCCGAACAATGCCGCAGACCCTAACAGCTATCCAAACATTTGCATTCTATTGTTGGAAGCGCATGCGACGCACGGGAAAGCTTAATGCCCCCTAAACGAGCAACTATAATAGGACAAATGTTTACAATCCCCCTATTTAACGGAAGCATAGAAACGAATTAGAGTTCCAAAAATATTTATTTTGTTTTATATTAGGTCTCTTATTAGAGAACCAGTAGAAAAGGGGGGGGGGGGTCCGACCGGGATTTACATAATTTCTCTATTCAACAGGGGAGAAGGATGCTTAGGTCTCAGCTGTAAATAACGCGCGCTCTTCAGGAATAGAGGAATATTTGGGACAAGATGGAAGTTTTGGGGACTCATTCGGGCAAGCATATTGTTGTGTGTACGTAAGATACATTAAAGCATTTACAATAAGGACTGCTGCTAAATAACTTAAATATTAGTTGGCAAGTATAATAAAGAATGTCTTGATGTGAAGCCTATCAATATGTGTTCGTGTTGGTCATTCGTGTTCGTCAATAAATGTTTTCTGTGCTTGATAAAATGTCTGATTCTTGAGAGCTAGAATTATAGATATTAGATAATTTTGAACCACATAATAGAATTAGAATGGCGCGATTGCATTTAGATTTATTTGATGAAACCACAGATGCCATATACATCAACCACCATAAAAACTTTCTAAATAAAGACATTCTTCTGAATTTATTTTTGTTTTATCTTCAGTGATATATTTACATATTTTAGTTATTTACATTAATTAGCCTACCATTAATTAACATATTCTTAATTATTACCATTAATTAACCTGCATTATTTATTTATTATTCAATTTTCTATTCCTCGTAGACATATGAATCGATAATTCAAGAAGCATAACTTTAATGATTGCATATTTAAATGGTTCAAATACACCCATTCATTATTGCATATTATTAATTAGTTTTATTTATTAATTTATTAATAATTATTAATTTGTAATTAATAGACTATTAATTATTTATGTGTAATCAATTTCTTACTAATTAATTACTATAATTATTTAATTTTTTTAGAAAAATATGAATTTATACGGGTTAGTAAAATTTGTTTTAACTGTGTAGCTAAATTGAAAAAGGAATGTAAATAAAAAAAAATGGAAGAAAATAATTTTTGAAGTTATTTGACAAATATATCATTTCTTATTTATGAAAATTTATAAAGTTTTCATTCTACAATAGAAGACAATAATAGATTTAATTTATTTCCTTCATTAAATTCAGTCATTTGAAAATGTCAACGTGTATGTAAAATATATCGGTTAGAAATTCTCTTTCATCTTACAGAAAATTCAACAGTCATATATAATAAAAATGTCAACAGTCATTTAAACTATCAACCTGTTAATAAATTATTCAACATTAATTGAATTACCAAAAATGGTTGAATTATAAATAAGAATCACAGCACAACGCTGAATTAAAGGTGTCCCACTACTAAGGCTCCAAGTTTGAAAACCCTATTTCGACAAAGAACGAATTTAGTGTATAAACGGATTGCTACAAAATAAATTTATCTTATAGCGCGGCACAGAAGTTTTAAGAAAGATTGGCAGATTAGGCATCTTTCTTTCATTTGAACCCAGTTTAAAAGCAGTTCTAGGAATGTTTAAAAATGAGAAGTTAATATATTTAAATTAAATAAATAGAATAAGTTAAACACTTGTACATTTTACCACAAAAGCATAGGAAAACTTTTAAACTTGAATGTTTAACTTGATATTATATTTGCAGACATAGGTATATCGATGCAATTTATTATTTTATATATTTTAAAAAAAACCAAGTATCCAAGTATGAAATGATATTAAATGGGAGCCAGCTAGATACTCTATCGGTTTAAACACAAATTTCACTGAAAATAGGATGGTTGAATTTGGGAAAATATTTTCTAATCCTGATTTGCAACACTCGAAAAAAAATAATTATTGAATTATTTTCCAGTAGAAAATCTTTATTCTGTAAGAGTATTTCATCCCGCTTAAGAAACAATTTAAATCCGTTCGTATGAAAAGATTTTTTTAAATTGACTTTCGATAGATTTTAATGTATTCATTCAAGGATATTCACGCTACAAACCAGGCAAATGATCCTAAGAAAGAAATCTCTTTGTTCGGTAAGAATGGAAAAAATTAAATTATATCTTTCTTTTTTAAATTATACAATCTTTTCAAATTGTTTTTAATTATTATTAAGAAATAGTAGTAAGTAAATAGTGATTATAAAGCATCATTATAAGGAAATGATATTAAATAGTGAATTAAGTAATAATTTATCTATAAATTAAAATTACTTTGAATTTAATGCTTACTAATTTCAATATTTTAAATGAATTATTCTTTATTTTCTATACTTTTTATAAATGTATGCAGTTACCATAAATATTGACATTACTAAGCCATTTTATAACTATCATTTTCTTTTTATAACTCCCTTATATTATTTATTTATTTATTTATTATCGATTTATTTAAGAATAAATAGATTGGTCTCTATTTGCTCTTGTAGAAAATGCAAATAAAAAACACCTTTTTTGGGTTTTAATACATGCTGGAAAATTTTGTTTCTCATTCTTATCGTTACATAAGGATGATGATTTTTTTTCTATACCTATTATTAGTTCACACTCTCCCTATATCTAACATTGTTAAACTTTTCAATCGTTAATAAAATACTTTTCACTCATCCACTTAAGTTCAAATACATTTTTTAAACTTGTAGTTGATGACACTTTCGGTTAATAAAGTTTTTTCAAATATAAATTCATTCATTAAATTAAATTAATTTTTAATACTTTAAAAGGAGTTTTAGCAATTTGTCAGTAAAACTGTAATCAACAAACAGTAGCTCAATCGGTAAAATGGGAGGATTTCGATATTTTTCACGTCAAGGTGAAGAATACGAGTTCAATTCTTGTGAAAATCAATAATACTTTGATAAATTATTTTGATTCAATTATTTAATAAAAATTAACTAAAATAATTTTTTTTGTTGACCCAAGTAATTGATTTTAATTTTTTTAAATATATTACTTGTTTTTTGTAAACTTACTAGTTGTTAAAATTAATTCTTCACTCAAAATAGCTTTTCCCCAAAAGCATATTGTAGTTTCGTAAATCTGATTTTACTAATGTTGTTTTAAAAAACTTAATTTTATTAGCAACAAGCAATTTTAGAAAAGGGAAATTACAATTATCATCGATATTATTTTGATTGATCCAGAGATAAAGAATTTTTTGTGAATTATCGTTATTTTTTTTTAAATCTGGAAACAGCCGTTGCTGCTATGCATTCAATCTCATACTTTCAAGTATTTGTAAGGTTATAAACGTTACTCTATGTAATTTCTTGATATTTTGCAAAAATATGATCTACTTTTTTTCATCTTTATAATGCATATATATAAAATACTTTTAATGTGTTTAAGAACTGCATTTGTCAACCAGCTTGTTTGCTTAGATGATTGATTTTTTAAAATGTCAAATAATTAATATGAAATCCCCCCTTTTTTTAAGTCACCTTGTTATTTGATGTGAATAAAAATCATGAGTTCAACAAAATCAGGTTTCTTTGAATTGAAAATTGTATATAAGCGAAACAAAAACGGAAGAGGAAATTCAAAAACGAAATTAATGATTGGGAAAAGCAAGTGGTGGAATAATTTGGGAATTAGCTTTAATTACAGCATAATATTTCAAAAAATCGATTGTATATTAAATGGAATTAAAAATATTGTTAAATACTAAAAATTGAAATGTGCTATGCATATTTCAATGTATCATGTCAGAATATAATTTCTTGAACTTCCAATCAATTGTATTAATGTTTGAAGAAAACATCTCAACAAAAAGTGGCAGATTTTGCAAACGTATGGATTAATCAAACAATTAAAACTATTTTTAAAAAAGATTTTTTTATTCAAGTTTGAAAAGAGCTTTCATAAAGTAAAAAAAACTGGAAAAAACACACACACCTCTCAATAAAAATTGGCAAATTGCAGAATAAAAAGGTCTTTATTTCAAAATTGCAGCCCTTTACCAATATTTTTTAGTCTTCTAAGGCCTATTTTTGAGAAAGTTGAAATTTAAAATTTCAATTCTCTGCCCACACATTCTTGTTGACGCCAAAAGCCTCATCCCATTGAACCCTCATTGAAGTACCACCATAAAAAAAAACATTGCTTTGAATTCATTGTTTTAAAAAAAATCGCATTTCTTATTTATTTCATTTTGTATAATCACCTACTCAAAATGACATTTTTTCTGGGTTTTATTTTCTGTAGTCAGTAACTTATTTTTTTAATCAGAGCTTTTGTAAATGCAATGGCAACATGTTATTAAAATCTGATTTTTTTGAGATTCTCATTCAGATAATAAAATTTCACTTAATGGTCCACGCATTTTTGTTGACGTCAAAAATCTCATCTCAAAAACAATATCATGTTCTGGCATTATAAAATAGGGGATAAAATTTGCGAAAACAAAACTGATGTCATTAATAAAGCAATTCTTTAAATCTTACAATAATACAAAGATCATTTTTGGCAGAAAATTGTTTTGATAGGTATGGACATATATTTCCATAAGCATGCCGTAGTCATTAGCTATCTGCCAATGGTTAAGCTATGCTGAATCCTATTTTTTTGGTTTAAATTTATATCTTTTTTCTCCTGAAAGGATGGACTTTTGGTGATATTGCGAGCCATCTTCAGAACATTTATAATAACAATTTGTATCGTCATTAATTATCTGAGTTGAATTCAGAATAACTATAAGAATTTTCAATGAATGTTCGTTCTGTTTCAAGTCTGAAATTGTTTGAATGTTTGTTTATATTTAATTGTTGTGATTCGACAATTTGTTATAAAAGCTACAATTTAATATAAATTTTATATAGAGAGAGATTTAATGTTGGAGAAATTTCATTCACGTTGGAGATATTTCATAGAACGTTTCCTTCCAAAACTTAATAACTGCGTTAGAAAAGGCATGAAGGCAATGAAATGATAGCAACTTTTCCATTCCAGAAGCAGCAAGATCGATTTGCCCCACTCAACACATCCTGTCCAGACCTTTCCCTCTTCGGCACCAGAATACAAATTACTCGAGTTCATTTTCAGATGGCCACTGTTGGGCAATATTTAATTTAGTATTCTTCACATTGTTGTCAGGTGGAACGACCCATTTATCAAAACCTGCCTGCAGCAGATTTATTCTGCCCCCACTAGCAGCCCTCTCCTCCCCCCTTCACCCTGGTCCCCAAGACCATCTTCCCGTTTCATAAGAGCGCCAAAATTACATCAAAACAGGCGAAATTTTCCACAGGCATTACATTCATTCATTCGTTCATTCTGTGTCTCCGAGTGACCTTTAATGAATTTTCTGCGCCAATGCTGCTCTTACGAGAGCAACCTTCACATTCAGTAAGGAATGACCACTACCATTAATCACCCAGGTGCCCAGGAGGATGGAGAGGGGAGGAAGGTGCTGAGATCAGAAGAAGGGGGAGGGGAGAAAGGGACGTTTTGGAAAGTTCACAGGAGAATGCCCTGAAAATTTAGGGACGTTCGTGCCCTACAGCCTGTAGAGGTTAATTGGCTTTTGCAGAATGGCGTGATTCCCTAAACGAGCCAAGATCTTCGCCAATTAATTTTTCGTTGCTTATTTTTTCCAAGGATTATTGGTGTATTGAGATGGACAATAAATTTAGTTACACTAAAATTGGAAAGATAGATTCAAATCAGTTTTTAAAAGGGAAAGAAACCGGTGTGATTATTATTGCTCTTAAGTAGAATAATTAAAAATGCCTTTCGTTTGAAATACGGTTTTTCTTTGATAAATATGAGAAATTGTTAAAAAAAATCTATATTTACTTAACGTTTGACGCACTGCAAACAATGTAAGCAATCAGTTAATCAAATTTAAAAGTGATCTAATGTAAACGTACTATAATAATATCACCAGCATAGAATAATTAAGCATTTTGAACTCAAATCGTGACTTAGAGATAGATAATGATTGTTTGAAATGATGATTTTTCTTCACAATTCTATACGAAATCAGATTTTTACAGAGGCATGTTTTTTTTTCTGTAAAAAGTCAAAATGAATGAGTGTTGGCTGATATTTTATCTTAGCATTATATAAATTTCAGCAACATTTTGAGTAATTATTAAACTGTTATCTTTAAAAAACATTAAATTTTTAAACGGTGTAAAATTAAAGAAGTTATCACTGAAAAAAATTAAACTCGATTTTTTTATAATCTAAAATTTTAAAAAATGCAAAAAAAAAAAACCCGCTTTGAGGTAGGTATTTTTACCTTTCAAGGTATATTCATGATAAATCTGCTAGACACTGGTGAAACGGTACTTTCTGTAGAGCGCCAACACACATTTTCATTCATCTTCATAAATAATATTGCAGTTATTATTTACATCTAATATCATTTCAAGAACTGAAATAGTGTTAATTATCATTTGTTTGTTTGTTTTTGCTAACTATGAGCCATCCTTACGAAAGAGTCATGGTTCAACGCTGCAATGAGATGGAGATACTTTAGTATTTGAAAAAAAAATATATATACATGTAATTGGAAGCATCACCGGGATTTAAGCAGACAAAAAGACACTATATCATATGTTGTCATCAAGATAATAATGAGTTGGCAACAATAACTCATTCCATTACTAATTGTTTTAAGAAGGATGTACATTGCAAATGAAAATGAGAAGCTTTCGACATGGTGGTTGGTTCTCTTGCCACCCCTGTGGGTACATAAAAAGATGGGGTCCACCCCCTATCCATGATGGGGCATAATTCACAAGTACTCTAGCCGATAAAGACCCTCAGGACTCAACCACACTCCCCCCCCCCAGTGTTGCTGCTGCAGCGGCAGTCAGGTCATTCAAGTTTTTTCGTGTGTCTTCCACTGGGTTTGAGTAGTTAGTTTGTGATTCTTTTTCCTCATTCTCGAAAGAAACAATTTTGTCGATTAGCAGGATTTTTCTTTAAATTTGTATTTCCTCTTATCTTACAAATGATCAAACATTTATATCAAAGACTTTCTAGGATATTTTGTTACTTCCTTCCAATTCAGGTAGTTTTATGTATTCTGATAAATATTCTTCAAGCAACCATTTCCATTTTTTTTCTTTTGAAATGCCACGTCTCCCTTCTCTTCATTTTTTAGTATTTTGCTCTCTATATCAATGATCAACAATGAAAAGTAAAGATCTTGTTTTTATCCTAGCATTTTCCTTACTCTAAAGTTTTGAAGTATTTTCACAATAAAACCACTCATCTGTAAGCTTATATTTTATATTCAAAATTTGATATCCCTGCTTTTTTTTGTAATTACCAAACGATTATTCCTAACTATTGAAGAATTTCCTCGCTAATGCTATAAAGTTCATTCGTCTAATCTCCTGGTCTTATCTACATTCTTCTATTTCATTATTAAGTTCTTTTCTTTTAGGGGCAGATTACGACTTTTTTTTAATGCATTACGCTCTACTCTAGTAATGTCTAATCTCTAAGCTATGTTTACGAAAAAACTTATAGTATTGTTTTTATCCTAATATTATCCTTAATTTTTGACATTTGAAGAAAAATTAATTTTATGATTTTATGACGAACAGAAATTTCAGATTTCTGTAGGTTATAAAATTATAAAACTACTTTATCATAGTAGTTTATAATTCATCATTTTTGAAAAATATAAAATGTATCTCAAATATATTAATTTTGATATGTGAAATTTTTAGATACTATTAATGCATGACAGGGATTAATCACAAAGAAACTAGTCGAAGGTCACAGGAGATTTAGAAAAAAACTATAAATTCAATTTATTTGCCGATACCATCCCTGGGATAACCCCTCTATTTGAGAGCATGTAAGACAGTTTGGTGGATACCACTTCCGCTTGTTCAAGCTTTGTTTTCTTCATCACTAATTAAGGTTGATAGGTAAGTAATGAGTTTGTTTTCCTCCAAACATCATCTCTAATCCTAGAAGTATTTTCACAGCGAACCCAATTCCCTCATGAGTATTTATTGGAAGAGTAACTTTCCGTGACTCGTTACATTCATCACTTTTTCTTCAAACAACTCATCAAGTGGCCGATCACAGGAGTTGAATCCGCAATGAGCGAAGCGGATGCGACGCACTCGACCGAACCCAAGTCACGGTCACTTTTCATGGTGTCCAATTGCCATCCGAGATTAAAGGGGTCCGCGCAAACCTTATAGCGTTTTAAAACAGATTGCAGACAAGAGATAGTGATAATTGATATTTCATAAATGTGTTTTATCACCATGATTTATGAAGTACAAGTTTTTATTTGGTGTCGGCATTTTTTTTTGATTAACATGAATGGATGATTGTATTTCATTGTTTAATAAGATTTTGTGTTTAATCTTTGAGAACTTTTTAGTGAAAGAGAAATATTACAGCGTGACAAAGTGGGTTGTGATGTGATTTGTATATCTTTAGATATAAATTAAAAGGAAGTGCTCAAAACGGGGGGAAGGAAGGGTGGATGGAAAATCCATTTTCACAATGCAAATATCCTGTTGTCCAAATTCAGAAGGTTTTTGAATGTTTTTATTTAATTGTGGGACAAATTATTATCATGTCAGAACATGATGTTTTTGGGATGAGGTTTTTGGCGTCAACAAAAATCCATAAAATCAAAAAAATAATAATAATAAAGTTTAAAATGAAATCTGCAATGCATATTTCAATGTATCATGCCAGAACATAATTTCTTGAACGGTCAAGCACCACGTGCTCGAGCAGGTTAAATTATATTTTTATTCATTTTAATTGAATTAGTAAAAAAAGCTGATTTTTTGAGATACTCGAGCAGGTAATAAAATTTTAATTTTTCACAATTTTTCAAGGATTTTTGATGACGCAAAAAATCGCATTCCAAAAACAACATCAGGTTCTGACATGATAAAATTTTATAATCTGCAATAGCATCTCAAAAGAGAGAGAGAGAGAGCTTTTAATAATGTGTTGCCATTGTATTTACAAAATCTCTGATTTAAAAAATTAAGTCCATTACAACAGCAAATAAAACCTAGAAGAATGTCATTTTGAGCACGTGATGATATGAAATGAAATAAATAGGAAATGTGATATTTTTTAAAATAATAAATGCGATGCAAAGTTTTTTGGATCGTTTGCCATCTAAAGCGACTCATTCAACGACATAATTAAAAGGAATAAAAATATTATTTAACTCGCACGAGCACCACGTGCTCGTGCAAGAAATGATGTTCTGACATGATACATTGAAATATGCATGAGAGATTTAATTTTAATCTTTATCACTAATTTTTACTTTCCTATATACGAAATATAGCGAAGAGAATTCAATGGTCTAATGAAACTTTCAGGCTTCCCTGAGTTCGAAAAACAAATTGAGGCAACTCACTTTGCCTGTATGTGCATAAAAGAATGAAATGAAACTTTTATTAATCTCATCAAGTTAATGGTCACCAAAGGTGATGTGTTGAAATCTAAACATTTCTTTTAAATTTATCCCCAGCGTTCATTAATTTAGCTACGACAGTCCCCAGGAATCTGCCAATCCAATTTTCACACTTATTGGTATTGAAAGCACTTACCATGTTAAATTACATAACATTCTTCACACTCAAGATGTGGCCACTTTAAATACCTTAATATTATGGGGAATTATAGGCTTTAATATTTTATATGGCACAAATTTTGTAGGCAATCAAAGAATTGGCACCTAGTCCGTTCCCCAATCTAGATGGAATGGATTTCGTCAGTGCAAGGTACATTTTGAATTTCATGTTCGATTCCATGTTTGGCCCCAGTATCTTGAATAGTTGTTGTGTTTCTAATGGCACTTGCCATGGACAAACTCGCTGATGCATCAGCGATTTTAAGCAGAAAAGGAGCGTCTCTTGTTTTTGAAGTAGCATCAACTGATGTCAAGAGCACGATTTAGCTACACACTCATCATATTCGCTTGCACAGCCCCTTTTTGAAGGGGGGCGCATTCACACTCTTCACAGATAATACACAGAAGAACAACCATGCCCGAACGGGGAAGACGCGCTACCTCTGTGCCAGGATGCTGGCGTCTTGTATAGTAGTAGAGGTAATAAAGAAATTTTCAAAACATTGAATTCAATGCTTCAATGTATTGTTGGTTATTTAATATTGTCCTGTTGCAGATAACAATAAGTCAAGGTGCAAATTGTTGCAATCAGTAGCAGCTATTACAAGATGTCCTTTCACTAACAAATAACTAAACAATGATGGCAAGTTAGAAGGCAAGTAATAATAAGTTGAGAAAATAAAATGACTTAATTTATAAAAATTCAAGAGATAATAATGAATTTAACATTTCACTGGCTGCCTTTAACTATCAGATGGTTAGAAAAGAATATTGGCTGCATTTAATTTTGATTAAAATTTCTAATGTGTAATCTCACGATTGCGATTTTCTCATGGCAAAATTTTTAAGCATAAATTTGTGGTATATATTAAAGCTATGTTCTTTCAATATATAAATATTAGTTAATTGTTTGTACGAAACTTTCTAATAGGATCAAGTTCTACGACATCAGTATGGCATTAAACTGGGTCAGAGTTGATCTTTCTCTTTTTCAGATCTAAGCTACGATCTGTGGATGAATGAATGAAATGCAGGAATGAAGTCCACCACGTAAAAAGGGTCTGTGACGTGTGTGGGCTAGAAGTCAGACTTCTCCCCTAGGGTACTCAGGGTCCATAGCCTCAGAAGTTACTGCATCCCTCCTTCCGTTGTAAAGCGAAATACGAGAACAACAACAATTGTAATTATTTAATAAAAAGTAACAAAAATAAAAAAAATTCCTAATTACCTAAGTAGGAATTGATTTAAAAAAATTGTTTTTATTATTACTTATTATTCATCTACTCAAGTTCAAATACATTTTTTAATTGTATGGATGACACTTGATGTTAATACAATTTTTTTTCAAACATTAATTCCTTAATTTCATCATTTTTTATTAATAAATAACTAACTTAACTTTCCTTCCAAAAATCTTCATTTCACCACCGCCAAATGCGTAAGACTTCAGTTTTTTCCCAAAATTAATGGGGCTAAGCTTTGCATGTTTTTGACCGATTATTTTAAAAGATCCGATTTATTTTCTTAGTATTTGATGCATTTAAAATTAAACATTGCTGATTAGTCGACCTACCGGATTCATTCTAAAGTACTTTTGAATTAAAATAAAATATGGTAAACTAAACTGAAATTTTTAAATCTGTATTGCGTTATCCCAACTGGCGTATTGAATTCAGGCATTTGCGATACCTCAGTTGATGATGAAAATTCACGCATGTTGACCTAACTACGAATTGACTTTCTTTTTTTTATATTACTTGTTTTTAATTTTCGTATAGAAAGTATAGAAAAAATATTACAATCATTGAAGAATAATCAATTTAGTTGTTGCTCACTTAATATGAAAACAATTAATGTTTGTATCTATTTTAATGTAATTGTCAAATCATTCGAACTAGAGATTTTGACAAATCTGAACCTGATAACTCAAAACTTCTTTGAGTTTGACGGATATTATTTAATACAGGGACTTGACCAAATTTGTTGATTTTTATCAAATTTTGAATAGAATCTATTTAAAGTAAGTCAATCTATCTTTCAATTACAAGTGAGCCTTTCAACTTCAGAACATAAAGAGTAAAATTTGGCATAGATATTAATCATTTAAAATATAGATTTATATCAAATTTTGAATCAAATTCATCGACAGATTGACCGTTTATCTGTTTTCGTATGCTCGTAAACACAAAAACTCATTAATGGAATGGCTGAAACTAATGATATTTTATATGTGATCTTGTAACTTCAACTATTATTCCTCGGCAAATTAAGATTTGATTAGGTTATAAAAATGCCGTCCTAATCATATTTCGCACGTTAAATTCATTAAAAATTTTGCATTCAACCCAAAATTCTACATTTTGTAATTATTGTAGCAAATGTTATATAAGGCACTCGCGGTTTTACTCAGGGTCCACTATTTTTTTGTGGGAAGGGGAATAAAAATTTTATTAAAGGGTGTACGAGAAAGTTTTTTAGAATGGGTTGACAAAAATTGAAACTCCGAGGTGAATTAATTCATAATGTTTGAATATCCAGAATTAAATATTTCCTTTCACGAATAGCTTTTAAATTTTACATTTCATATATGTATGGTGATCCTGCTTTTATTAAGATGACGTCGCAATTTAAGCTGTGTGCTCATACAAGCGAATTAATCACGCAATGCATGAACAACTACATCTGTGTTTTCTTTCTTTCTTATATGTATTCAATTAACTAGCAAAAACTTCTTTTTAATGTTTCCTTTAAATTTTAAAAAAAATTTACGTCGTCACTGAGTTAAATATTACTGTACAAACCCCATATGTAACATGTCAAAATTGCTTGAAGAGCAATTAAAGTTTACTTTTTGTAATTATCATTTAAATGCTTACTTTAGTAACTTATCTCTCAGATAATTATTTATAACATATATAATAGTTATTATTTAAGTGATGAACTGTTATAGCCGCAGATTACTACTTATTTATATACATTATACGCATAGTATAATGGGTGCTATAAATAAAAGCAGACCTGATTGTGAACAATGGGAACCTATTAACACGGAGGGAAATATACTTCCTTTATGAAGAGCCAAAACTATCAGCAACTTTGTGCAAATCACCACCACATGCTGCCATTAATAAATATCTAATATGCTTTAAAATCTTTCTCTTACTACACGTCAGGGAAGGACAATGAAGGCTTTCCGCCACTTCTCAGCCCCATCCCTGTCGGCACCCCCGCGTCCCCGTTTAAAATTCAAACACGGCGGAACTCTTTTATCGGCCCATTAGCTCCGATAACTGCCCCCTTAATCCTAAAATGGATGTTTGTATTGGGGTTAATAAAGGAAAAATATGGCGGCTTTCAGATTTACGGTGTTTACTCGGTTGACGTTTTAAAAAAGAGAGGGTTGTCTTTTGGACTATTTGGGGACTGATTTATATAAGGGACAGTCAAGTTAATGGACACCAGGTGGCGTGTTTAAGTCACGTTTTGGATATAAATTTTAGAATTTCTTTACTCACAAAAAGTGAATATGGGTTATATGGGGGATAAGGTAAAATAAACAATAACGTGTGCTCTCTGTTTACAGTTTGAAAGGGATGAAGGTAAATTGGTATTTAATGTGAGAGATAATGGCAAATTTTAAACCAATTCCATGAGCTATAAGTGTTGGGGAAGTTGATAATTAAGCGGCTTTCAGAATAATTTGTTATGTATCATCAATTACTTATTTTTATACACTTCAGTTAATATTTTCTTTAGAGATTATTTCAGCTGACCAAAAAAAAAAAAATTAAAACGAGAACGTAAGATTTTGGACTTTTTATTTTTTCAAAGTTTTTTTAGCAGCACCCCAACTCCAATAAGTGCTAATTTTAGATTTATTTAAAATATAAAAATAATTTTCAATGCATATTAGGTACGAGTAACAATATTGGGCGATTGTTAAATGCTTTAAAGTTACCGAAAAGTATTTCTCAAAAAGCAGAACCTAACGGGATATTGAAGTTCAGCAGAAAGCAAGTAAAAAGTTAGATGAAACGGAGAGTCACTGCTACCTTATACCAGTGCCATCAAATAAATTGGCTCCTCTAAATTTTAGAAAGCGCTTGACACTAGAACTTTACATAGACCGGTAGCATTTAATGTTTCCCGTATAAACCGATATTAAGGATGCCTAACACCCTATAAATGACAAAAATATCGATTTTTTTTCCTTTTTAAGGATTTATAAAATTGTGAAGCTTGACAACAGCTTTTAAATTTTATATTCATAGAAAATTTGAGAAATTCTGAAGTTTGGTGTTGACAATTTTTCAAATTGGGGGCAGTTGATTGGCGTTGTTTTTATTTTGAAGCAATTCTCGATTCTTAAAGTTTATTAATGGAAAATATTTTAGAACATAAATCAATTCCCTAGTGAAATGTTTTAATTTTCTTACTTTAATTATTTCTGTTTCTGCTCTTTTTGAATTTCCATTACTCTCTAAAGTAATACCCAATGAGAAGTTATGGATATTAATTATCAGAATTTTCTTAAGAATTACGGATATTATCTTTATTATTATTAAGAATTATGGATATTATCCTTAATTATTATTAAGAATTATGGATATTATTATTATTATTATTAAGAATT
>JAOUZG010028144.1:226950-250496 GCA_026289955.1 Argiope argentata
ATTATTATTAAGAATTATGGATATTATTATTATTATTATTAAGAATTATGGATATTGTCCAAATTATTATTAAGACTTACGGGTATTAATATTATTATTACTAAGATTTATGGATATTATGAATCAGGATTTTCTTAAGATTAATACTAGTTTTTATGTATTTCCTAAAAACTTTGCATTTTAATGATTTGTTGTTTCTTATTCATTCTTCTGATGAAACTTTTCGAATTGCTCATTTCTATTACAAAGACTTGAAGTCTTTCAAGAGTTGGAAAACTCTTGAAAATATTATTCTGATAACCAGCCTTATTCAGACATAAATGTGAAACGTAAAAATTTAAGTGTTTTGAATGCAGTAATTAAGAATAAAAATTGTATAAATCTCTATAGCATCAAACTATATTTTTATGGACATTGAAAATGAAATCAGTGATGTATAAAGTTAAGCAACAACAACAAAAAGAATCAAATTTTTCAAGACCAACATTAGTTTTTACACATATATTTTTTTATTTAGAAGTTTTACATTTCAATATTTTGTTGTTTCTTAGCCATTCTTCTGTTCAGACTAAAATCTTTTCGAATCATTAAGATAAATAATGTCTTGAAGAGTTGGAAAACTAGTGAAAACAATAACTATATTATTGCGGATGATGAAAATGAAATCAGAGATGTATAAAATAATCAACAAAAAATGAAACTAACTAATTTTTGCTGTTTCTTCAAGTTCTTTTTAAAAAAAATAATTATTAAAATTTTACAGAGTCAATTCATTTTAACTTTTGTTGCCAATAATCAAAAAATAAAAGTCGATTGAAATGATTACAAAATATATAAAAATATTTTATCTAGTTTTTTAAAATTTCAATTTCTTAAATATTAAAATTTTGGCGCTTGCTTAACTGATATTTTTTGTCAAAATCACTATACAATACACACAAAAAAGATATTAATTACATTTAATTTTATTATGTACTAAAATTTTTTGAGAAGTATACTGCATTACCTTAAATTGAAATACATTGGGTGCTGTTTAATGTTATCGCGATTAATGTTTTTACTTTATATTATTAAAATCTTCAGCGTCTGAACTGGCGTGTTCAAGTTGACTCAAAAATATTCGTGCAGTATGACAACTACATCGGTTAAGCAATTAGTTTTAAAGCAGAATTGAACGATTCCAATTGTAAGGAAATATTTGGGATCATTTTTTCCATGGAATGGAATTCATGGCTTTTTCTCTGGAATAGAATGGTCTGCATTTCCTTAAAACAGATAGCAAAACTGCCGTACATGTTTGAAATTTGTTGAATAGCTATAAACCATTTACATGTGCATCTGAATCATGAAAGAAAAATGGATTAAAAAAAGAGAAGAGATTTGAAAGAGATGAGAAAGAGATTTGAACTTTAAAAACAAAATTGAAATCTCTAATAGGTATAAAAGTTTACCTAAAATGATTTGACAAAAACGCTGAAGTGTAGATGAAATTTTGACAGCCTTTTGGTTGTGAAATCTTGAAAAATCGCGAGTATTATCTTTTCTGTGATCATGAATGATTCCTATGAGGACAGATATATTAAGAAAACTTTAACGTTCATCAAAATGAATCAAGCGTTTAAGATTTTGAAATCCCAACTGCAGAATCACTTAACGCATTTTTTGAAAAAATGATTGCCACGATCAATGTATAAATGAGCCATTAGAGAATAATAGTCGATAAACAAAAATAATAATATTTTAAATACTATTTAAAAAATATAGAGAGATAGTACTGAAATATATATACATATGTTATTGAGAAAGACCGAAGTCTGGAGAATGTCGACTTTCATCGATGAATGTTAACAAACACATAGTCGCTTGGTGCATGTCCGAAATATTTGCTAAATACCCTTATTTCTGACTTACACCGGTAAATGCCGACATGCATCAGGCACTAATGGTGATTGTTGAACATGTCCGATATTCATATTTTCCTTTCCATAATCCAGGCGCGATAAATATTTCGCCTCTCTTTCTGAAAGGAATGATTAAGAACTTAAAACACACAGTACATTCAAAATGATGCTTATTTTGTTATCAATTAATAATTCTTTTAAATTATTTTAAAAAATAAATTTTAAATTAATTATAATTAAAATTAATAAAATTAAAATATTAATTCTTTTAATAATTTTTTAATCAATAATTCTTTTAAATTATTTGATAATTCAGAAGAATTATCTAATAATTTATTTTGAATAACATTTACATCAATTTGTTTCCCCAATTAAATTGTTAATAAATAAATTAAGTATGCAGATATCCTTGTAGTTTCAAGGTAATATCAATAAGAGTGTTATGAAATTTTTATCATAAAAATTGATTACAAAATAAGTATAATTTTGAATGCACTGTGTGTTTTTTCTTAATCATTCCTTTCAGAATGAGAGGTGAAATTTTTTTAATAATCAAATTTTTTTAATTAATTTTAAAATTCCAAACAGAATGATTTTGTGGGAAACAGCCAGTCGCCTTTTCGTTGGCTCCTTCCTTTTCGACATCCACCAGAGCATATCTGTGATTGTCGACATACACTGATGAGGGTTCGAATGTACAAGAATGTAATGAAATATTCGATCTTTCACCGACGCATTTGGTGTTTGTTGACATTCACCGGTGAAAGTCGACATTCTCCAATTTCGGTATTTCTCTGTAGCACACACACACACACACACACACACACACGCACACACTTAATTGTAAGTCTAGGGAAAATTCCAGGCAATAATGTTTCCAAAATTTTTATTTTGCTTAAATGGTGAATGAAAAGGCCTAAGACTATCATTTCCTTCTAGTATGATAAAAATATAATTAATTTTACTGATGATGATGATGTGCACTCTCTAAAATGAAAAAAAGGAAGCAGTAGCTTCTGAGAGTATGGACCCCTGAGCACCCGAGGGCAGAAATCTGATTTCTAACCCATATGAGAATGATACACACTCATCACATTCGCTTGCACAGCCCCTTTTTACAAAGAGGCACATTTACACACCTTACAGATAGAACACAGGTCCTGGCCGAGACTCGAACCCGAAACGCCCAGATCACGAGGAAGACGGGCTATCTCTGTGCGAGGACGCCGGCAAATAATTTCACTTTTTCAATTTTATTGTTATCAATCTAAATGGTATCAAAATTCTAAACTTGTCAAATTAAGTTGCATATGCTGTATTTTATTGTTATGGTAATTGACATTGGAATCTATAAGAAGATTAAGATCTTTCATTTTTAGTAAACTTTTCAATCAGGGTCTAAAATTGATCGAATTTTATTATTGTTCTGACTCTTTTGTTAGAGAAGAAACATTTAATTAAAAGCTACAAGTTATATAATGTAAATTTACAAATATATAAAGAATTAAGAAAAAGAAATAGAAAAAGAAAAAACTTCATTAAAATGGAATTCAGGAATGGAGTCCTGAATCCTCGGAAGCCTTTGCTAAGCCTTTAACCTCTACACTTATAACGCCATGTTTGTCATGTGCATCGAATTGCTGAGCTTTTTTTTATATATATTTAATATTTTTATATTTTTAAAACTGCAATTAAGTGAAAGCATTCTTGTCTAAAGTACAAAAGTTACTTGGGAAAGCTTCAGTATCTGAAATATCCTTTATGCTATTTATTATAACCATTAAACTAACTATAGATATCTAAATAGAATGTGTATTCTAATTATTTTGCTTTTGAGTGCCTTTCTCCAGCGGTAGTGGTTTTAAGAGATTAAATTCTACAACTTTAAGAGCAGTTGCAGTTTATAAGAAAATACATAAAATGAGAGCATTCAGACTTGAAATATAACAATAAAATGTAATATAATAAATCCATAAAATATAATTAACAGTTTATGTATATTTTTCAAATAAATTAGCGAAAGTGGTTTCAACCAAAGTTTCTACTTTAATAAATGCATTTGTGCATTATACAGACTTACAAGAGGCGGAAAGAAAATGTAGTTTTTTTTAAAAAAAATTCCGTTGTAAATCAACACTAGCCTTATTTTGGGATTTGGAACCATGGTCAGATGACGAGGACACCTGATCTGTTACCACTCACTTTCCACACCGCACCAGCGGGAAGTCATTTGACGCTGACAGATTTAATGTTCAACAGACCCTCTTACATGAATGTTCTTCGGTGGATTCGGGTCACGAACCGGAAAACCTACGGTTCACGAGCCGAGACCTTACCACTACGCAGCCACGGCACTCTGAATATATATAACAGGCTATTGGAGTGCAAACTTGGCCATATTTAAGGGGGTAATTGCTGGAATACAATTACAACACATTAATAAGAATATCGAATGTGTATGTTGGTCATCTTTTCCAGACTGATTGTCACCGAAATCGGATACAGAGCTACTATTGTAGTTACAAAATATGGGGTGCTTTTTAAAACAATCTATCATGTCGAATGACTGAGAAACTTGAATTAAATTTTATCAGATTGGTCATTCAAATTACAAAGTATATGTATTATGAAATAAAAGCAGAAGCGAAAATTCAATTCCTGAGGCATGATCCAAATAAAACATTTTCTTTTCTTCTTTTTCATTTTAATATTTAAAAAGTACGCAAATGAATAATTTTTTGGATGACTACGAATTTTCCCACAACAAAAAGAACATCTTTATGGCTTGTGCATTAAATTAAAATTTAAATAAAGAAAAAAAAATCGAGAAAAGGAAATTGATAAGTTAAGAAGATAACTTTTTTGAAATTTAAAGGTAATACAAAAACATTTTTTTGATATTATATTTTTAAAAGATGTGGCATGTTTCTTGATTTCTATTACATTTTCTATTCTGACTGAATGGAATATTGTACATTTGGCGATTCCTCTCGAAAACATTTCTAATAACGTATTACATTTCTATTGTCTACCATTACATTTCGTTCTACATTTCTTTTTACATCATTTTCTATAAATTTGTGTGACGTTGAATTAAATGCAGCTCTAAAAACGTTCATTGAGACTCACTGAAAAGTTAGAATATAGATTTATTTACATTTGACTGTAGAAATCGTTTTTATTAAGAGCGAATTCTGTGACACGTATATCAGTTTTTTATATTTGTAGAATTTTAAATTTATGTGATTAATATATAGGTATGTAAAAAAGCTGAACAGGAATATTAATGCATTTTTTAAAAATACAGAAGGTAGTCAATAAAAATTTGAGGTGTTTGCTGTCATTGCCGTTCTTTCTCCCTTTCCCTCTCTCTGTGAGCTGAGTAATGCTGCTGAAAACTATTTTCAATAAACACATTCCAGATATTTTCAGATAATCTCTTCTTTATACGTCAGCAGCAGAAGAGTAATTTTCCGCAGTGTAGTCCTGTAAACAATAAATGGCATAACCGAACTCACATTCCGGCGATGTTTTCACGAAAGTGAAGCTGGCATCAAAACAAGCAAAGCTTTATCAATAAACAGCACCATGTCCTCCTTTTCCGACATTGACTCTTAAAATCATAAACAGTGCCAAATTTATGCCACAATCACTCTCCCATCTCCTCCCCCACACCCCTACCAGGGAATTGTCTTTAACCCCTTTAGAGCAAAGGCCCTCTTATGTAAATAAGTTGGACGCCTATCCGCGAAAGTTGAGGATAAATAGCTTTTCTCTAGACACGATTTAATTCTACATTACGGGTAATGGAGCAGTAGTTTTCCCTTTAAAATCCCTCTTAGCGCGGACCCTTGACAAAGGGTTGCAAATCTCTGGAGAGAGATTGTCGCCAACAATCAGGAAATGTCGCCCAACTGTGGCGATTTCGGCGATGAAGTTGATGAATCTGGTTATAACGAGATGAAAGATCTTGTTTTGGGTAAGACAAATTAGGGGTTGTATTCTCTCTGAAACTTTCTCGTATGCTTTCCAACTAAGGTCTTATTCCACCATAGAATTAGAGATCGCAAATTTCTTGTATGGGTTTGACGACCGATAATTGTGAAATATATATCTTTGGCACGAATGTAATATTTATCTTAATCTATTGTGCAAATATCTGTTTCAAGCGCCTTTTTTTAAAATCGAAGAATGAAACTAAAAATTGACATGGAACTACAGTTATAATCTCAAAATTTACTGAATTTCATTAATTGAAATCATTCTGCTGTTGACGATTTTTTGCAGTTACAGATATTCCTAAGTAAAGGCCAACAAACCAAGACAAATATAATTAGTTTCAAAATTTAATATGGTTCTATATTTTAAGTTCTAAGCCTGAGTAAATTTTTTTATTGGTTTAGCTTTTTGAGTTTTAGAGTTATTGAATTCATTTATAACGAACAACCATCCAGACAGACTTCCTGTAATGGATTTTATTCAAAATTTAATAGGAATTTACAAATTTGGTCATCAAACCATATACTAAATTTGCCCGAAACTTTTTTAAATTGTTGTATTCACAGACAGACATAATTCCAATATTGTGTTTTTTGAACCTCTAAATCAAAGCTTTTTTTTTAATTGTTGTATTCACAGACAGACATAATTCCAATATTGTGTTTCTTGAACCTCTAAATCAAAGCTTTTTTTTTAATTGTTGTATTCACAGACAGACATAATTCCAATAATGAGTTTTTTGAACCTCTAAATCAAAGCTTTTTTTTAATTGTTGTATTCACAGACAGATATAATTCCAATAATGTGTTTTTCAAATTTTTAAATCAAAACGTTTTTTTTAATTGCTTTCACAGATAGACATAATTCTAATAATGTTTTTTTTTCGAACTCAAAGAAGTTTGAAACGTAAAGATTCATCAAAATCCCAACTTAGAATTTAAAAAAATTAATTTTTATTTATTTATTTTTAACAATTAAAATACTTTTTCTTTACTTTGTTTACAAGAAAGTGAAAAACAAAATGATAGGCAAAAAGTATCTTGGACAAGCAGACAAACATTTTTCTTTAGGTTTCCACTTTCTGTAATACGAAGTATACAAAAAGAATATATTGTAATTGTTAAAAATTACATCGAACATTAGATGTTGACTAATTCCTAAGTTTTGAAACTTTTGGGAAGGCTCATTTTTGAAATTGTGTCAGTCTATAAACATAAAAGTTACGAAATTTTTTTTAAGAACGATGCAAAGATGCATATAAAATTGCAGACTTTACTGTCTACGAAACGTATATTAAATACACACAACGCAAACTACAAAACAAAGCAAATTAACGCAATTCAATCCACTAATTACGGTTAACAGCAAAGCTCTTGCTAGAACATGTACCAAAAAGAAAAGACGTTCTCTCACGCTAAGCAACTCGCAATTGCAACTCGCTCTCCGAACTGACTGACTGCTGCTCCCCACATGGCACCTCTTATAGAGTCCCACTAAAATGGGTGGGGTAAACGCAGAAACAACGTGGACGCTCCAGGCGATGGTGGAAAATTTTTTCTACGTTCCTTAGGAACAAATTTTTATTTCTTAGCTTCAACTGAACATTTTAGTGTGTAGAAAAACCGTTAGCGAACTCATTATGTCGCCAAAACACCTACATCGCCAAATTAGTCAAATACGGTGATCTTCGGTAGAAAATCTCGTTAGAACGGTCTTTTCTCCCAGTCAACTCCTAGTATTTGGATTAATTAACGAAAAAAAAAAAAACATAGACAAGTTCCATGCACGATTCTTCTTTACTAAATTAGTGAAGCAGAGGGGTCGGGAAGAGGTTTTTGCCCCGGCACCCAATTAGGCCAAGCCAGGCCCGGGTTATAAGAACATTTCGCGTCTCTTAGTCAATACTTACTTACATATTCACAAACTTAGTCATATTTGAGATAATCAAATGAAAACAGATCTGAGAAAATCTTTAAAAAATAATTAAATCCCGTAAAAAATTAATTAATTTCAGTAATTTGAATTTTAAAATTTAATTATTCGTAAAAATAATACTACCATTATTATTATGTCGCAATTCGATAATAAAATACATACCTATAGACTAACGAAATCTCCGTCTTAAGGACAAGCGCTCCATTGTTAAAATAAGCTAAACTTTTTTCAGTTTAGCTCAATCGTATTCAAGTCCTGGTTTTAAGAAATACTGCTATTCTGAGATGGACATCATAATTTTGAACCTCTATGTACAAGAATGACATCTGAGCTGGCACTCTCTTTTCAGGATTTCCACACCGCATCAGATAACTTGCTTTCAAGCACTTAATAGAGATTCAAAACAATTTGTAATATTAAACAGAAAGCGGAAAGATTCGTCAAATATTGATAGATAGACAGTATAGAGATAAAATCTCCTTTTTTTAAAAACAAATTTGGATTTTTATATTACTAGTTTAAATAAAAAAAAAGAATTCTGCTTAATCATTTAAAATCTACGTTTTACATTAGTGTTCGGCACATTTTTAAAAGTGTATATATTGATATTGTGCAGTACAATTCACATTTTTTTAAAAATATATACACTATTTTTATTCTTGGTCTTAAAATTGATAAAAAAGCGGGATTTTCTCTATTGATTTGTCTTGTTCTTACTAATACTGCTGATTCAAATACACAGGGCCTACATATAATTAATATTACGCACAAATTTAGTACAGAATTCCTATTGTTCGTTAAAATAGGATAATCAAATTCCATGTCTGATAAATATAGGGAAAAAAATTTACAATCTAATCTCCTTTAAAAACAAAATCTAGTTTATCTTCTTAAAGTATTTTCTTAACAAGAACTATTTACTTAAAAGTAAAATTAGAACTATTCAAAACAACTTTCAGGCCGGGGCAACTTGTCGATTGACTAGGAGCGCCTGAAAAGTTTATTTATGATTCTATTTATATGTAGTTAAAGTAGGGAAGTAGAACTCTTCAGAATCTATTTCTTTACGAAAAGAACGAAATCCTATTTCTTAAACCCTTTTTTAAATATATTACTCCAGGTGTTTACTTATCAAAAAAATAGAATAATCCAGAATAATTCTCAGGATGGTTCGACAGCGCTGTCTGATTATTTTAGAAGTAACTCCATATTTATTTAGCTTTATTTCATTTGATACTATTTTTTCATTAAAATGGGATCTTAGGAATTATTTTGTACGCATTTCATTCATTTCGAAATTTACAAACGTGAGTATTTTCGATAATAATGTACTCTTTTAGTTTTTAATAATCATTTAATCTATAAATATAAATAAGTTCAGATTCTATACGAATTATATCATCTAAAAATGAATTCAATGCGAAATTCTTTTGTAGGTTCTGTAATATTTATGGCTACGAAATTGTAATTCGTAAGGATAGACTAAATATATCAGAGGACGCCTCTGTATGGCATTGGTGTATTATTAACTTTTAGCGTGATTTCAGCTTTTTTACTAATTCTTTCGCGTGATTCATCCTTGTCGTGTTTTGGAATATTATTTCCTGGGATACGTTGAATAATATGCATAACTCAAATTTGTCTTTTAGATGTGTTTTTTACAATCTACTGAAATAAATATTCGACGTAGAACTGCACTTGTAGTCCCAAAATCTCATTCTAAATTTAATATTTTTAGACCTACATTTTCGAATTATCACATTTACAGACTTCGGGCAAGACCCACCGATATACAACAAATTACTTTTTAGATTTGACTTGAAAGTTGATAGGTGTCTGTGCTATAGATTTTAAAGTTGTTTGCCAAATTTTATTCATCTAGCTCTCTTTGTTTCGTAGTTATCTTGTTAACAATTACGAACACATGGATAGACAGAATTCCTCTGAAAGAATTTCTCTTAACATTTGATAATCTAAAAATTTTGATGTAAAGAACGTATACCAAATTTTATTCATCTTTCTCAAAGTATTTTTGAGTTCTTTGTCACATACAGACATTTTCCAGGAATGTGTTGCTCAAACCGAGAAAAATATGAAGCATAGAGATTCGTCAAAATATCGAGTTTAAAGTTATTGGCGATTTCAGTGCTTTCTCTTCTAGAAAATAAAATGTATCATAAAGAGAAAAAAAAGAGAAAAAGAATAAAATCGAGGAACAAAAATACCAAAATCATACTATTAGGAAATTATAAACCGAATAATTAAATAAAATCTATTGCTCATTTTTATTTTCGCTTCATTTTTAACACATGATTATTTTAAATAATGAAATGATGTTAGTCAAGAAAATGATGCATTAACTTCATCATCTGTATCCTTTAATCTAAATTTGATCTAAACCTAAAAGGAAACAGCTTTATGCACATTTCACTTCATTATGTAGGGGTGTTCATTTTATGCATTTCATTATGTTATGAGCTTTCATAGAGAACACCTGGATATTTAGTTCATTTATATTAGCATACCGTTATGCAATAGTCCTATTGTACCCGTAACAAGCTATTTAGGGACGGACCTCGTAATTTTGAACTGCGATCAGATGACGAGGGTGACACATGAGGGCCTGCTCCCTCTCCATATCACACCAGCTGGAAGACGATTACCCTGACGAGTTTAACGTGCAGCAGAATCCCTTATACGACAGTTCTTCGATGGAATCGAGTCTCTACCTGAAACCCTACGGCTCACGAGCCGATGCCTTACCACCAGGTCCGTAATATCTGAATTAAATTCATTTACTAAGATTTAATGTAGTTGAAATAGGCCTAGTGCATCAATAAAATCCAAGTTCTTAAAATGGCATTTAAAAACTGTTGTTAAAGCCCCGATATTGTGTTATGTAAATACATATTTTAAATTAGAAAAAAAAAGCTCAAAAGTATTGGTAAAATTTATAAATATGGAGGAAATTTTCAATTTCCTTTTTAGAATCATAAGAAAAATACGATTTTCAGTTAAGAAATCAAATATTAATCCGTATTAGGTTTCTTCATCATATATTAAATACAGGTCATTTTATATTTGAGAAGGAATAATTCCTGAATCTCTGAACAAGAGCTAAGCATTATTTTAGCTCTTGTTCTACAATTTTTGAAAGAAATATTACATTTCAGATATCCCAACCTTGTATTTTTTATCTAAGACACTTGTAAATTTCATAATATGTTTACATTTTTATATATATATATATAAAGAAAGAACTAAGTTACACTAAATGTTCCGAAAACTTTAAATGGTTTTGCTGCGAAATTACATTCTAAAAACTTATAAATTTTCAAAATTTCACGTATCCTTTTCCATATTTCCTTTTCGGACTTCGACGATTCTTCATCATGATTTGAACTAAGAAATATGGATAATACCCGAAAATAGGGCTTTTAAAAATAATATATGAACAAATGAAAAGTTAATATTTAAAGAACTCTACTTTTGCTTCGCTTTTACTCAGCAAATTTAAATTTTACATAAGAATTGTTGTTACTTTTGGCACTTGCCATGGACCCCGCTGATACATCAGCTAAGCCGAATATATGCTTCTCTTGTTTCAAGTAGAGCCAACTAAGGCCAAGAGTACGACTTCAGCTACACACTCATCACAGTCATTTGCATGGCCCCTTTTTAGAGGGGGGGGGCACAGACACATATCTCACAGATAGCGCACAAAATAGCAACCATACTCGAACCGGGACTCCCAGAACACGAGTAAGACGCGCTACCTTTGTGCCAGAAAGACGGCTTACATATGAATAAATATATATTATGAGTTTTATAAATAATCCATTAATTTAATTGACCTGTTTCTGATCATTCAATTAATTATGCATCGTAAAATTAATTTATAATATCGCATTTATTATAATTAATATTATACAATTAATTTATAATATATATTTATTATAATTAATTTTATATAGATAAATTCACTAAGTATGTGAATCAGAAGCATTAATTATAATAAATACATCTTGATCTACGATGGGGTGGTAATTAGAGTGGGGAAATATCGATTCTAATTGGGTCAAATCGCGCTTCAAAACTATTAAAAATATTGTTCATTAAATAATTTAATCTTGGTTGCATTTCAATAAATTGCATCTACTTTAAAATAAAATTCGAAATATTTATTTAAAATTTCTTTAAAATTAACCAAATTTTTGGTTTATTTATTTATTTAAAAAAAGAAATTTATTTTAAAAAATTAATTAATTAATTATTATTTTATATCAGAAAAAAACAAAAACTAAATAATTGGTGACTTAAAACCCATTTTTTCTCTATTTAATAGGCACCAAGAGTAAAATTTACGAGACGAAAAATTTACAAAAAGAAGTATCGCCAATAATTTTAATTCTGGTCGAATACCTGTCTCCACTCCTCTAAATGTCTCATCAGCAAAAAGAGGAGCTCCCCCCCACATCCCTCTTCCCTCTAAAGAAAGAACTAAGTTGCCAAATCCGGCAGCTCCGGCACCCCCACCGCTCTCCCTGGAGTAGAGAAGGGAATTAATGCCGTTCATCAGGCGACTAATCGCTTGCCAGGGACACCTGGTGGTCTGAAGGAGAATTAATTGTCGCCTAATCTACAAGACGGAGACCAAACCACGCCCTAGAAGTGCGCTGATTGGGCGACAGAGCCGATTCATCTCAGCATCCTATTGTTCCGTTCAAAGCACAGAATAATCGCTATTGGCCATTAAAGACGCAATTATTGAGTAAAATCGTTTTCATACATGGTAATGACGGAACTGAGATTTTTTTTTGTCCCCCGCACACATCGGAAGCTCCATCATTCTCATGTCCCCCCTCTTCCTCCCTTCTCGTCCCCATATTCTATCGTCTGCTCCTAAAAGCACTTACTTTTTTTTTCTACAACTCCCGTCATCTTTATTTTTTGATTGGACGCTAAAGTTCCTTTTTTTTTAATACACACGTATGTTTTGATCCGTAGCAAGCGTTGAAGTTAAAAACGTTGTGGATGAGAAACACAATAGAGACCCCCTTTTTTTATTGTTTAGTTTCTTTTTTTAACTTTTTTTTTTTTTTTTTGCGTGCGTGTATCGCCCCTACTCTATTACACGAGGTTTTGATACAGGAACTAACGAGTTCTATTCAGCAACAAAAGGTAGGCGAGCACAATGCTTTCATCGAATTTTTACGCATTATTATTTTTTCCCCCAATACCCTTTTTTACCTCGGAGGTTTTAATTAGAGCTTAAATATTTTTTTTTCTCCTCTTCCAGATTTTTTTCCAATTTTTTTCTTTCGTAGTCTGCATGATTAACTAATATGCAGCCCTCTAGGATAGGATTTTTTTTTTCTGCTACTCGGCCTTAATTTCTTCTTACACGGTTTTTGCGGAACTATTTTCCTTGCCTCTTTTTTTTATTATTATTATTTCTTTCTTCTTTTATTTTTTTTACTTTTTTTTCTACCCGTAACCACGCGCGCCAAAATTAATCAGGGGACACCGTATCGGCTCATTAGAAGAAAATGTCTTAGGCCGACAGATAATGAAGTTTGGGAAAAATTTCGCTGTAAATGGAGAGAGAGCGAGAGAAAGAACCGGTGGGAAAAAAATCCATAAAAAAATTATGGAAAAATTTACTCCAAAAGAGAAAGGAAAAAAAAATCTTGGATTTCCTAGAGCCCCGCTTTTTCTCCTCATCTTCCCATATCAGTTTAATGGTTTATGTCCCATTTTTCAAACTCGATTATGGTTGGTATAAATGACACGAGGGGGTGCATCATGTGATCCTTTGTTACAGAGGTAAGATTAATTGTTTCTTTGCGAAACTATTAAGTCGTCTTCAAAATAATTTTGCACTATTAGTCAAAGGAACTTAAGACCTCTCTTTGGCTAATGGAGGATATGTAATTTACGAACTATTATAGGCTTCTGGAAATTCCGCCGCATTGCGCCCCAAGTAATCCAATCGACTGAAGGCACGGGGCATTACCACCTTGCCGTGAAATATTTTGCTAATTTGATTTATGAGCTTTTAAGATAGCTCCTCATTATGGCGAAGTTAACACATTCCATTAGATCGGGATGATTTATTCGCTGTGTCAAAAATCCACCACCCGTTCCTAGCTGTAATGACTCCAGAAATAGACGGTTGGATTAAGAAATAAAGCACAAATGATCTTATCAACAATTAATAATGCACGCCAACCGATTCTTCCGAATTAAAATTCACACTACCAATTTCATAGATTTAAGAGACACGTGCTTTTGGCATATTGAGAAACTATTTCGGTTCCAGTTTTATATAATTTGCATACGCAGAGGAAATAGCCACAATGGAACGAAAAGATTTAAAGTGATTGTAGCAGTTTGATATAATGAAATTTGATACAATTCATACAATTAACGGTGACCAAAAAGCGCCAAGAAAAATTGTCGCCAAATTATAAAAGTATATTTAGACTATATATAGATTGTCAAACTAATACTCGAGTATATAGTTTGACCATTGAAATCGCCAAATTGACAGAATTTTTTTCTTAGCGCTGTTTGGTCTCAGTTTAAAACCGACAAGTACCTGCAATTTTTAAAAAAATTATTCCTAATTCCTTGATGAACTTTTTTACATATTTGCCGTCTATTCGCTTGCGCTGTCAAATCCCGATGTTGTCTGATATACGATGTTCATCAGTTCCAATTAACAGGTTTCAAAACTCCACTGGCCATTCGTTCAATGCTGGAAGCGTAAGCTTTCCATGAGAAGACTTTCCGTTTGGCCTACTTTCACTTCAAAACTGAAACCATCATAACAAGAATATTCTTTGCTGAAATCTCCAGTATCTAAATATTGAATCAATTTCCACTTTTGTCGCCAATTTGGCAGCTTCATGACCAACTATTTTTTCAAAATGCCAGATTCTCGCTCGGGCTACTTACGCATTTTTTCTTCATCTGACATCGCTAAAAGTCTTATTAACTTTTCTTTTTTTTAAAAAAATAATAATAATGCGGATTAATGCAAGTATTAATTTGTATTCAGACTAACTTGTATTAATTGCTAACTGACGAAAAATTTCCGCAGATCGAAAAAAAGATAAAAATGAAATCTGCTACGCATGTTTCAATGCATCATCATTTCTTGATCGGCCAAGCACCACGTGCTCGTGTAAGTTAAATTATATTTTTATTCATTTTAATTGTTTCATCGAATGAGTCACTTTAGAATCGCAAACGATCCAAAAAACCCCCTTTGTTTCGCATTTATTGCTTAAAAAAATATTACATTTCCTATTTATTTTATTTCTTATAATCAAGTTCTCAAATGGACATTTTTCTGTTCTTATTTGCTGTAGTAATTGATTTATTTTTTTTAATCAGAGATTTTGTAAATGCAATGACAACACGTTATTGAAAGCTGATTTATTTAGATACTCGTACAGATAATAACATTTTCATTTTTCGCCTACATATTTTTGTTAACGCTAAAAATCTCATTCCAAAACCAACATCATGTTTTGACATGATAAAAAAACCCGGAAAGTATTTATTATTGTTGCCATAAACAATCCGTCTAGATTAAAATTAAAAAATAATATTGTTTAAAACTCATTTAATGTTAATTAAAATTTTACTTTGCTTCTATTTGTCTCCATTTCACTGCCCAAGTGCAATATAAATACTTATTTTTACATAATAAATTTTATAAAACCTTTCAAGCAATGTTGCAGGTCTGTGTCGAATTTTTATTCTAATCGGTTTGTTGAAACGCTTTTAAAATTAATTGCACGACAAGGATTTCCTATGCTATTGACCGTATGCCAAGAATCGCCAAGGATTACACAAAAGTTTCAGGAAAAGTGCTATATTCATGGTAGATATTAATATTTCCTATTGCAAGCCAATATCATGCAAGAAATACGATGAGATAATATTATAAATGAGAAAGTTTAACAGAAAGTATTTTGTCTTTTTTTTTGTAGTTAATTCTTGTACTTATGTAATAAAATGCTTCCTTTAAAATGGAATTAAAATGTCTTTATATTTCTAAGACCTTTTCTATTTGATGTGTTATAAATATGTAATTATATTTAGTTATATAAATCAATCTAGCAAGTTAACTATAAAAAGGATCGATTTTTAATTACTAGAAAAAGAGAAATTCTTGCTATAATTTTGGCAAAAATCGTCGCATCTCTAATTACGAAAACCTCCTCCGAGCACCTTAATGACTAGCAAAATCCTATTTGGGAATTATGTCTGCAACCACACGATTACCCCCCCCCTCCCACAACATTTAATATAGTAGTGAAAATTACCAGAGATATATCTTCTTTTAATGCTTTATTGATAATCACTAATTGTTTCTTTGAATTATAATAAATGCTAGGCCATATTGAAGATGTTTATTTTTCCTTTCTCTGAAGATAATGCATCGGATAAATAATTACAGAAAACTTCTGAGAAGTCAATTAGGAATTTCTTTTGATAATTACCAATTATTTCCGTAGTCGATCTTTTGTGAAACATTTTCCAATCTCTTCATTTTTTTCTGCTAATTGAAGATTGGTACCTCGGAATTAAATGATACATTTTCTGGAACCTTTAATGGAAGTTTATGCTTTTGTTTTTTGAATAATTATCCGAATTAAGCACATGTTTCTTTCTTTCTTTATTTTTTTGAAAATTGCTTCTATTTATCTAACATAAAAAAACCAATTATGAAAGTTAATGATATTCAAATATATTTGAGTTTGAACATGAAATTCGTCTCCAACGATTCATTAGTTCTTTTTCGATAAATAATCTATCTGAACGTGGCCTTGAAGGAAAATGAAGTGACATTGGGAGAAAAAAAAAGTTAATTAGATTTAATGCTTCGATACTAAGATCTAAATTCCTCGAAATTAAAAAGGATTAACATCTGATTGAACATTTTATTTTATATGTGTTTTATTTTTAAGACATTTCGAAAAGAATATTTTTTTTACTTTAACAACATTTCTATAAAATTTATTCTGATAACTATTTTTTTATTTCAACATATTCCGACATTATTGAATATATAATACAATAGCTCTTACCAGCGACTTCGTACAGGCGGAAATTTTGATGTGTATTTGTGAGAACTGACAGTATAATCACAATGTAAAATGTAATCAAAACCGTATGCATCGATAAATTTTCAACGTCAATTGGAGCAACGCAAAGACGTGAATTTTAAGCACCAGTCGGGGTAACGCAATGCAGATTAGACCATTTTAATTTCAATCCGTATATTTAATTTTTATTCAAAAGCACTTCTGAAGGAATCAAAAGATCTATTAATTAACAATGTTTAGTTTTAAATTTATCATACGCTACGAAAATAAACAGAATCGTTTGAAATAACCGGTCGAAAACATGTCACGTCTAACATCATTAGCGTGGGAGAAAAAAACTACAGAAAAGCTATGTACTTGAAACTATAAAAGCACTTAAAAAATTTAATGGAAAAAGATGAAAATAGGCAAAAGGAATATGTACAGCAAGAAAAAAAAATCAAGAGAAATAAACAGGAAATATCGAATTATATTAACACAAGAACAGCGTCAGAAAAAAAATTAGTAAACCTTTCTTTAGAATAAGATATTATTAAAAGAATACCGGAAATAGAAAAAAAAAAAACGATTCAAAAAGCTCAGGCAGATGTTTTCAGTTTTTTTTTTATTTTTTGGTGGAAAATTTAGTTTTTAATTAATGAAAAGTTAACCACTCAATTAACCGGAATAAAAATTAGCCTATGTTCTTCTGTAGACTATAATCTATCTCTGTGCGAAATTTCATCCAATTTCCTTCAGCCGTTTTGGCCTGATTGAACCCCATCATCCATCCATTCATCTAAACCTTCACATTTATAATAGTGTAACAGGACAACTTTTCCAGCTCGCCTCCTAGCGGCCACTTCCCAAAACTTCAGTTTGTGTTCTGGAGTCATGGAGTAAACATGATGTTTTCCCCCGATTATTATACTTTTAACTGATTGTTTGTATTAATCGTATTCAGTGTATTGTAATTTGTGTGTTATGTCCTTTAATGTTTATTAAAAAGATTTAAGTAAATTTAGCTTCTTCCTTTAAGAGTTCTGTTTTTCCCTAGCAGGAATAGTGTTTGGCGCCCAACGGTAACTAGTTTTGTTTACGGCTACAAAAAATGGCTCCCCAACGCGCGGCCCGAACGTTTTTCACCTCACTGTAAACATCCATGTTTAGACTCCAGAGCAGAGTCTCGCTTTCCTTTTCAGGTTATTATTGCAAATTCATTCTGTAATTTTCGCAATTCAATCCTGAATTCTATGCTATTTCCGTCCTGGAATTGATGCATATAAACCTTCATCCCGAAGCTGTGTTTTGTTTGGTGATAAATCTTCAACCGAAGTTAGTTTCTTAGCGAAGAGTGTAAGTAACTTTTCATTTTAATGCCGTCAATCCTGACGCGTATTGAATTGTGAATGAGTACTGAAGAATTATTACAAATATTATTTATGCTTTGTTTAATATCGTATTCATAAGCAATTTATAAGAGGAAAAAAAAACATTTTTTCCTTCAATTAATTTTTTTATTTACATTTATAAAATTCTATATCGTATCAACGTCAATCCTGATGTATATAAAATTATGAATATTTGTTGTTGAAAGAGTTAGTATAAATAGCATTGATGCTTATTTAAAAGCGTTTATAAAAGTAGAAGAAGAACCAGTGTTTTCATTAAATATTTCCTACCGGAAGTGGCTGGTGAAATTATTTCTGCTTTCTCTCTCTCTCTCTTCTTTCACGAGCAAATGAATGTTTAAGTAGATTAAAACTTTTAATTATATTTTGTCTTGTCAAATGAATGCTTATATACATATTTTTTTTTACTCTATAAAGTATTTGGCATCATTTTTTTTTTTTTTTGCAATTGATTCACGATAGGAAGTGAAAATTTATTTAAGTGTAAATACATTTTTGTACTGAGAGTAAATATATAAATTTTTGCTTATCAATTATAATTTTGCAATTGACTGCACTGTAAAAGAACTCATTTATACTCCTTCTCTGGTTCCACTTTGATTCATTCAGACCATGGCTTTCCTGTCTCAGTGCACAATAGATGATCTAAAAGCTCTAGCAATGGATCTTGGAATCGAAGTGAGAAGCGATATGACGTTCTTAAGAATAAAAGACCTCATTACTAAAAGTACATCATATGATACTAATTTCTGTAAAACTCGTCTTGCTTTTATACAAAAGAAAGCAGAAGAGGAAAAGCTGTCGAAGCTCAACGCGTCGAAAGGGAACGTGTTTTTGAGTTAGAAAAACTGAAAATTCAGCTTGAAATGCAAACAATTTCTCAAAAGGGGACAGTTCAAGAAACTGATCAGCAAAGAATGGATATTACAAAAGTTGTTCCAAGATTTAACCCAAAAGAAGATGAAATAGGACTCTATTTGACAATATTTGAACGTCAATTAAGATTCTTAAGCATTCCAGAACCAAAATGGATTCCTTATTTGATAAGCTCATTGCCTATTGAAATAGCACAGCTTATTGCGAGAGAAGACGAGGAAGATTACCGTAAAGTTAAAGAAATGCTTCTTAAACGATACCGATTAACTGCGGATCGTTTCCGACTATTATTTTCTCAACATAAGAAGAGCCCAGATACAACTTGGAGAGATTTCTACTTTGAAATATCAGCATATTTTGAAGGTTGGATCACAGAACTTAACATTAAAGACTTTGAACAGCTTAAAAGTCTAATCATTAGCGACCAAATTAAGAAAAAAGCCCCACCTGATTTTAAGGAACATTTTCTTGATTCATGGGCAAATTGGAATCAGCCTTTAGAACTAGCAGAGAAATTGGATTCCTATGAAAATAACCGCCAGGGTTCTAAGAAACAGACAACTTCACATAACAAACCAAATTTTGGAAGTGACTTCGCAGTAACAGAGAGAAGGTCTAAGTTCACTGCCATATCAAGAGAAGACAAACAGGAAAAGACAGCAAGAAATGTATTCTCCAGGAAGACAAACTCTATCCCTGAAAGAAGAGCTGTCCAATGTTATGGATGTGGAGCACCGGGTTATATACAATCTAAGTGTCCTACCTGCTCAGCTTCTAAAAGTGAAGTTAAAACGTCTGTAAACAGAATAGATTTATTTACTCTTGAATCTGTAATATCGCCTAAGAGTTTGATTGTTCTCAAAATTTGTGGAGTGGAATCTGCTGTATGTGCCGATACTGGTGCATCTCACTCTGTTGCTGGAGAAAAGTTGTTCCATATGCTACAAAGCAAAGAAGTAAAATTTGAATCCAAGACGTTTTCTTTGACACTCGCTGATGGAACACAGAGAAACGTAGCTGCCTTGACTGCGATTGTAAATCTTGAGGTCGAAGGTAAGGTGATACCGACAGAATTAATTGTTTTACCGGAAGCAGAAGGAAACAGAACACTCCTAGGGACAGATTTTCTCCAGTCTGCTGGAATTGTTCTTGATGTTCCCAATGGTAAATGGCATTGTTGTGATGCCATTACCATTACTCAGATCCAGTATTCTTTTTACAAGGTACCTCCCAACAATGAAAATTGCTTTGTTGCCGAATCAAAAGAAAAGATTCCTGAAATGTCCAGTTCCAGTCAAGCTCCTAAAACATCGTCTAATATAAATCTTCGAAGTGACGAGGGTAGGCATCTAACAAAAGAACAACGTGACCAGTTAAACAGCGTACTACAAGAGTACAAGGGTTGCTTCGAACCAGGGGGAGAAACAACGCCGTTTTGTGAACACCGTATAAATACTGGAAATAATCCAACGGTTGCAGAACCACCTTATCGCATGAATCCTGCGAAAAAGGAATTGCTAAAAAAAGAATTGGACTCTCTTGTCTGACGGTATAATTGAAGAATGTGAATCCCCGTATGCCAGCCCTGTCGTACTGGTTTCTAAACCTAATGGTAGTATGAGACTTTGTGTGGACTTTCGCAAACTTAACGCTATTACTGTTGCCGACACGTATCCCTTACCACGCATGGACGATTTGCTCACAGAAGCTAAGTCAACCACTTATATGTCAACTATGGATCTCAAATCGGGATATAATCAAATAAAAGTGCATGAAGCTGATCAAGGCAAAACAGCTTTCATTTGCCCATTTGAAACGTACAAATATTTACGCATGCCTTTTGGACTACGAAATGCACCTGCAACATTTCAACGCCTGATCGACAAATTTATAACAGGTCTAAATAATGTTTTTGCTCTATCTTATTTAGATGACATTATTATTTTATCAGAGACTTTTGATAAACATCTGAGTGACTTACGAGCTGCTCTTGAAAGACTTTCTTTGTTTAAACTACATGCGAACAGAGAAAAATGCCATTTCGCTTGTGATCGCGTAAAATATTTAGGTCACTGGATAACATCAAATGGAATAGAAGTTGATCAGGAGAAAGTATCCGCTATTCAAAAAATTCCTGTTCCATCTAATGTGAAAGAAGTCCAGTCCTTCTTGCAAACTTGCTCATGGTTTAGAAGATATGTTCCAAGCTTCGCAAATATTGCAAGGCCTCTTAGCAATCTTACTAAAAAGAATGTACAATGGATTTGGGGTCCTGAACAACAAGAAGCATTTGAAACCTTGAAGAAAAGATTAATGACACCTCCCGTGTTAAAACAACCAAATGGATCAAAGCCATTTCGCATCCGAACAGATGCTAGCAGTTATGCTCTTGGAGCTGTCCTTACCCAAGGAGATGGTCCAGAGGAGTATGTTATTGAATATGCCAGTCGCCTTCTTATTCCAGCTGAGCAGAACTATTCAACTACAGAAAGAGAAGCACTAGCAGTAGTTTGGGCTCTTGAGAAATTTCGTGGTTATGTCGAAAACCAAGAAATTATAATAGCAACTGACCACCAGCCTTTAAAATGGCTTATGAGCATCAAGTCGCCATCAGGTCGTTTGGCAAGATGGACACTTCAGATCCAATCTTTTAATATCAAAATCGAATATACGCCTGGTAAGTCAAATGTCCTTGCAGACATGTTGTCTAGGCCTACTAATTTAAATGAAGATGTCCCTTGTGACGTAATTGCAGTATCAGCTGATTTCCCAGTAAGAGGGTCAAGAGAATCCGAGAAGAACAGTTGAAAGACGAAGAATTAAAGAAGATAATTGACTGTTTTCAAAGTAGTTCAAAAGATGAGAATTTTGCTAACTGGACAAGCCGAGGTTATTTAATGAACCAAGGTATTCTGTATCGCTATTCACCCGACGTAGAAACAGAAGAAGCACAACTCGTAGTTCCTATTCAGGAAAGAGACAGAGTTTTGCAAGGGTACCATGATGCTCCAACAGCTGGACAATATGAGGCAGAAGGGACTTACAATAAAGTCGCCTGCCGATACTATTTTCCAGGAATGCGGAAATATATTGCGGAATATGTTAGAAATTGTCCGGACTGTAATCGTTATAAACCGAGTAATCAAAACCCAACCGGTTTTCTGAGAACTCCAGTATATGCACAGAGATTTGAAACACTCGCTATTGATTCGTTTGGTCCTCTTCCTGAGACCTCAACAGGTAAGAAGTGGATTTTTCTCGTAGAAGATACCAGTACAAAATGGGTGGAGTTATTTTCTCTTAAAGAAGCAACATCAATAAACTGCGCAAAAACTTTAGTCGAAGTAGTATTCTTGAAATTTGGACTTCCACGTAGACTTATCAGTGATAATGGTTCACAATTTGTCAGTGCTGTAATGCAACAAACTTGCAATTTTCTTGGCATCAAGCAAGACCTTATTCCTCTGTATCATCCCCAATCCAACCCATCCGAACGTAAAAATAGAGATCTCAAACCCCGACTTGCCATACTAGTCAGAGATGAAAACGACACTTGGGATGAAAAACTACCAATGATTCGCTTCGCACTAAACACTGCCAAATGTGAAACAACCGATCACACAGCAGCTTATTTGCAATTTGGTAGAGAATTAAGAACAACAGATGATGTCACACTCGACTTAAGAGCCCTGATTGACAATGATAATTTCGTAGCTGAGATAACCCCATATCTCAAACGGTTTGCTCGTTTAACTGCAGAGATCACGTCGAGCAAAAGCAAGACAAGCGTAAAGCATATTACGATCGTCGACAAGTTTTCCACATGCCAGGTGATCTAGTATGGGTGACATTGCATCCTGTTAGCAAGTCACAAAATAAGAAAAGTCGCAAATTTATGCCCAAGCGGGAAGGACCTTATTTAGTGGTTACTAATCGTTCACCTACTACGTATGACATTGCTGACCCAGCAAAGCCAAATGAAGTCCTTGGGACTTACCACAGCTCAGCCTTACGAGCCTATGAACTTCCAGTTGCTAGAGACAGTGGAACTGTAGTACCTCTCCGAAAACGTGGCAGACCAAAGAAGTTATGTGCTGACTCTTCGCCGAGACGTCGTGCGAGCCAGAGGGGGAGTCTGTAACAGTACAACTTTTCCAGCTCACCCCCTAGCGGCCACTTCCCAAAACTTCAGTCTGTGTTCTGGAGTCATGGAGTAAACATGATGTTTTCCCCCGATTATTATACTTTTAACTAATTGTTTGTATTAATCGTATGTCAGTGTATTGTAATTTGTGTGTTATGTCCTTTAATGTTTATTAAAA
>JAOUZG010028144.1:255496-307793 GCA_026289955.1 Argiope argentata
TGCGAGATGGTTAAAACGACACTTTTCTACTTCCCCGCCAAAAATCGGAATTTCCTTCCCCCACACCAACTGAGTAAGATAGCAGGAAGTAATAAATTATTATTTGTTTAGAAAGTAATACGCGAAATCAGTTGGTTTTGATTTATAGATAACGAGATGTTGAAAAAAGAAAGACAATAGTTGCTCTTATTATTAGTATGTATGAATATTTAATATATGCCTGCTGAAATTAAATTCTGGGGAGGGAAGAAAAAAAAAGAAGAACACAGGGAAAAAAGGGTTAGTAGTAAGTAGTAAAGAAAAAAAGAAAAGAAGTGTGTGTGTGCGGCATTTTCCAGGCTGTTTTTAAACTTTCGCACCTCTTGAAAACCAATTGTGTCTTTATATGTTTAGTGTGTTTACATTTATGAAAATTTGAATCTCATTATTCTATAAAAACGTAGAATTTTAGACCTTTCCATTCACCATTTAAGTAATATATCGATTCCAGGACAATCATTACACGGATAGAAAGAGAAAGATGAGTAGTACAATGAACAGAACATCTGAAGAAAATAATACTATAAATGAATTATATGATTATCAAAATTTGTTTGGTTTAAAAGTATTTTGGTGAAAAACCTGTTATTACATAAAAAATTACATGAAAATTTTAGCGAGCATTATACTGGCTAACCGACTGGTCGCCAAAGACGGCTAGTATATATATATATATATATATATATATAGAGAGAGAGAGAGAGAGAGAGAGAGAGAATGTGAGGAGCTAATTGTTGGAATTGAATTAACGCTGTCTAAATAAGATCTAATAAGATTTTGTTGAGCATTGTGTGGATGTGCGACATATTTAAATAGAAGCAAAAATCAGTACCAATCTTTTATTAGATTTTTTTTATTGATTCATTTATTTTCGATAACATATTTCTTCAGGATCTTTTATAGATTGTCATCGTTCATATTTTGCGGATGGAAAAACATTACGTTTCGAAAGAAAGTTAATTAATTAATAATAAACAAATATATTAATTTAAAATAAATTAGCGAGTGAGTTAATCCTGCATGGTCATTCGATTCTAAAGTAAATTTAAGAGCAGTCAATTAATTTCGTTTAAAATCTCTAACTTATTGGAAGTTGATTTAAAATCGATTGAAAAGTTCCTGCATAACAGTCAAACAAGTTGACTATCAAGAAAGCGAGTTAATAAACATGTGTTGATAAATTCAATTCTTGATTGTCAAATATAATATTCACAAAAGACTTCTCCATTCAGCACTAAGATATTCAAATTAATTGGAACACTAGAACACTGCGCTAACATTGAGAAAGGGGACTATAGTTGAGTTTTATGCTCCATCACCAGCCACGATCCAATCTCTCTATTAGGAGGCCCACCACTTCATCTGTAGGAGGTAGCTACGCGATATCATTTCTGCCCCTTCCAGGAAGAAGAGAACCAACCATAATACTGAAACTTTCTCATTACGAATTTTGAGGTGCCCTCCTCTTAGAAAACTTAAACGAGGGTAGAATATCCAGAATGAAATGTTAGAATGTTTGAATAACATTTCAAAAATAAAATATAGCTTTGATTATATTTATGGTCATGCCTATTTTTTGTAAATATTGGTTATGTTGCTATATGGATTGACGTCCCCTCATGCATTTTACATCATGTGAGAACGTGATTTTATTTTCATTAGGAGTTTTTGAATAAATGAAAGCAATGAATAATTGAAGTGTGAAATCACGTAGGCAAGAAACCATAAATGTCAATATTCATCAACACCTTTTAATCGAATTCTTTTTTTACATGCTTTTACCAATATTGCATTATTATTATATATGCTTCTTTGAAAGCAGACGCGATTTTGAAAGGTTGATCTCCTTTTAGCAGTATTGCTTTTTCAAATTGGTTTAAACTAATTAATGAGTTAATTTAATTAAGACAAATAATGACGAAAAATGATAAAATTCTCGCATGATAAGTTGAAATTTGCAATCGTAAATTTCATTTTCTTTTAAAATCTTTCTTAAAACTAATTTTTATGGACCATTTGCTTTTTTTTCTCTAACCTAAAGGACATTCATTTTAAAGAAATTGATTTTTCCCCATCCTTTATTATCATGTCAGATCATGATGTTGTTTTAGGGATGAGATTTTTTGGTGGCAACAAAAATCCGTTGGCAAAAAGTAAAAAAAATTATTATCTGCACGAACATCTAAAAAAAATCAGCTTTTAATAACGTGTTCCCATTGCAGTTACAAAAGCTCTGTAAAAAAATTAATGACAATAGCAAATAAAGCCTTGAAAAATGTCATTTTGAGCATATGATAATATGAAATTAAATAAATATGAAAAGTGATATTTTACTAAACAATAAATGCGATACAAAGTTTTTTTGGATCGTTTGAAATACTAAAGTAACTCATTCAACGAAACAATTAAAATGAATAAAAATATGATTTAACTTGCACGAACACGTGGTGCTTGGCCGTTCGAGAAATGATGTTTTGACATGATGCATTGAAATAGGCATAGCAGATTTCATTTTAATCTTTTTTTAACTATAAATCAGAGGTGGAATTTTTTTAAAAAAATATTCATGGGGGGGAAATATTCTTCAGAAAATATTGTGCCTACATTTTAGGCGACTTTTACAGTAAGCCTTAAATTTCTTATTAATTATATTTCAAGTTATTATAATTAATACTAAATAGTGAAAAATTTAGTATTCACAATATAAGCTGTAGAATGGTGAAGTTAAATAAAACTTTTTATTTTTCGGAGCTTACAATTAAAAAATAACTTATTTAATGAAATACTTGAAATGGAACTATTTGTATTTCTTGACATCTCATTTTCCTTTATTTCCATTAAAACTAATGTCTGGCTTTTATTATTTGTTTTTATATTACTCTGGCAATTTGTAGATAAATCCCATTGATTTTACGATTTCTTCTTAAATCGCATGCCACATATCCCTTCCAACCCCCCAATAAAATAATCTTCCATGATGTAAAAGAAAATCTATTAAACAGAAATGAACACTTCTCCAGTTTTATAATATTTTTTTTCACTTAGTTTCTTCCGATCATTATTCTGGAAATTTAGAAATCAATCTCTGTAATTTTTTTACCTGTTTTAAACCGCATGCAGTATTACTTCCCACCCCTCCATTTTCTGTTTTCCAAAATATTCCTTCCATCATATAAAAGAATATATTCCTGCCACACTGAATATAGAATTGAGCAACAACACTTCTCCAGTTTTATAATATCTTTTTTTTTTACTCTGTTTTCTCCGAACAAATATCTCTCCGTTACCAAGACAACGGACAAAAAAACCATCGGCAAATTCCAACGACATGAATGTCCATCAACGGCTTCGAAATACGGCAACATCTATTCATACACTTTATACCAAATGTCCGTCCTGTCCAGTTTTACATTGAAACAACACACGCGGCCGTATATTGTTTTCGACGGTGTGTTTCGGAAGTTGACAGTTTGCTCAGCGAATTCTGTCACATTCGTATCTCATCCATATAGGACGGAAGAAAGAGGGATTTTTTTGTTGCCGTTTTCTTTAATTTATTTTCCCTTTTCTAGTAGAGGATATTCTCTCGAGAATCGGTTTCCAGTTTTCAATTTGGAGGTTTGGGGGACGGAATAGGGAGGGAAAATAACCTTCCGATTCAATTCTAGATGCAATATTTTATTCAAAATGTTCAAGGGACGAAATCGCTTATATTCCTTGCAGACTTGTTAATTTAGACTCAGTTTTGGAGTTTTGTGTATTTTGTGTTAAATGAAAATTTAATAACTGACATGAATTTCAACTCATATAAAAATAACATATAACAGAGCTAATTTTATCAGAATTAAGTGGAGATTGGATTATTACTGATATCGGATGATTAGATGAAGCCTAGAAAGAGGCCGGGCTAGCCTGTTTGGTAGAGCGTCGGGCTCGTACTCCTTAGGTTGCGAATGCGAAACTCACCGGCCAAAGATTCCACGAGTGTGTAGCGGCTGGGGCTTGTTAAATCTGTTATGGTCGAAAGTCCTCCATGTCGAGAGTAGTACCTCTGGGGTTACTGGGTCAGAAGTGATCGTTCTCTGTTTCAGATCGAAATTACTATCTGAGATGAATGAATGCATATGCATGAATGAAGTCCGCCCCCTAAAAAGGTTTCTGACGTGTGTGGTTGTCATACCCTTGACCCTAGGGGGTGATACTTGTAAAAACAAGAGACACATATCTCCTGCTGAAAATCTGCTGATGTACCAACGGAGCTTGTCCATGGCAGGTACCATAAGTAGTAACAACAACAGTCTAGAAAGACATCAGGCATAGAAAAACAATTTCTATATTTGAAAAAATATCAAACAAAAATAGACGATTTCTGTACATAACATATGTAAAGTACAGAAAGCTGTTAATAATATACTTAAACCAGTGGTAATTGTCTCCTCAAAGTTTCTCGTAAACTCTCTAATAAATCTCAGCACAGAAAGTTCTCTCAGCGTAGAAAGGCAGATGTTGGAAGAAAATGTGAACGAAATTGGTGCTTAGGTTTTTTTATTTAATTCCAGGTATGTGAGACATTAGTGCTTGCTGAAAATTGAATATGAATTGTGGGCATCTGTTTTCCAAATGATTGAAACTAAAATTTGATACAAAACCAAATTTTAACTATAAAACATACATCAAATTCCATCTATTTGAGTTTTTGCATTCTAAAATTATCATGTTTACATTATACAAAAGTATAGACCAACAGGTTGTCAATTTCTTGGTGGTTTTGGCTTGAAATTCGATACAAACCTAAACTTTAAATTTTAAATTTGGGTATCAAATTTCATTATCTTTCTATGCTTCGAAGCCCTCATGCTAACTTGTACTCGGACATACAGAGATTGATCAAATGAGAATCGATTTTATTCAAAGTAGATTGGATTTCCTGTAAAGACTAGCTATATTTCCTCAATTTATCTCAAAGTTTTTTTTGAATTATTGTTTTCATAGACAGATAGACAGACATAATTTAAAAAGTGTTTTGGAGATTGAGGGAGGTCCGAAATCTGAAGATTCGTCATGATCTCGAGATCAAATTCTTCGAACACTTTCTTATTTTATACATCACATAAGAAAAAAGTAAAAGAAAAATCACAAATTAAAAGAAGATGTGAGGGTTCATTTTATTTATATGCATTGAAATTATTAATTACATGCAAAAGTAGAAAAATCACGAATTCGGATAATTGAGGTTGTAATGTAGGAGAACATTTTAATATAATTCAAGATTAGTCTTTTCAATTTCCTTACATTTTAATTGTAATAGACTTTATAAAGATGTGTTTAAGTTCAAGATCTGATTCCATTCATATTATAAATAACGCAGCTTTATTTTGTCGTAATTGATGCGTATGGTCAACGAGAAGTAGAAAAGGACGATTAAAAAATTCGCGCATGATTATAAATAGGATCACTTAAAATATTGTTTGCAGTTTCATTCACGCTTTATGGGTCTTATTCATTAGTTACAATGTATATTTTTGTCATATTTTTAAAGTTTCGTGAAATGTTCTTTTCAGAACTGTCTTCTATATCCAGCGAAGAAAGAAGAATTTATTCCATTTTTTTTTTATTACGAGCTTGCAATATTAGTAAAATTCTGATAAAGGACATAATAAATAATGACTTCTGAATGCATATAGAATCCATGATTCCAGAACACAGCGATCATTTGATGACTTTGGCAACAAATTGAAGGACCCAAAATATTCGCCAGCTCTCTATATCTGCAATAGCCGTTTGTTCTAGAAGAAAAGGAGATTCTGCTCTTTTTGTTCTTTCAGCTTTTAGGGAAACTAAAAGAAATTAAGGAATATAGTTGAATAGTTCAGTTAGTCGTGTATATAGAGAAAACTGAGATGAGCTCAAGAGAGTAGCTAAGCGAAGTGCCAAGCGAGGTTTCTAAACGCTTCGAGCTGTTCCCGTGGTTTAATAAAGATTTTTTGTGGTTATCTGCAAGTGTTATTTTTGGGGGGAAGCTTCGTCCGCATTTTGCTACCTATTAATTGTATTTTCCCTTGAATTTTTTTTCGTTATTTTTTACTTGGTTTATGACACTTTCCATCGCACAACTGATGAATGGATATTGGATTTCTTTTACGTAGTAATATGCACATTATTCTCATTTTTCAATTGGGGGAGGCAAGAGCATTTTCTTCATGTTATTTTCATACCGTCAAAATTACAATTATATTTTGAAAAACTATTATCTTTTGAATACTAAGAATAGATATTGCTTGGAGAGTTTGATAAATTATCATCACAAAATTCTGCAGAACTTTTCTCTTCCTTTCCTCAAGAATTGCAATATCTGACAAAAGGAAATTATGATAATCATCAATAAAATGTGTGAAACGAATAAAGTAAGTCAAAAGGTTGGAAGCAACTTTAATCCTTTAAATACATCATACCCTTCTCAGAGAATTTTAATGTATTAAATGTATGTGAATTAATATGCATTTGACCATCGCTTAATCATAATTAAATTATATAATACTACATAATCACTATTAAATTGTATATACTACCAAACCACAATTAAATTATATAATACTACATTAACATTATTAAATTGCCTAATATTCAATCCATTATGCTCGGTTATCAAAAGATGATCCCATTTAACAATGAGTGATTATCAAAGATATAATGATTCATAATTTAAAGATATAATGTTGTCATACAACGATTCCGAACTGTAAGGGATTATCAAAAGATATAATGATTCATAACGTGAAAGCATAACGATGTCATACAACGATTCCGGTCAGGAAGGCATTAGCATAGATAAGTTAGTGTAAGTATTGACGATAAAAACCGTACATTTTTTAAGTAGACAGCTAGGAAATATATACTAATAATCAGGATTATAATAAGTAAACGATGTATATTAATTTTCATTTAATTCTAAATCGCAGATTTCTTTAAAAATATTTCATGAAAGATCATTTCGTATTATTTTTTCAAGGCTGTCTTTTAATCAACCCTTAAATGCCTAATCTCGCATTTAAGCAGCAAATCCAATCCTGTTTCTAAAACATTATTTGAAAATAATTGAATTATAATGCATGCTGTTGCCAATATGCTAATGTACGCTGCATATAAATCACTCTAACTACTTATTGTTGAATGGCAACAGTGAAATCAAGGTAAATTGCCAGGCGAACGTTCAGACTGATAACACACTTAATTCAACTTTTCGTTTAGCTAATTATGGGAGACGAAATATATTATAAAGAAATGATTGGAAGAAGACTCACCGCATCATGAAAATTCCATTCATTCAGAGGAAAGAGTATGTTAAAAAAATCATAATGATAGAAAATAGCTTTAAACAGATTTTTAATCGATAGCGAAAACAATAGCAAGGTTAACCGTCACCAAATAAGCTATTGCTATGCTTTACCTATGGAAATTGAGGCTCGTATCTCCCATAATTCGTACATCACAATAATAGTTTTTGTATTATCTTAAAAATTAAAATAAGAATGGTTTAAATTATATCAATTTCAATAGCACAAATTTTTAAAATCTTTTAACTTTTTTAAACATTTTATTATACACTATTGTTATTTACTATACACTATTTGTTATAACATTTTTAATATAATGGTGAAATTTAAATTTATTTATAAAGATATTCAATCACATACTTTTACCAGTGCTAAAATTATGGAAAAAAATGAATTTCTTTGGACTATAATTCTGGCGTAGGATTCCACTTACAATTTTACACTCACTTTGTGTATACACTTTTAAATCTTTTTTATTTGGAACTAAAGGATTCATTTTAATGCTAATCATTTATAATAAACGGACTCATTTTGATTTTAATCTTTTATAATGAATGGATTGATTTTAATTTAAATCATTTGTAATAAACGGGCTCATTTTAATTTTAATCATTTGTAATAAACGGGCTCATTTTAATTTTAATCATTTGTAATAAACGAATTTAACAGAATTCACATTTTCCAATCTATAAAATAACCAAACAATTTTTTTTAAAGAAATGGAAACACTTCGTATAAATTCTTCAACCGTCTAAAAATTCAATAATCTAAGCGAGCAAGATGATCGCCAAAGGCGGATATTTTGTTACTAAATCAATTTAACACATGATTTTATGAATATTAATAATCAGGAATGAATAGGTTCTAAATTTTTTACCTGTGGCTAATGCTTTTCTTTTTCTTTCCACTTTTTTTCGGTTGAGGATACCTTGTTACTTCCACACTGTTGAATAAAAAGTTGAGTCTATATTTATAACTGTTCACACTGGTTTCTTAATAGACTAAATCTTGGTATTTTTGACGATCAACTAGCTGTTCTTAGCCGTAAACCATATCTAAAACAAAAACCGAAATTTTCAAAGAATTTTTCCCATGATTTATTCAAAAAACGGAAATCAAAAGTATTCCTTTTAATAAATTTTTAAATATCAAACATTTAAAGATTAATTGAAAATTCCAAACTTCATAGATCTTCGATACTTCTTCTCACCCATCAAGACACAATCATCCAATCATTAAGCATAAAACTGTCAACTCAAGAGAGCAACAGACATTAAACTTATCCCTTCAGCAATTTTCATAATTGATTGGAACTTCAATGCTCGCATTTCATTCCTTTTAAACATAAAAGGAGGATAGAAAAAAATCTTAACGACAAACAAAATGAAAGAAACGTTTAAAAGACTGAAGGCAGCATCTCTTGGGAGCTCGTTTCAAATATCTTATTTGCATAAATCCAATAATAGATGATAAATCAGATTCTAATTTCCACTCCATTTAATTTTATGGGTATTTAATGGAATCAAGTTGTTGACTGGATCTGACATTTCTGACGAGGGCTCTTTTATTACATAAATGAATTTTCATTAAGGATAAAAATGCTTCCTTGCTCACTCCCCTCCCCTACTCCTTCTTCTTATGATTCCCCCCTCCCGTAAGAACCTCTCCCTCTCTTCACTTCAAGTTCTTCTTATTTTAGAATCGTTTTAATTCAATGAAATGAAGGTAAATTCGGGAAAGGAGTGTAATTGAACACATTTATCGAACATCGCTTAAGCCTCATCCAAAAGTGTATTTTCATGCAAATGAAAAGGAGGGGTGGTCCTGGAGCAAAGAGGTCTGAGTCAGTAGTGGTTAAGTTGTTAATGTGGCTCTTTTAAATTCGGTATCGGAGTCGAGCTTTGTTCGAAAGGGAACAAACAAATATAATTAACAGATTGTTATGTTTTGTGAAGAATGGTCTGTATAAACAAAGGGATGCGAGGGTTATTGGTAATGGAGATTTGTGTCATCGGAGGTGTAGAATGGGAGTGTCAGATGCACGTGTATCTCTGCCTTTTGGCATATTAATCATGCTAATAATGAATTTTGTCACCACATAATTTACTTTCTAGTATGGCAAAAACAAAAGGCAAATAGATAATATATGAAAGAGGTATGTCATACATGAATTGAAACTTTTAGTATGAAATGTGTTCATTGAATTTCAAAACGCAATTCCATGCTCCAACACCTGGAATTAGAATGGATTATTCTTTAATTGATGAAGTATAGAGTATAAATATGCATACCAGTCGCCTCAGGTGACCAGATAGTGAACCAGAAATATTGGTTTTATTTGATATCAGATCGTTCAGACATAACTGGATCCATTATTCCATTCTGACATTAAAGCCGCGTTATTTTGATTATTTTATTTAGATTCTTCATTATTCATTTAATGAGCCTTTCTAATCGAGAACAAAGTCCTAATATTATAGAGCTATTAAAAATTTAATTGTCCCATAAAAATTATTAAAAATATAAAAATAAAAATGTTATCCTGTCTTCGAACTTTCGCGGTATTGCCACTCAACCTTTTCATCATGCCAGAACGTGGTGTTGTTTTTTGGGATGTAGTTTTTAGCCTCAACAAAAATCCGTAAAAATTTTATTATCTGCAAGAGCATCACAAAAAATCAGCTTTTAATGACGCGTTGCCATTGCATTCACAAAATCTCTGATTGAAAAAAATATATATTAATGACTAGAGCAAATAAGATCTAGAAAACGTCATTTTGAGCACGTGAGTATATGAATTGAAATAAATTGTAAATGTGATATTTTTTAAAACAGCAAATGCGAGACAATTTTTTTAGATCGTTTGCAGAAGTACAAACCGACTCATTCAATGAAACCATTAAATTGAACAAATATATAATATAACTTGCCCTAGCACGTGGTGCTTGGCTGTTCAAGAAATGATGCTATGACATGAGACATTGAAATATGCATATCAGATTTCATTTTAATCTTTTTCTTTAATTTGTTTTGTATGCTACACAGATATTAAAAAAAATACTTCTTCTTTAGTTTTCAACAATGTGGGTATCAGGATATTAAATAATTGACAAATTTAAATATTAAAAGAATGAAAACAGTTAAAATTTCAAAGAAACAATGTAATCTATTGTTGAAAATTATGCTAAATTTTAATAATATGTTAAAATCCAGAAAAAATGGAAATAATTATTATGGTATCATTGAAAAACAATTTTTTAAGTTTGGAACCGATGTAAAATTTATTTTAGTGTAATAATATTTTTGGAAATTAACGTGAAATAATTTCCATTTAGCTTAATTTTTAATAAATTCAAATTTCAAAGAGGTACCATTACCAACTTCTAAGGTATATATGTGTCAGGTGTAGTTATAAATTAAGCGGTTTGGTCTGTAGAACGTTAAAACGCGCACAAGTACATATTTATCTTTATTTCTGCGCAAATGAGACTCCATATTTCACATCTGACATGTATTTTGGACCCAGTATTGTTATTTGGTTAAGAGTCGGCTAGATATTCCCTACTTTCCATGGTAATCTATAATTCTGGTGCTGAGGCATCCTGCTTAAAGTAAGCAATAATAAATACATACAAGGTGAGACAGTTGTGACGTATTGTAGTTACAATATTGTATCTTTTGCAGGGATTGTAGCATCTTACAATATTTCATCTTTTGCAGGGATTGTAGTTACAATCCCTGTATCTTTCTATGAAATCCCTAATGCTTGAAATACGCGTTCAACGCCATTTACCTGGTCTGGCAAAGATTTCTGACTCAGTATTACTATGGGACCTTATGTCGTCTAGATGTTTAGTTTAGTTATATTGACGTCCCGTTTTAAAGTAACACTAGGGACATTTTGAGATGGAGCTCGTAATTTTGAACCACCGTCAGATGACGAGCTGTTGATATCTGAGCTGTAAGCCCCATCTCCACTCGACACCATACCAAACCAACAGGAGGACATATGGTCCTGACGAATTTCACTTGCAAAAGACCCCCTTACTTAATTTTTCAGTTCGTAGTGTGTTTGTGAGCCATAGGGTCTCAGGTTCGAGACCCTACAGCTCATGAGTCAAGACTTAATCGCCAGGCCACCGAGGCCCCGTCTAATTCTGCTCTTTCTCATAAGAATTTGGTACTGAGGTATCCTGTATAAAGTAAGCATTAATAAGGACATACCAGATATGATAGAGAGTTCTAATTGAAAATGGATCAATTAGAAATCATTTCGCATTTTCATTTAAAAAATAATTTTAAAAAAGTTTCAAAAAAACTGTTTAAAGCTAGTTGTTATATTTATATAATCAAGATTCACTATTTTCCTGATTTGTTATTATACAATTTCTTTAGACTTGTCCAAACAGCATTGATATATTCTTAACTTCCCTATATTTTTCAAGCATAAAACACACACTAGAATCCGTCTAACAATGCAATGACTCTATATTAAACTACTCTATTCACCAAGGCGAATGCTCCTCGCATTGAAGCTTTCCTCCTATATCCTCTTTGATTGTAAGGTTTGTCGAATCGATTTCAATATGCGCATGTATGACAATAGGACAGTGCGTACTACAAGTATTAAATTATAATAATCGTCATCGAAATGGATGATGGCGAAATGGAATTACTGTCCGAGTTAGGATATAGGGGTATATTAAAACAATGTACTTTGTACAGAATTTTCTGCAGCTTGGAATTAATTTTCTCACAAACGGAAGTTGGGAGGAGTTTCTGTTATACGTATTTTTCTTCTTTAAAACTGATATTAAAATAATACTATATTATTTAATCTTACAATATATCATGCATTCAGATATTTCATTTTATTCATTTAGCTTTCTTGTATACAAATTTAAGTATAATTGTTAAAAAAATACTATTAGAATTTGATAAAACCAAAAAGCTCACTTTTCAGATATGCCTGCATCTTTTAAATCATTTTGTGTGACTTAATTGCTGAAAATTAAGTCACACAAAATGATTTAAAAGATGCTTGTTAATTGCTGAAAAGAAAAATAAAAGATGATTTCATCCTATAATCAAAATATTTGATCTGCATCAAGATTTGGACCTTTTATCTTCACTCAGATTCAATAATTTTCGAAATTTAAAGAAAGTACGTATTTGCATACATATAAAAAAGGCCATGTTTGACTTAGGAACAATATGTGATATACACCAACAATAACTGTTATCTTAGAATGCAAGGAGTGTAAAGTGAATAGATATTGACGTACTCACATTAACACACAGCTTACGGGTCACGAGATTTCTCGTTTTTAGAAGACCGAACATTGGGGTCAGGATCCCGAGATTTCCTGTTTTTTTCCAGAAAAATCGATGCATAACCAAACAAAGACAAATATTAACCCATTAAGTACCGCAATGAAATCTGTAAGACATACGCCGAGCTCTGCACATTTTTGGCAAATGTTCTTTCTAAAATCCTTATAACTTTGCTATTTCTGAAGCAATAACAGACGGGGCAGGCAACACTAAGAAACTCGTGAGCAGTCCGTAATAGATAAGACGCGAAATACGAGAAAATTCGTGTGCGGTCCTTAATTTCTTACAACAAGATGCTGCTGCAAATCATGCTGAACACCACTGCAAGGGAATAAATTTTGCCAAATTTCACTCTCTAAAGCATCATTCAAATATGTGAAATAATAGTTAAAATGTAAAAAAATATTATATAATAACTACATTAAAACTATATGGTAATAGTTAAGAATTTTTGTATAAATATAATACTAAATGCAAAGTTAAAATGTGCATACATGCATCCTATTTCTTGCCAAGTATGCTCTAGAATATGCCAAAAATGCACGAGCCCTGGGAGCGTTGAGCGCGCAGAGCGCCGTACGCAGTATTTGCTGAGGAAGATTAGATTATTTTTGTTTTCAAGGGCTGGGAACTGAAGAGGAGAAAACGAAATATTGGATTGCAATAAGTTTTTTTCCAAAAGTAGAAACTCTGTAAATCGATTAGTTAGTGCATTTTAACACAATGTAAGTAAAGGCCGTTTACTCCATTGCAGTTGATTCACTAAGATTTGAGACTCAAAACATGATTTTGTGTAAAAGGCCCGATGTAAGGATCATTTTACCAATTACAAGTACATTAAAAGGTAAGTGAATACTTTAAAAAAATCGATTTTTCTGTGAAATTATGAAGCTTTTATTGAATATTCTTAGTGTTTAGACTGGTTTTTTTAATAAAACAGTTAGAATTTTGTTTCTATTTTTGGAGAAATGACACTGAATTTTTATGTTTGTATTTACATATAATTTAGTGCTATTTTACTTTAGATGGTATTTTTTTTCAATATTTGATGGAATTTAGAAAAAAACTTAAAAAATTAAAATCTAATGCATATTATTAATTCGTTTTATCTAATTATTTTTTACATTGTTTTACAATACTTAAACTAGACAATAATTATTTATATTCATTTATTAATGAATTATATTTATTTTAGTGCTTCATAATATGAAAAAAAGTGAAAATGTCGTGTTATTTAGCCTTTGAACCTCATTGTTTACAGAATGATAGAAATACAGCTCATTCTTTTAGTTCAGGAACTAGATTATACATTTCTTAAGTCATCTTTAAAATTAAAAAAATAATAATAATTTGATTAACCTCTAAATTAGAATACTTTTTGGTGCACATTTTACCTTGAATTAGTAATTCCTAGGTATTTTTGGTATTAATACAAAAGAACTTTCGAACTGAAGCTTGATATTTACTCCAATGACATAATTCTGAGACAGTTTGTGTCGAATTCTTTTTCTAATTGGAAACAATATTCCCTGGAGAGGAACAATATATAAAGAAGATACTATAATTGACTTCCAAGAAGTCATACTATGTATATATAATTTTAAGCATGGGATTCTCAATTTTATTCATATAAATCAAATGCATGCTATAAATTTCTTTTATTTACTACGTTCACTTACTAGACAATTACCACAAATATTCTGAGAAAATATCTTTATAATATGCACATACAAATTAGTATGAAAAATATAATTATTGAATTAATTTCGTATAAGTACTAGTGTTAAGAATTAAAAAATAAATCTCAAAAAATAAAAAAATTAAACAGAAAATAAAAAACAATGATACTACTTTTAAACTGCGATCATTAAATCGGTAATGCTTTACCGAAAACACCGGAATTTTGTTTTTGATTTTTGTAAATTTCTTGATATGTAAGAACTTTGAAATTTTGCATAGTTGTGTTCCTAGATGGTAATATGCTATTTTTATAATTTAACTATCAGCTCAATTTTTTGTATTGATAATGAATACTTTCACTGTTACTCTAGATTTTCACTTGAAATAATTTCATTCACATTCTTTTTTAAAAAACTTTAATAGATTATCAAATTTATATACTTTTAGTACAATATTCATTTTCAGTTATCAACTTGATATATAGATTATTGCATACCTGAGTTTTTGATAGACTTATTATGTATTTATTAGACTTATATAGACAAATTATTTGGTTTTGCTATTGATCAGTATTTGTAGCTGAACTATTTGACAAAATATTGTACAAAATTAACCAGTTAATTCTTCCTTTCTCTTTGGAAAAGGCATATATAAATTGTGTATCAAAAATTTAGCTATGTTACTATTTATTACCTTTTGCAAAAAAAAAAAAAAGAATGCGTCATAACTCAAAATATTGAACTTTTGCATGACGAGTATACTCGTCAAAAACAGTTGATAGGTTAACGCCAAATTTATGTCAATGAATACGCTTGAAAAATACAAAAATGCATGCATGCATTCGAATTCGATTTTTATATTTTTGAGAAGCAAGTAAAAACTTGGCTTAAAGTAACTTATTTCAATTCATAAATTGATTGATGTAACATAATTGTATAACTGATTACTGAATTTAGTAAAATCTGATTATTTAAATGAAACAAAGATAATTGATATTTAAATTAAGCGATGAAACTGTCATTCGTTGCGTTTCAAGAAAGTGATAAATACATGTGCAAGCATATCAATGAGTTTTAATGAAGACATTTGCTCGACAAGGTAGAAAAGTCAATGCATATTTGCCTAAAAATAGGACAACCTTGAGAAATCGATGACCAGTTATCATTTCTTCTTTCTAGTATGTGAAATAAACTATAAGAATATAGAAGCGAGTAAAAAATATCAAAATTTAAATTTTCATGAATCTCTTCATTTCGAACTTCCAAGTCCAAAATGCATATTTTTGGTATTGCCTGTCGGTTTATTTAAGCGATAGCTCAAAAAGGTTTTGACTTAAATAAATGAAATTTTAAATCAAGAGTTTTTACTAAATTTGTAGTTTTTTTTCTAATTTTGGGCAAGATACAGTCATGGGAAAAGGGTCCGTTTTATCTGTTCCTCATCTGTTCTCAGATAGACAAAAAAAAAAAAGCTAAATGGATAAAAGGTAATGAACAGATTCAGCCTCCAAAAAGTTTATTTGTATAAACACTTGCATTTGAACCAAATATGTCAAGGAGTTAACCATTTAGTTATATTAGCGCCTATTTGCAAGCAACGCAAAGACTATTTTGTGTGAGGGATTTCGCAATTTTGAGCTTTGGCTGCACGATGAGGACGATACTTGAGCTTTCACTCCCCATGAAGATTTTTACACTACATCAACGAAATGATACTCATGACATCAGATTTAAAGTGAGCCACAATCACATAGAAGACGCATTTTTAATCGAATAAGGTCTTGAATGTGAAACCCTCAAAGTGTTAATCATCAGTAAGTTTGTACTTTTGCATGCATGTAAAATCAATAACTCAAAAGTACCATTTTTTAGACAAATGAAATTGGCCATGTGCTTTCTTAATAAAATTGCAGCTGTGTACCAAATTTTAAATTCAATTGGTGGGAAAAACAAAATCCAAATGCTTTAATATTTACGTCTTTTAATGCTTAAATATTTTATATTATACTTTGAAAGACAAATTTCTAACATTAAGGAATCTGAATAATAGTAAAGTTACAGATATTGCTAAAGTCATAATTTTTTTGTTGAGAAAATTTAAATAATACATCTATTAATAAATGCGAGACACTTTAGGAGAGATCACTCCCTCAGTTTGGGATTTAGGTTTTATTAGTGCAAACTGGTTTTGGTTTTATGTTACTTGCTATATAAAATCAAACGTTTTCTAATCCGATGCACGAAGGTTACTACTAATTTTAAATGAATAAGTTGGAAAAAATGTTTTTCCCTCTGTCCTATTGCTTACTGATACATTAAATTTTTAAAAGTTATTTCTCATTATACAAATAAGTTTTATTAATGAAATTAAGTAAAAATACTTAAATACTCAAAATAAATGAAGCCCTATTTTTCAAAATTCATTCAATATAATGGAAGAACTATTAAAAACTCAACCTGTGTATTTATTAATAATAAAATGGAATGTATTTATTTTGGCACTCAATGGGTCAAATCCTTTGACCTAAAGCTACTAAATATCGCTGTGATATAGTTTAGAAAGGAATGTACACTGCAGTGTTTTTTTAGACTTTTAGATTAAAGTTTCAATTAATTTAATATGCAGCAAAATTTTTACACTTTTATATCATTTAAAAAAATTATTTTACACAATTGATTATTTCATCAACATAAAATTTAACATTTAAAATTATTTTAACAGTAGCACAAATAACTTTAATCTATGCTTTCTTCTAATTAAGTATTTTTTAATATCACCATATTTTGAAAAATAATAAAGCGTCAAAATGATGCATCGTCTTGTCTCGAGATGATACATCCGAATGCAAAGAGTTGACCAGTTAACTGCTTCGACCTCTTCAGGAAATGAGTATCTAAATTGTCATAAACATTTATATTATATAAATATAATAAATAATTATAGATATAATGATTATTGAATACACGCGCCATAACTCCAAATATTGTACTTTATTCAAGACAAGTATACTCGTCAAAAGTAGTTAAATGGTTAATTTTACAACGGTATTATGGGACTTGAGTCTAACAGCCTGAATTCATGCACATTCTGAACAGAACAAGTTTTTAAAATAACACGACTTTAATGTCTGACATGGTTTGTTGCTTGATTTTATTTTCCGGCAGGATCATCAACATTAAATTATGGATATAAAATTTAATTGAAAACCAGCACAACTATTTCCAGCTGATCGGCAAAAACGGCTCGTTTGAAACTAAATTTCATTTTCCTGTTTGAAAAATATCGTCCCCGGTAACATTCAAACTCCATCACTTTCAACACCTTCAAACTTATGGCATCCCAAATAAAGATTAATAGAATTACTTGGTTTCAAATCCCTCCAGCTGAAAGTGTTACAAATTTCCAGAAAGCTCCCATTCCCTTTCTTCCGAATAAATTAAGAAACATTCTTCTTTTTTTTCTTTCTATGGGAAGCTTGGCGCGAAAGATGAATTTTTCTTCCAAAGAAAGGAGTAAGAAGCGAGTGCGAGTTGCATCTCATTTCCGATATCGTGTGGGAAATAGGATTTGACAGACTTACTCGGGTTAGACAGACGTTCGGAAATGGAAGAAGAAGAAAAAACCCCGAATCATTTTCTCCCGTGCTCGCCTTAAAGACCTAATCCCGTACTGGAACGGGAGAGATAAAATATTGGATGGAAAATTGGGAAAAATCCGCATCTCTGAAGATGAACGGGAACGAAGTTCCTTTTGCAGGGAAAGTTCAGGATAAATGACCTTAAATGGAATAAGGGGGGAGCTGGGAAAATTTGGGATAAGATCGTGTTCCTATTCGTCTATTCGAGATGCAAAATGAGATTGAAGGGATAGAGACACCCCCTTCTTATTTTTCTTTCTTTCTCCTCTCTCTCTTTGACACGGATATGTGTTAAGTAAGAATTTCTCCCCCGGGAATAGAAGATAGACAAATATACTGAGGCAGATGAGATGGAGATTCTTTCAGAGGTTCTTTGAAAGAGGGAAAGTGGTTTTGTGCTGAAGTTGTTTTCTAATATAGCGTACAGAAAACGAATGGAAACATCTGTTCGTTGAAAATGAAATAGCTGTTTAGATTAGATTGCGATTAAGACACCTGGGACGTTCTCGATGAAGAGTTAATTCAGTTTTAAATAAAGAGGAATTTTTCGCCAATAAAAACAGATAGAAAATTGAGGGAATATAAAGGATGCTCCAAAATTAACCCAAGATTTGAATTTTCCCCAATTCGAGCAGTAAAGGGTGGACAATACTATTGAATAAGTCATTCGACAGCTCATAGCTTAGGATTAGTAAAAAATGCAGCGTTACACTACAGAACATTGTATTTTCATAATCGAACAATATTTCAAAAATAAGGAATCTTGCATCCATAATTCGAAAATTTGAGAACTGGCCCTTTAGATCGTGTTATTTAACACCATTGGATATCTTTTTATTGGTTCGCTCAAAATCAAAGATCTATAGCAACAAGCTCACAAGAACACGAGCATTGATGAAGGAAATTTAACGCTTCATCCAAAAAATTCAGCCTGTTTATGTAAAATGGTCATAGAAAATTTTAACAAGAGCACAGTAAAACTGAGGACCCTGTTCCCTATGTGGTATTCCATGCATATCCTTATCCTATGAAATTTAAGGTTCAATAAAAATATTACATTACAATTTAAAGAAAAAAATGTTTATTTAGTTCGAATCTTACGTTAACACGTTGTTTTGTTGTAAAACGCTCCATTTTTTACTAACACTAAACTAGCAACTGCAAAATGGGTTTTTAATATGGTTACCTATATTTTACTCCACGAATGAGGGTAAATTTTAATCTTGCTTTAATTTTAGGACACCTTTTACAATGAATAATTTATTTTAGATGTAAAACACGAATCGAACATCGGTCTAAGGCCTGACTAAGGCAGGGGCATACGAGACAGCTGTCCCGGGCCCCCACATCGGATAGAAATTTTATTTTATATTTTCTTTTTTAAGGAATGTTCTTCATTACTAAAGTAGTAAAGCAGAAGGGGGACCAAGAAAGTTTTGTCCCGGGCCCCACCTAGGCTAAGTCGGGCCCTGCATCGGTTGTGATGCGATTCCTTTCATATTCATACCCAAGAATCGATACGCTCAGAAAAAAAAACAATTACGAGTGAAATCACTCCAAAATTAATATAATGCTGAGCATAAGTCATATAATGATGATGAATATAATGATGAGCATTTATTTTATTTTCATCCAAATATTTTAATAATAAAAATTTCAAAAAAAATTGATGAATTTCTTGTAGTTTGGTAGTCTAAAATATATTTTGCAATAAAAATAGCGTCTAAATATTAATATTATTAAGCAGAAAAAATATAAATATATTTAAGATTCATAAAACTTATAAATATTGTCCAAACTTTCATACTATTGTAATGAATAGAATGTATTGTGCATGCGTACCATAAAAGCTACTATTAAATAGGCTTTTCAAACCTATACAAATTATGCATATTTATAAGCATCGAAATGGATGCGCCTAGAGCGCACAAGCACGATGATTATAAAGAGGTCCGATGAGGTCCGATGTCGAATGTGACTCGACATTCACGACTGTGCATCATTTTGACTTTTTATTTATTTATTCAAATTTAATTGTTAAAAACGCCTACATAATAGTTAAGAGATGTACATTAACTTTTCAAAGAAATTCGACTTAAGAGAATTATGTATAATTATTTTTCATATCAATAAACAATTCTTTATATTAGGTGAACAATTTTGCATCTAATTATTTTTCGGAGTGCAAAGGATTAAACTTCTTAATGAGAAGAAATAACTTTCACTTAATTCACCATTTTGCGGTTAATATGTTTCTTATCATTATAAGTTACGTTACATTGAATTGTATTTTGTTCAGGAATATTGCCCATTTTCCTCAATGCCAATTATCAAAAATTCATTAATGGCTCCAAGAAGTTTTTTAAAATGATTCTATGATTACTCCAACGGTTAGAATGATTGAATTCAATGACAGCAAGATACACATTAACCAATTCTTTCTTGTTATTGTAGCTGGTGCTGCTGAATGATTGTTGTTGCTGTTTGATGCTGAATGATTGTTGTTGTTGCTGCTGCTGCTGAATGATTGTTGATGATTTTGCTGCTGCTGAATGATTGTTGTTATCTATAATATTTAGATATGGATTAAAGATATAAAATTTTAAAGAAAAAATAAGGTTATTTAAATTTCAATACCTTAGTTTTTTCTAAGCCATAACAGTTTCACGAAAATTACAATAAATATTAATAAACGATCAACCATATTGGATACCAAATTTTAAAAAGCGATAGGGGGATATCGTCTATCATATGCGTTTAAACAGAGAGTATTCGCTGATCCATCAATATAAGAAATTTTTACAGCTTACGTATCGCAGCATATATTTTTTTTTAATTAGCTGCTATTTTTCGGGTTGAAAAAATTTTCTATATCAAATTTATTTCAGAAATACATTGGTTTGATAGTTCAATCCAAATTATCAATAATATGAGTCGAAAAAAAATATTATTTTTTCAATAAAAGTTGATTTAGCCTGCTATAATATATTTCTAATTGATTGAATCACTAGAAGTATTAATAAATGTTTCAAGCATTAAAAAATATGAATGTTTTGTATTTTTTTCCTTTAAAAATAATTAATACAAAATTCAAAAAAAAAAATTTTTTTTAAATAATTTTTATTTATCATTTTAAAATTAAATTTTAAATATAATAAATAAAAACAGATCATTTCTTAAATACTGGAACATTCTTTAAAATTAAAAATAAAACAGAGTTTTTAAGAAAGTTATTTTGAGAATAAGTTACTATAAACAATTAATTTCATTCATAAAAATTTATGCTGGTTTCTATAACACTATTTAAAACTGAAATTTACTCCATTTTCCTTTTCTTCTTTGAAATGTTTTTCTCGAATGCATGAATTTTTTGCAGCTCAAAGTATGACATGCCTTCCAAAAATAATTGATTGGAATTATACTTGACTTCTAATGACCCCCTTTCAATATCCCCCTTTTTCAATCCGTCCTTTTTTTTTTCTTTCCTAAGTTGAAACTACTAAGTTTGGACATTTGCTTAAAATGGCACAAAATGCAGTGAAGATCAAAAGAAGTTTGCAGCAATAAAATGGCATGAAATTAATGAGATATTAGACGAAAAGGAATAAAAACTGAAGTTAGGTGGTTGTATCATATGTAAAGAGACAAAATGAAGAGAAAAACGCTTCTCTGTTAGCACGGTTGGAATCCTACATCATGTGTTGGTGTGAATATGTGGATAGTATAATAATAAAAATAAGTTTTTAAGAATAATTGAGGTTTAGTTTAGAAAAGCCGTGAGCCAGTTTAGGGAACCAGTTTCCTTAATTGAACTAAAAGTACATTCTGATACTTTTTTTTTGCTCGAAAATACATTTTACATTATGCATTATTAGGAAAATTAATAACTACAAAACTAACTTTTAAAAATAAAAAAAGAAACTAATAAAAAAATCTTTTTTTTTCTTATATAAATTTTTTTTTGTCTTTGCATATCTAAAAATGTCCGGGAGGTCTAAATTCAATAATTTTACCCTATATCCTGTTGGTTTAATCACTACTAAAGAAAAAGTTTAAAAAATAATTTTTCTTTTTTTTAAATACTTTTTTGAAGGAATATTATTTTGTTTTTACAAAAAAAAAAAAAAAACCTGTACTAAAGAAGTTTTTTTAATGCAAATAGTGAAAATGAACCCTAATCTCTCTAAAAAAAGAAAGAATATAGATAACCGCTTTACATTTCTCTTGTTAAAGAAGGTATACCACCAGGCATAAAATTAATTAAAATTCATAGTGATACTTTTGACGTGGCATTGCTTACTTTTGCAAAGCATATCTTTCAAGCATCAGAAAAAAAAAATGTTACAGCACGTAACATGCTATTATCTAGAATATGTAAAAAAAAAAAAAAATCGAAGCTCTTTCAGAGTATGACCTCACACGGAGATAGACCACTCTCCCCCGCAAGCCGAAGATCGTCCAGGGCGGCGAAAACGAGCCGGCCGGCCTCGGGCGGCATGTGCCGCTGACAGCTTCTCCCCCTCACGAAAGTGCGCAAATTGCCCCGGCTCTCTCCGCCTCTATTTATGTATCACTGTGCGCGCACGCGTCCGCGCCGAGAGTCTATAAATATTAATTGTCGCTCTCGGAGGCGCAGAGATGTGGTTAACACGTCGTTAGACTGAATGGCCGATAATCACTCGGGGTAATTAGAAACACTGGAGGCCGCCAGTGCTTCCTAGTGGGGAGATTCAGTTCGGACAGCTATCGACAGGACAGTCTCGATTAAAAGTGACCAGACGTTCAGGTTGTCGATTCTATGGTCAGGCTTTATTTATTTGTACATAGAAAATTAATATTAAAGTACAAGAAAGAAATTAAATTGAAATTTGATTCTGGGGAATTCATAGAATCAATTTTTCCAATTTTTTTTAGAATTGTAGGTTACTCAATTATCGGCCATTAGTTAGGCTGAATGACCGATAATTTGGTAATGACACAAAATGATATAAATACTTCCTCACAGATTCAATTCTGATAGTTATCATAATAACTAAGTTTTGATTAAAATGACCCTATATTCTAGTTCCCGCTTCTATGATCAGGTTTCCGCTTTATTAATTTATTTGTATATATATTTTGTTTTTATCAATGTTTAAAAAAGATATCGATCAAATTTTAATTGAAATAATTTGATTTTGAGTAATTCGCAGAATTAATTTTTTCCCAGTTTTTTTTTTTCTTTTCAGAATCGCTATATTACCCAGTTATCGACTACTCATTATAACAGAATAGCAAATAATTGGTTAATCACGTAAAATGACAGCAGTACTTCATTTATACAGTGTTTTTAATTCTGTTGGCTATCGATATAATAGTTTCGATTCCAGTGACCAGACTTTCTAACTTTCGATTCTGTGGTCAGGATTGCTTTTTATTTGTTTATTTATTTATTCCTATATAGTAATAATACTAACGTACAAGAAGAAAACTAATCGAACTTAAATTAAGAAAATTAGATTCACAAAATTAAATTTTTTCCCCAAATTTTTAAAGAAAAGTTGCCAAATTTGGTTCTTTCAACCAAATTTTTTTTTCAATATTCTGCATAGCATTTTATTATATTCTGGATAGCATTTGTGACTGAATGGTCCATAATCAATCGGAATAATTATAAATACTGGATGTCGCTAGCGCTTCTTCATGTAGAGATTAAATTCTGATAACTATAGATATGGTATTCTCGATTCAAATGCCAAAACACTCTCATTTTCGACTCTATGGTCAGGCTTGCCTTTTTAAAATTATTCTTTAATAGTAGATTAATTCAAAAGTACAAGAAATATATTAATCCAATTTAAATTAAGAAAATTGGATTCACAAAATCAAATTTTTTAAGAGTGGTAATTACCCAATTATTGACAACTCATTAAAACTGAATGTCCAATAATTGGATGATTATACAAAATGTCAACAATACTTCCTCAATACGGAGATTCAAATATGATAGTTGTCGAAATAAGAAATATCAGTAAAAAGGAACTAAGGTTCGAATTTCCGACAATCTAATCTGGTTTACCATTTTCTTAATTTATCTTTGTATATAGTGGTTTATTATTTATTACTATTGCATAAGAAAGATATTAAGTGAAATTAAATTGTAAAAATTAGTTTCTGAGGATGTTTTTTTCCAATTTTTTTAAAAATTTTAATTGTAAATAGTTGATCATTATTAAGATACAACAAAAAATTTATCTAATTTAAAATGAGAACATTTGATTTCTAGAAAATTTGGTTCTGAAAATTTCTCTTTAAACTTCTGTAGAAATATAGACAGCACTTCATTAGATTTCGTGGCCGATAATTGGATAATCACGCAAAATGCCACAATACTTTCTCCATTCTGAGATTCAATTCTGATAGCTGTCTCTAAGCATAAAATCTTTATTTAATGAATTTCTTTCTGATTTTAGACTCTTCGCCCAGAGTATTTGAAAACCTATTTATATTTAAACAGTTGTTTAATACTAAAATATAATAAAGAACTGAATCTAATTTGAATATTCAAAAAGTCTCAGGGCGAAATTATCCCAAACTTTTCCAGAAACATTGTTAATTTATCGTTAGGCTGAATGACAGATAATCAAACATTATGGTAAAAATATTTAAATCGCCATTGCTTCCTCATCTGCAGATTCAAAATAACGTCATGTAAATGGATCCTATTAATTGAGGATATATAAATTGATTCCATTGTTTTATATTACTTGAGCCACATTTGTATCTTATGGATGAATGTTACTACATGTGATGAGTAAATTGCATTTGATTTGCTGTACATAGATTGATTTGTTGTTGTGATGAATGTACATAGCATTTGATTTGCCATTTTGAAATATTTCAAAAATATGATTGGTCGATATTAGGAAAACTATTCGAAGAAGATAAAATTTTCGTCTTAAGAAAAATAGCATTAAATTTTAGCTATCCTTGATCTGATAAATAGATCTAATCTAAATCTGATTAAATACCTAATCTATATTTACTACTAAAAAGCAAGTAAATGAAAAAAAATTTTCTTCAAGGATTAAGGAATTTTCAAATTCACTATCTTTTAAATTTAAAGTTTGAAATTTCTCAATTTTTAAATTAGGGAAATATTTTTCAACCTCATTTAATACTACATACGTTTAAGATTTTTTTTTAAATGTATCTTAGTTTTTTTTTATTTCTACATCTGATTTATTAGTTCAGAATGATTTGTAAACGGATCAATTTATTAAAATCATTTTAAAAAAACAGCAAATAAAAGTATTAGAAAATTATATAAAAGAAATTTTGCTTCTTCAGGGACTAATAAATTTTAGAACTCGCTATGCTTTTGTTTTAATACTTGAAACTTCACTAAGTATTTTTTTATGCTATGAATTTTTTGTTAATCCTAATTAACTGATATTTATGATGAAGAATAACAGAAGTTTGTTTTATTTTCATTTGTTATTAAATATTTTTTAAAGCAAAATTCTCTGTAAATCGATTGATTGAATGAAACCGAGAGGATGCCAAAAAATGTGAATGGAAAGTATTCCAATTTCTCCTGACTTCTAATGACAATGTCTGTAAGTAACTTCGATTTTTGGTACATATTTTCACGAGATGCCTGGAAAAACATGTTTCTTAGCTAGTTGCGATTAAATATATATATTGTCATTTCAAATTTACATTATTATTTAATTTCAAATGATATTTTATGCTGTATATTTTATCCATGAAAAGATTTCGGATTAATTTTTCTTAAATATCTTAAACATTCAATCTAGAAAAGATCTTTCTAGATAGATTTTTTAAATAAGGAATCTGATAGGAATCAGATTTTTAAAAATAAAATTAGTGAAATTAAGTCTCTATAAGGTCATATTGTAAAAAGGCGAAACTTTTAATAAAATTTTCTTCGTATTTATTTTATTTATTAAAAAGTGAATACCAAACAAAAAATATCAGTTAGACTGAAGTACAAAATAAATAATAACATACAAAAAATAAAAGCTGTAAAAAATGAATGACAAGAATCTTATAAGATATATCAGGTATTTGTTAAACACATTCAAATAGTTAAAAACATAAAAAACCTCACTTATAATTCAGAATATTTTGAAGTCTGAATATTAAAAATCATTAAAAATAATCTATTAAAGATTTACAAACTAAATATATTCTTACTAAAACATTAAGAACTGTTTGAGTAAAAAAATTGAATCTATTAAGCCTTAAAAGTGTTTGCACTTCAAAAATAAATTAATAATTAATCGCATAAACATTAAAACATGTATTAGAAATTTAAAAGTTGAATACATTCCCTCCTAAAAAATCTAAAAAGATATTAGAAGTTTAAAAGTCGTAGAAATTAATTTTTAAAAACTTTACTCGTAAAACAAATATTAAAAGTATTCTATTAAAGTATCCTATTCTACGGAAAATTTGTTTAATATTTTAGAGAAATTCTCATTACATAATTTTTATATGTTTAAATTTGCTTGACTCTTTATTAAATAAAATATTGATTCTACGAATTCCGGCACAAACAACAAAACACATAGAGCTTAGAAGGTCCTTGCAATCGATTATAATATTGATATTATAAAATTCAAAAAAAAGTGAAAAATAAACATAAAAAAGATAAGCTGAATGAAGATAGCTGTTTTTGCAACGCAAAAAAGCAATGAATTACTTTGAACTTGTTGTTCTAGAATATCGATTTTATTTTTAGGATAAGAGTTGTAAATGAGATCGTAATATTTAATTATGTTAATTTTATCTTTATCAATTATTATCATGTGAGAACATGCTGTTTTGGTTTGTAGATTTTGATGTCCCTAAAATTTATGGACAAAATATATTTTTACCAGTGTTGCATTATCATTATGTATGCTTTTTTGTAGGCAGATGCGTTTTTAAAAGGCTGACGTAGAACTAGAACATCATAGCTGTTATTGCATCTGAAAATCGGTCGTGTTCCAAAACTTTCTTTGCCTGATAGAAAAATTGAAAATGAAAGTTTTAAAAGAATTATCATTATATATTATTATTATTATTATAGAGGGACAGAGACCGATTGAGGAGTCTCGTGATTGTTTTAAGCGGGTTTAAGTTGGTTAATGACTTAAATTAATTAACATAAATAATGACTTAAATATAGTTTTTTCACTTGATAGCTTGAAATTTACGATCTAACGGTTTAAAATACGGTTTAATTTTAATTTTTTAATTATTTTCTTAGCAATTTCAATTTTAAATGAATTATTTTTTTAACTTATTTAATCTTAATCGGGCATTTACTGTTGCAATTTGTAAGCGACTAACGACTATCGCATACCATAAACGCTCTTTAGCGGAAGCATAACCCCTCCAATATTTCAAATGAATCAATCAATTCTCTGAAAGATCCATTCCGAACAATTCCTCCCGTGCGCATTTAGGGCGATCTCCCCCAGACAGTTCCGACTTCTCTATTTAACATGAATTTCACTTCCCCACCCACCTCCGCAATTCCATCAAAAGGAGGCGGTATCGTTCGGGCAAAGGCTTTAACACCAGATTCTACCGAAACCCTGTTAAGCCCATCACTCGGTACCCGAAGCGCAGAGGAAAAGTGGCGCAGAATGGGCTTCTTTCTCTTTCCACCAGAGCATTGTCTACAGACCTTAATACATTCAAGATATTTGCTATTTTAACCGGTTAATTGTTTCTACCGAGTATACTCGTCGTAGAAAACGGGTATGTTCGATATTTTGCATTATAACGAGCTTATTCGTCAGACGAGATAAGTAGTGACAATTTGCAGTTTGAATTACAAATTTTACTCAGGTTATTTGTAATATTTCAAGAAGTTTAACACTAGATTTACCATGAGCTGACGTGACCTATTTCTGCAAAAGGGCTCTAAATGACCCTTTTGGTATTTAATTAGAAAAAATATATAAATTGATCTATCTATTAGGAAATTAAAGCAGAAAAATCTTTTATGTTTTCAAGATATTTGATGAGGCGTGGTATACAGAAAAGTCGATTCATTTGTGTTTATTTACTAAAAAAGGCGTTTGTTTTCTAATCTATTCTCTAAGAACATGTAATCTATTCTTTTACTACCATCTTCTACCGAAGCATTGACTCACACGTCTTTTTGCTAAGATCCTACATTTGCTTTCCCACTGATTTTTGGCTTCGTCTTCTTGCTTTTCATATATGCGCATTATGCTTATGCATATTTATTTCTATATTTATACTTATTTCTATGTGCGTTCCTATCAAGGCATTTTCTTTTTAATTATAAATGCATATATTCCTAAAAATATTTATTCGAATGACTAAAAGGACCCCCCCCTTTAGTAATTGTAGATATGTATTCCTCGGATATTAAAAAAAGGAAAAAAAAAAGAAAAGATTTGATTAGATCATATGTCTTATAAATGTAAGTACAAATGAATTAAATATTCTCATAAAATATGTCTATAATTTTGTTAAAGGAAATTAACAAAGTTTCCTCAGAGAGATCAAAATGGCCATTTGTTAAACCTAGGATTGAAATATGTATGTTAGTTTATGCAAGCAAATAAATGGATTATTGAAATAAAAAATAAGTCATTTTATTACAACATAATTTCATATAACACATGCAAACATACATATAATGCATACATGTCTGACGAGTATACTCTTAATTGCTCACTTTTTCAGATGCTATTTAGATATGCATTTTCCGAAGGGGTGGAAACATTTAACTGGTTAGTGAAGAGTGTGTTCTGCATACATGTAGATACCACAGCACATTCCTGACTTCAGGACTTGATTTATCTCAGTTTGCACTTTGTGCAGATATATGTGGGAAATTGTTCTATAGAAAAGTATATTCCACAAAAAGAAAAAAACAACAACATAACTAATTATAAAATTGAGACTTCGTTTTTCCTTAACAGCACAGTCAGTAAATCAAAATAGATACAAGAGGATTCTGATAAGATACAGGAAATGTTCTTTAAATAACACTTTGAAAATGTTGTAAGTATATTATTTATGAAAGTATTGTCAACAGATTGTAAAAGATTTAAAAAGAATAAACTTTTTTTCAATATTATATATGTTATATTGATGTGATCATTAGAAGCAAGTTTCATGAATTTATCTTTTCATTTTGACATTGTATCAATATTGTAAAAGATTCAATGTAAATAGGACTACTTTAGTTTTTTAAAAAAAGTTAAAGTTAATGATATAATTAAAGTTATATCATTAATAAATGTAAATGATATAATTAGCCGAAAGCTTAACAAATCTAATATAGAGCCTATATTTTTCAGGTAATATAATTAGCAACAAAGTAATCAAATTTCATAAAGCATTGTCAATATCGTAATAAATTCCTGGCTGTTAAAATACTTTTATTGTAGAAAAAATTTTTTAGATAATAAACTGAAAACCGTATTATTTTCATTTCATGAAAGTATATTTAATACATTTTAATAGACTTGAGAAAAATAACCACTTTTAAAGTTAGTTACATTGCAATAAACAAAAACATAATATATTTTTAAAAAGAAAAAGTTCCATAATAAATGGAGTAGGGTAAATTTGCTAATAAATTATGCTAGTACTGTTACTTTGTTACCTACAACAACATTATTTAAAAAGGAACTGTGAGCAATTTAAAAAAAAATTTAGTATTAATCTCTAATTTGTGTTGGAGCATCAAAAATTCTTCTTTTGATTCATTTATTATAGAACTTTTCCCTTTTTAAAAAGAAATGCGAGATAGATGTTTTTTTGGTTTAATTTATATTAAAGCTAATTAGTAATGAACTTAATGTTTGTAAGAAAAATTATATGAATGAAATAGAAGACATTTACTTATCTATCTATCCATCTATCTATATCTGTCTGTCTGTCTAATGGTAAATTTTTTCAATGATTGTAAAATCATTTCAGCAATTAGAATATGAAACTCAGTTGAAAATCATTTATTAAATCCATTCCACGTTCCAACATGCTGTTTATGAATTAGATATATCAAATGGGTGTATTAAGGGGTTGTAATTAAAACCAATCTTCGATATTCGAGGGGAATTGTCAACTGCTTACTAAAGAAAATAATTCTTCCGGAACACATTAAATTTGCAAATAAATAAATAACATCATGTTTCTATAAATATGCAACCGACTTAGGCGAGATAGTTTTGCAATATATTATACAAAATTCCGTTCAAAGGAATACGGACACGAGTAATTTTTTCTGTAGAACTTTAGATCTCATAAAATGCTATTACTACAGAAGCATCTTTGACAGTATATTCTGCAAAAAAATAATAAGTTGTACATCATAGATGTAAGAAATGCAAAATTAGTTCAACATAATCACGAAAATTATTAGTTATACGAATAATCGAAGCGTATACAGCTTCAAACTGCAATTACATTGAGCAATTATTTTTAGTGCTCTAAATCTTTATTGTCGCCTCTATACTTGCCATTCAACGAACTTTACTGTTTTATTACATTTAACATGATAGGAATGACTTGTCGTACTATTATTTATCTGATTGTGTTACTTTATTGGGATTTAGCCATCTTTCTCGCCTAGATTATTATTTGGGGGGGGGGTTTCAATTCACTCTTTTGTACATAATTTAATATTTATGTTTACAAGAATATATTTTTAAGCCTCACATTGTGACTGATTACAAAGGCTGTTCTGTTTATTGTGACTATGAGTCATCTTAGCAAAGTTAAACCACAGGACACAAACTAGAAACCTAATCGTCTGATAAATCTCATTTCCAACTTTCTCAGTAAGGTCATTTACTTATTCCTCATTTAAATAACGCTGATATTAAAGCAGAATCCCTCTTGTTTAGCTCTTAAGGATGAAAGAAAATCAAGTGATTAAATATTCCTGAACGATGGAAAAAGTTTGACTTTCAATTCAACTGTTTTATTTACTGTTAAAAACCGTCTTTTAATTTTAAAATGATGCATAAAACGCAAATTTGTGTAATTATATTTTTGAAAATGCTTAAATTTTTTATAGTTTTGCTTAATTTAAAAAAAATGAAAATTAAAATAAAAACCATTCTGTTATGAATATTTTTCTTTCAAAATATATGCGCATAGAATTCTAAATCTGGCAATTCTTCCTGCAAATCGACAACCCATTCACGAATAATGCTGTCACTGTGGGATGAATCCGAAAAATTAATAAATTCTTTGTATAAGATTTTACTAAAAATTCTAAAACAAAGGTTAGATGTTTTCATCGGCTTATAGATTTAGCTATAGATGAATTCATGCTAAACCAAAAGGGACAAAATCTCAATATTTATTTTAAAAATTACAAATTGACCGAAACACTCAAATATTTAAAAATAAGCGCTTGTACAACTCTTCATACACCAGTAAACTCTTGTAAAGTTTTCGAACATTGATGCTTCATTTTTCAATTCCTATATCCCTAATCAGTAGTACTCATACATTTTATATTAATGCACATAAGAATGTATTTTGATATAAATAGATAGATATTATTAAAACTTCCCACTCACAGTTATTATTTTCATCTGAATAAATCTTTTATTCGCTTAGGGTATGGAGCTGTATATAACTTTATCAATACGAAAAACCCCAAACACCTGTTCAATGAAATACTGATTTCGCTCGAATAACTTGGATATCACTGCCAAATTTCTCACTCTTTCATTATCTGATTGATTTAATTTACAGGTTGCTTGCTTTGTTCATTTAAGATAAACGCCCGACGCTTTGAATTTGGGGGATAGCTAAATTTTCTAAGTAAAAAAATGTCGATTTGCTTAGTAGCCTCCATTAAGCTTTTCTTCTTATGCATTATAACACCTTAAAAAACCCATGCATCCATGTGATTTTTGACGGGGAAATCTTTCTTATTCCCCCCCCCCCCCGTATTTTGAAGTACCTGAACAAAAATAACCTTAAGAATGAGAAGGATGAATTATATTATTACTAAGTGGTAAAACGTATCACTGCCAAGTCGCCAACTTTTGTCGCCAAGATTGGCATGGCAAGGGATATGTTATATCACTCTGTAATAATATGTAGTATAATGTACAGCACTGAACTAGAAATTGTAGTTTATTATGCTTTTTAGTATACGAAGTATATAAAATAAAAACAGATTAATTGACAAAAAAAATTCAAACTCGAGATTTTGTTGAATTTTTCTGTTTAGATTTCTCACTGTCGGAAAAAGCCTATTTTGGAATTATGTCCGTCTATCGCTCTGTTTGTCTGCAATACGATAATTCAAAAACGCTTTAAGCTAGATGGAAGACATTTTATGCATAATATTTTCACTAAATTTGCTGATATTTATTCAATTTTGTAGAAAACCCTTTCAGATTAAGGTTCTTCGCCTGATTTTTTGGGTACAAGTGGATAACAATAACTACAAAACCTAAGGAGCTAGTAAAATAAAATTTGATATATAAGTATAGCATCTAAAAGGCAAAGATAAATCCATCAAAGGATGGCCTTCTGTCTGTCTGTCTGAATTTAAACGAAGATAACTCAAAACCGAAGATAACTCAAGATAAATACATGAAGTTTAAACGCAATCGTGCGACTGCAATTGAATTCTGTGACAAATTTTGGTTTCCCTGAATCGGAAGAAAGAAACATCCAAAATATAAATTCAATTTTCTAGTACTTGTATATTAAGCGTGTATCATTTACTTCAAATATTAAATTTTATTCAAACAATTTATATTGGGACTATTTTTCGAAAATGGCATGCAAGGTATACCTGACCTCACTTTAAAATCCACAATTTTATTGTTATATTTTATTCAAAAACTTATATTGTGACTGTTGTTTGAAAAAGGCATGTAAAGTATCCGTGACCTCGCTTAAATTCCACGCTATTATTGGGAAAGGAGGCTCTATTTATAAATATAATTTTGCTTTGTTGTTTTGTGATCAGCAAATGGTTCAAACTACAAGTTTTGCTCTACATCTACTCGCATGTAAGCTCAGTAATTTTGTGCTTTAGTTTACACTAACAATAGCAACCATGCTTTAGTCTCAAAATTTGGATTTGCTTTTAAACAAATTTATGATTTCTTTCATACTACGGGATTATTTACTCTCACATAATATACATAAGATAAGTCAAACATTACAATTTAGAAATGTAATGCGCATTTTGCTAAACGTACTCGTAATTATATATATATATATATATATATATATATATATATATATATATATATGGATCTCGAAATGCGTTGCTAAGCGCAAAACTGGAGAACGGCTCGACCAATTCGGCTCATTTTTTAAATATTTTCGTTAAGACACGAGGATGGTTCTTATGAAGAGAAAAAATGAAAAAAAAAAAAAAACTGAGAGGAAAATAGATAAAACGACACTTTTCTTACTTTCCCGCCAAAAATCGGAATTTCCTTCCCCCACACCAACTGAGTAAGATAGCAGGAAGTAATAAATTGTGATTTGTTTAGAAAGAAATGCGCGAAGTCAGTTGGTTTTCATTTATAGATAACGGGATGTTTAAAAAAGAAAGAAAATAGTTGCTTTTATTATGAGTCTGTATCAATATTTAATCTATGCTTGTTCGAAATAAAGTCTGGGCAGGGAAGAAAAAAATAACAAAGCGAAAAAGAGGTTTGTAAAAAGAAAAGTAGTGAAGAAAAAAAGGATAGAAAAAAAGAAGGGTGTGTGCGTGTCTCACCATTATTTCCTTTGTGCACGGCATTTTCCAAGCTGTTTTTAAACTTTCGCATCTCTTGAAAATCGATTGTGTCTTTATTTGTTTAGTGTGTTTACCTTTATGAAAATTAGAATCTTCTTATTCTATAAAAACGTAGAATTTTAGACCTTTTCCTCCACCACTTAAGTAAAATATCAATTCCGGGACAATCATTGCTTGGATAGAAAGGGAAGACGAGTAGTACAATGAACAGAACATATGAAGAAAATAATACTATAAATGAATGATACGATTATCAAAATTTATTTGGTTTTAAAATATTTTGGTGAGAAACCTATTATGAGACACAGCTACATAAAATATTATATGAAAATTTTAGAGAGCATTAATACTGGCGAATCGACTGGTCGCCAAAGGCGGCTAGTATATATATATATATATGATGTATTCATCCTCTCCCCTCTCCTTTTAGAGGCTTTTTGGTAATGTCATTGTAACTCTTACATTATAATTTGAATTTAGTGTTCTGGGGTCTCTTTTATTAGTTCACGAATTTTTATAAAACAAACACTTCTTTTTTTTCAATTTCCATTTTTTTAATAAGCTGACTCCTTTATTATCATTTATTATCAACATTAGAATTATTTAGGATAATTAACATTATTAATCTAAGTGATAATTTCCTAATGCCATAGTTTCTTGAAAATTATACATTTTATTATTTTTAATAACTTATCTAATAAATGCATATGTTACTATGAATGTGATTAATCTTGGTTATTCATAATTCTAAACTTATTGGCGATTATGAATAATCGCTCGTTTATTTATATTATTGAAATGTTTATCATTTTGAACAAAAAATATTTAAACGTAAAGCAACATGAATTAAAATATATTTTATAAATTGGCAATTCCATAATAAACTGACTTTTTAAATGTGCAAATTTTTTTTTCATTTATTGAAGCTTCATATTTCATCATTTCCTTATATTTTTTGTATTTTCATGTAAATTCAGAACATACAAGTTCTCAATATCTGTCGGGCTCTTGTGATTCAGTATTAGAATATCACAGTTGTAAGAACAGCTTCACATTCAGAGGTCTCTTTTGATTGGAAAATGAATCTCTCAATTTCTCTATCGTTTCTACTGTTTGTTCAATAATTTGAATAAAGTTTAAATATATATATATTTTTCCCTTACTTGAAAATAATGATGCATTTGTACTCAAAGAAAATAACTTTAAAATAGTTATTTAGTAAATTGTATAAATTTTTTTAATTACTTAAAGGATTTCATAAATATTAAGAAAATTGAATGATGACTTACAAAGAAAATTTTCTTTGTCTGAATGAGCTCAATTATCAGTTTCTGAAATTCTGCAATCAAACTATTTTCTGTTAATAAATTTATTCTTGAGAGGAGCTAATAATTTATGAAAAATAGAAACAAAACATTAATATTTTTAATATAAAAATAATATATAATTTTAATGAGACAAAAATAATCATGAATCCTATTGTAGATCTTTCAAGAATCACGCCAAGATAATGCGAAACAACCTTTATTATTATTTTTTAAATAAGATTAATTTTATTAAAAATTAAAGTGAACTTTTAAATTATCAGTTGTTACCAAAAATAAGGTTGAGCAAAAATTAATTTCACCTCATTTTAAAATTTAGAAAATTGTTTGTAAAGGTTACCTATTTTTATTACACGGTCAAATTTTTCCTGAATGTCGGTGATTTTTTTGAAAATATTTGACTAATTTCCAATAATAGATTACATTGTTGCTCTACGAATCAAATCGTTTTCCATGTTTAGCCAAAATATAGTCACTTTCTTCCATTATTAAATCAAATGAAGAAAATTTTCATTTAGCAGTTTTAGGTTATAAAATGAATATAAAATTGAAGTTACAATACCACGAAATTTAGCAAATAACCATAATTAAGCAAATAACCATAATAATAATTTTCCAAAAAAAAAAGCTGTGATATCATGGAACTGAAAAAAAAGTTTAAATGTACACAAAAAGTTTTCATGTACACAAGGAAAATAACGTACAAAAGGCAGTTAAAATAATGCACCTTTAATGTTTGGCAGTTTAGTGGAATCATTGACATTAAGATCTATCAGATTTAATTAAAATTAAATTGAACCAATATCACCGATCAACTAGCTATCGAGAAATAATAAAGTCGAATTATAAGATATCCCGAAATTTAGAAGCTATATGAACTGGATACTTGCTATTTAAATTATAACGACTATAGGTACAATGATCGCTTACAGCTTTACGATTATGACATCATGGGATCTATCTTTATTAAGATTGTTCATATGCTCAAGGAACGGTGTAAGTAAAAACAAAAGTAATATAATTATGCGATTTTATTGTATGACAATTTGACAGAAATTTGAGAATGAAGTTATACATAAGTGATTTTATTTAAATTAAATGCAACTAGTATTCCTGGTGGACCTATTGGTGCACAAAGCTTATTTAGTTATAAATTATAACTAAATGAGCTATCTAATATGATTCATATTTAATATTTTATAGTAAATACTCAATAATATTAATAATACTCAGATAATTAAAATTTCTACTATTCTAAATCTTTCTTTAAAAAAATGGAAATCAAGTAAATAACTAAAATTTCCTTATTCTCGATTCTTCATTCGTTTATTGCATTTCCTTGTGTGTTTATTTCCTATTCATTTAGGTATGGCTAGTTAACATTGAGGATTAATGCTGCTTCTCTTCATTTCTGGAAGCAAAAAGTAAGATACCTAATCAAACAGCCACAACTCTCTAATCCTCAGGCTTCTTAGAGGCTTACATTATCATGTGACGATAGATAGTTAATACTTACTTAATAATAGGAGGGCGCCTTAAATTGGTGACTGGTGCACCACTTAGATATATTGGGTTGACCGCCTTTGCTAAGACCTGAGATGAGCATACTAAAAAAAATCCAAATGTTTCTTTCGTGCGTTACCCATTTGGAAATATTGATGTCTGAGAAATAATTGAAGACATGAATTATATATTCTCTTGAGAAAAACGAATTTTTTCTCCTTCAAAAAGACATAAATTAACTTTAAATGAAAATGATTTACTTTCTAATGCATTTTGAAGTGTTTGATATTAAATGAATCATTTAATATTTTTATATTTGTGGCTATTTTTATGTTTGTAACTTGCTATTATTATGCTTGGAGTTATGTTGGTAAATATATTCCATATTTGTTATCAAGTTGTAATAATTGAACTTTTTTTTAAAGTCCCCCCCTACACACACGCGCCAGTGGGACTTTCTACCCACTGGCGCGTGTGTGTAGGGGGGGGGAGAAGTATTCTTTTAAAAAAACTTTCTTTTAACTTTCAAAAAATTAAAAGCAACCCATACCTTGGGAAAGATTGCCCACTCCTGCTTTATAGTGTATTAATGTTACGTAGTTAGTTTATAGTAAATTGTCTGGTTAAATTTTTCTACTTTTCCTAGGGACAGAAAATAAGAAGAAACACATTTCATTAATTCCATTAATAATAACTTTCTAGTTTTCACTTTCACAAGGACTTGAAATATCGGGTGACGCTAGTTAGTTAATACTCATTTTACTAGTTAATTAATCTTACCTGAATAATTAGTTAATATTCATAACAAATGGTCTGATGACTCAAACTACCTCTGTTTTTTCTGGGGACAGAAAAAAAAAGCAATTTCAGTAATCACAGCATTTGAGTTTTCATCTTTCCCAGGTACTTGAAATATCGGGTGTCGCTAGTTAGTTAATACTTATTTTAATAATTAATCTTACGTGGATGATAAATATTCATAGCAAATGGTCCGATGATTAAATCTTTTTTTGTTTTTTCTTGGGACACAAAATAAGAAACCCATTCCAATAATCACAACATTTGAGTCCTCATCTTTCCTAAAGACTTGAAATATCGGGTGACGGTAATTAATTACTATTACCTTTGATAAATAATTTACCTTGGTAGCTAATTGATACTCAAAGTTAAAACTCAGTTCATCTCTTAATACTCAGGTTATTAGTAATTTTTGTGTTTATTCTGGAGATGGAATGCGAAGAAACCTAGAGCAATAATCAGAACTACGTGTCCACATCCTTCCCAGTGACTTACACCACTCGATGCCTTTCCATCCTTCCAATACATGCTTCGCTCATACCCGCATACATGTATGCATGCGATGCCGTAAATGCCGGCGAATTTGAATTTCGCCCCGAAGGGTATCCGACAAATCTGCGAACCTCTCTCTGATTGGTTGGCGGAGCTTATGCATTTAAAGGGAGCGAAAGCGGGGTCCACCTTATTAAAGCAGACCCGAGGCTCTTTTTCAAAATGTACCACCAGCACAAGTTGAGCAAAGGTACCCAGGCTTGTATAGAAATGTACTTTTTTTCCTTATATCAAACGACACCGGAGTCCTTTTATCGTACAGTAAAGACGCATGCCAATAGTTCGTGTCTGGGCGGTGGCGGGTGTGTGGGGGGATATATTTTAATATCTTGACGATTTTTTTAAAGGGTGTTGTGGGGTAAGGCTTCCTTTCTTTTTTTGCTTTCTTTGCCTTTTTAGTTGCGTGGAGCTGAACCCATCCTCTCATTTTTCTCTCTTTTGAAAAAAAGTTCTCTCTGTGGGACTAATTTTGCTCGAAGGTGGAATTTTTCTTCGAGCTTTGGGGATCTTGTAAATATTTAGTTTCGGATTTACCTTCGCACTATTCGTTATCGGAAGTAATCTAAATCCGGATTACTGGATTTCCAATTCAAATATCGGAAAATGTAACTAAATTCTGTATCTAAACGTTAAAATTATCTTTGGATAACAAAATGCTGTTGTTACGCTTTTTATTGTATTTTTAAAAATGAATCAAAGTATAGAATTTAAAAAAGGGAAAAACCAGAAAAATTTAAAAATAATAAAAAATTGTATAATACATGATACTCAACACGGATATTTGTAAAAATAAAGCTTAATAATGCGCAATTTGGTAATTTTAAAATTTTTGTGCGACATATGTTTTTTTATTCCTTTTTATTTAACTTATGTTTTCGTGTAATTTGTAACATTGCTTTTTCATTCACTTCTTTAAAAATTTTCAATTTTGAATATATGCGTTAGCTTGATGACAATACACTTAATATCTTCAGATATTCATTATCAGTTAATTGATCAATTTGATTGAATTTGGAATTCAGACTAAAAGTGTCGTCCTGTAGCAAGTTTTTAAAAATTACGATTTAAAGATTCCTTGATATTTATAATAATCATAGTACTAAAATATAATATATTTTATATTAATAGTACTAAAACATAAATTATCTGATATTAGTAAAAATAACACATTATCAAGCGTAATTTGACAGTATAAAAATGTATATACTTTAAATAGTAAAAATTTTTAAACTTGTGGTTATCAGAGTATCTACAAAGCCAGCACTTAGGGTACCTACTTTTTATACATGTTCATTTAACATATTTTTTTCATACTTTAAAATATAATTTGTAATCTATTTTTTATTCACTTTCTTACGTGTCAAAATTTTTATCTTATATTATAAGCGTTAGCTTGTTGTAAATGCATTTAATACCATCAGAACTTAACTATCATCTAATTAATTTAAATTAAATTGATTAATTAAAATATATTATCTAATTGATTAATTTAATAGAATTTTTATTTCATTTTGAAAGTTCATCTGGTTGTAATTTATAAAAATAACTATTTCAAGATTCCTTAGCAATTATAATAATCATTATAAGTTGAAGATTTTTTGAAAAAAGGAAGATAATTAAAAACAAACTTTACTTTTAAATGTATTAATAAAAGTGATATTTAAAAGGTGAATTTATTCTAATTGATTTAATTAAATTCGTAGTGATAAACACCACACATATAAATTAAAGGCTTTCCCAAATTATTTCTAAAATTAAATTTTTAGGTTGCTTAGTTAACAAAAGCATCTTTCAATTTCAATGTTCTATATATCTTATTAAAAATTAATTTAATGATTCACATTTAGACCTACAAACTCATAACTTATAATTTGAAAGAAAAACATTTATTCAGTTCATATATTCAGAAAATTGCTTTAGCGAAAGACAAATATTTATGTGCAATTTTTCACTTTATTCCAAATATGGTTTATTCCAGACTCACTTTATTCGGGAAAATTCTGATTCACCATAATTGTTTTATTACTCACCTCTTGTTCGGCTGTTACAAATTACTGTCCATAATAGGGTAACTAGATTTATAATTATTGTATGTATTTATGTTAGAAATTTATTGCCTTAAATTTTAACCATTTAATTGAATTCTTCATTAATTATTCGGAACTTATTTTATTAGCTGTTGAAGATAATAACTTTCATTTCTCTCTTGTAATTTTATCGTTTGAAGATAGTGAATCTTTTCCAGAAGATCTCTGTCTAATGAATAATACTGAATCTATAATCAAAAGAATGAAACTTTTAACCAACTGAAATGTCAGTATGAAAAAGAAATTTAGTCTATATTTTCTATTATATCATTACGGAAAAATATACTACAGACGAACCAATATAAATAATATTTTTATACTTATTCATAAAAAATTTGCATTCCTAAACTTTTTTTAAGTCTTCGAAATGTAATTATATATTCAAAAAAATTAATGTTACGCTCAATTTTAGAGTAAAAGAAACATACAGAAATGTTTTATGTCTTAAATTTATGGTTTCAGTCAACTAGTTCTAAATGAAAAAAAGTTTCTTAAAACTTTTCAGTGTACTTTGCAAAAATTATTTTTTATTAAAACAAAATAAATCGTATATTTGATTAATTATGCCTTATTTATATAATAGATATACCCTGTAAATTTCAAAATTGCTTTTCAATTTCTAAAATGTATTTAATTCTTTGATTCATTTCAATTCTTAGTAATTCAAATTTTTTTATATATGCCTTTTAAAATTATAAAATTGTTTTCTATATTATAAAAATATATTATATAATTGTATGCATTAAAAAAAGAAACCTTTTGATCAATGCCTGAATAATTTTGCTTTGTTCTTATATTTCATAAATGCTTATTTTAAGTACAGGCACTTTTTCAAAGCATTTTATTTACTAATGAAAAAGAAAATTCCAAGGTGTACAATTTAAATTATTTTAAGTAACCAATTAAAGCAACAGAACAAATTTTGTTGATGAAAAATATAATTCTAACATTATTTTATATTGAAACTTGTTTAAGTCATGTTTTTTATCATATCAGAACATTAGGTTTTTGGCGTCAACAAGAATGTGGCGAAAAATAAAAATTTTACTATCTGAACGATAATCTCAAAAAAGTAGCTTTTAATAACGGTTTGCCATTGCATTGATAAAGGCTCTGATTAAAAAAATTAAATAATTACTACGGCAAATAAAACCTAGAAAAATATCATTTTGAACACGTGATTGTATGAAATGAAATAAATAGGAAAGCTGATATTTTTATAAACAATAAAGGCAAGAAAAAGTTTTTTGGATCGCTTGCAATACTAAAGTGACTCATTCAATGAAACAATTAAAATGAATAAAAATACAATTTAACTTGCAAGTGGCGCTTGGCCGTTTAAGAAATGAAGTACTGATTTGATACATCGAAAGCAGATTTCATTTTAATCTTTATTTTATTTAAATTCCTTTAAACGTAAAACTACAATCAATTCACAAATACTTAATTTCTTTTAAATGTATGTTTTTAAAAAGCAAATGGTTTAGAAATAAAGCCATAAATTGCAATTACACAATTTATTTCTGTTTTTTAAAAAAGAATCATTAGCAAAATAAATTGTACGAACAATTACTTGGGTCTCAAATCAACGAAAATGGATACATCGAAACAATGAATCGGAATAATTTTCAGCAGAATTAAATAATGAACAGGCATCGATTGGCGATCATTAGAAGAATTCTGCCATGCAATTAACATAGTCAGCCCATTAAGTTAAATGAATTTTATGACAAATCTTTTCTAAATCTAAATGGAGGTAATTTCCGCAAATACAATAGAATAAATCGCTCGGAAAAGTTAAATTATTAACATACTGTTCACCGGCTACGATTTAAGCATTCGTTTTCACGAACAAATGTTACGAAACGAATAAACTTGTACGTACATCATTTTATGATTTCATTACACTGTTTTAAGTTTTTATTATAAATGAAACTGCAAATTAATACAGTTTATTATATGATTATATCAGTTGACTAATAATGTCTCATGAATGATTTGTTTCAGTTTATCTGAATAAGTTATGCTAGCCGCCTTTGGTGACCAGTTTGTTTACCCACATTGTTATATTCTAACTGTATAATGACTAAAATGGATTTTTTTTTAAATTAAAAAAATCGCCTTTTCATGTGATGATAACTGAAAAACATAAATACTAAAAAATCAGTTGACAAGAAAATTAAGAGGTTAAGTAACGAAATAAAAGAGGAAGTAAAAATCCCAAAAGTTTTTGAAAGAAGGGCTTTTGAATGCTTTGATATTTGAATTTGGATTCCTTCATAACATTTGATGGCACTGTTTAGATTGAGTAACAAATTAAATTTAAAAAGTATTGTCGAAATTAATAATATATTGAGATGGAAACTATATCATTAAAAGGATAATTTTTTATCATTTTTGTTAGATAATCTTTTTGGAAAATAAGAAAAACTATTTCCATTCGCAAGTCGTAACTATTTCTCATCTAGGAGGGATTAAGCCTATTTTTGAGCTTGATTAATCTTTCGATTAAACAAATAATATAAAAAACAATTTTTAACAATCAATTCCTACTTAGGTTAACAATTTTTTTTATTTTGGTTACTTTTTATTAAATTATTCCTAATATATACGATACGATCACAATATCAACCGGCAAAATAGAAATCGAATTTCGTGGCAATTTCCATTCTCCTTTCTATACATGGTGTTCGAACTCGCAGCCCAAGGAATGAGAATCCCACGCCATGCCAACCAGACTATCGCTTCCTGACAATTAAAATTGCTATAAATAATTGATCAAAAAATTATACTAGCTCTGAATTTTTAACACCAATTGAGGATTCAAAGCTAATTGTGACACCGCAAAATCCTTAATCTTTGTGCATATGTTGAGGAACGCGATACAGATTAAAAATTTCTAATTTTCTTTATTCCGTATTATTTTAGTTCGAAAATACGTTAAAGTGAATCGGAAAAAATCGATTAATTATCAATGTTTAATTTTAAATGTGTCAAACATTTTGAAAATAAACCAAATCGATTAAAAAAATTGGCCGCAAACGTGTTAAGCCTAATTTAATTAGCGTGCGGGAAAAACAAACTGAATTCGCTACTTATTTGGCGATGGGGAAATAAAGATTTTTGGCGAGAAAATTAGTTTTTAGTTAATTAATAAAACAGAGTTTCAGAGTTCAGAGTTTTATTTTATGCAGTCAGTTTATGAAGCAACTTGCTCCTTGTTATTGAACTCAGTGTTAAAGTGATTCGATTGGGCAGAATTTGAAGAACAATAACCATAAGTGGTGCATACATATGTGCTTTATTTAACAACACGGTTAGGGGTGTGTTTGAAATCAGTTCTATACTCTCATTATTTACATCTAACATCTGAAGACGACCAATATGTTTTCTTCTGCATCGACTGCGAAGCTGTGAGTCTTTTTAATACGAGATGGCTTTTTGTTGAACTTGTAACGAAATGCAAGCTGCACTGCAAAGGTGAATACAACTTTTACAAACTCCAAAACATGGAATTGGGACCGCAATAGCCTGGAGATAAGGTCTCGGCTCGTGAGCATAGGGTTTAAGGTTCGACTCCCGATTCCATCAAAGAACTGTCTTGGAAGGTGGTGTTATACGTTAAATCAATCAGTTCAAACGTCCTCCCACTGGTGTGGTGTGGAGAGGAAGGTGCCAGCTCAGGTGTAGTTCTCGTCATCTGACCACGATTAAAAATTGTGAGGTTCGTCCCAAAATAACCCTTGAGTTGCTTAACAAAGCGACGTTAATACAGCTAAACTAAGCAAAATACGGAACAAAACTTTCAGAATCATTTTCATTTTTTGTAAACAAAAATAGAACTATTTTTACTTTATTTCATAAAATAAAACTTTCAACTTTTCTCTATCCAGTTATGCAGCATATGATCCTCTAACTATTGTTGTTCGTTAAAAATGAATATTTTAAATCAGCTCCTTCTTTTTGAGGAACTTTGAAGTTTGCCTTCTCCCTTTTTGAATAGAAACAATACTTCTTAGTTAGATGCAGAAAAGAAATAGAAGTGAATATATCGAGAGAGCGATAAAAGAATAGGCAAATAAGCTTTGCGTGGGAAGTAAAGTTCTAATACTATCCTGATATTAATAGCAATTCCAAGGTCTTCATACTGACCTTTTTCTTAAGAGATTAGCATTAGACATTTATATTTGACTTTTATTTGTGTTTGGGATTTTAAAATTGTTTTTAAGAACTGTTTGTACCCTTTTTTCTTCTTCTTATGATAGGCATTTAGTGTAACATTATTCAAAAAGCCCTCTTCCTTCCTATTGGCTTTGATTGCCAGAATATCGTCTGAATGATTTAGAGTTATGTTACTGCTGATAAGAACAAAAGACATCGTTACATCAAGTTTTCTGCTATTATTCATTTTTCCAATTCAAATATTTTTTTTAAAAAAAAACTCTAACGATGTGAAATTGTAAGATAATAAAGTTTATTATGTGATAACATGATGTTGTTTTCAGTTGAGGATTTTGAATAATTGAAGCTCGAAATCACGTAGGCAATCAGCATGAATGATAATATTTATCAACACCTTTTAATCACATATATTTTTTCACCTGCTTTTACCAGTATTACATTATTATTATGTATGCTGCTTTGAAAATAGATGCGTTTTCAAAATGTTGACCTGCTTTTAACATTATTGCTTTAATATTACTTATTCTTCTTTGACAGCAGATGCCTTTTTAAAGGGCTGATGAAGAATGATGATATTATAGCTGTTATTTCCTCTCAAATCGGACGCGTTCCAAAACTTGGTTTGTCAACTAGAAAAATTGAAAATGAAAGTTTAAAAAACTTATATATACCGATTGAGAAGTAATAGTTTTAAACTGGCTAATGACTTAAATTATTTAAGACAAATAATGTCTTAAAAATAATAACCTGATTACTGAATGAATAATAATGATCATATGATAACTTGAAATTTTCGATCATAGATTTCATTTTCTTTTTGTTATATTGTCCTTTTATTTTATTTTCTTATTTATTTATTTAGCTAATTTTTAAGATGGGCGCGTTGATATTTCTTAACAACTTGTTAAAAAGAGCTTTTTTACATTTTTTTATTGTATTTGAATAAAAAGTGTGCTTCAACACTTATGTAGATAAGCATTTAATATAAAATGTCTTAAGGATACCGTATACTTTGTATTTATACATTAGCCCTACATCTTTGTATTTAAATATTATCCGAAAAAGTTGGCGACATCTAAGGAAGCAGTGTCAGAAAATTTAAATTTCATTATCATTTCATTATTATTTATTTATTTATTTTAATTTCATTTTCTTTGAATTATTATATGTATTCGAATTTTTCTATTCTAAATTTATTATAAATGTAAAATGGTTTTTTTATTTAAATTAAAGAATTGACAGTGTATAAATATTTTCAGCAGGTAAGTTGCATAGTCATTATTTTAATGAATTTATTAGTCCTTAATACTGAGAAAAACTTAATTTTATGCGGAAGTATTTAAAGGAAAAATTTACACTTTATTTCACAATTTTTTTAAGTGACCAATTATTTTGCCATATACCAGAATTGAATTATTTTTAAAAAGTATTCAATACTCAAATAATGAGGTTTTTTTTACAAAATTAGTTCTTCAATGAATCTGTCGAAATTTAGCTTCATTTCAACATTCTAATATGGCTATCTGACCATATTAAAAAGATTGAAAAGGTTTATCTATCTTGCCTTATCAGACAAGATATACGAGTTTCGTTCTTATGTTCTTTCAGAAAAGGTTAAAATGACATTTTTTCGAAAAATTCTTCTGAGCACACTGATTAAATGTCGCTCTATTTTTGTTTGTAAACATGAAGTGTCTGAATTCATTTTCCAATATTTCTTGATGTAAGAGTTCTGCAACAAAGAAAAACAGAAAGTTCTAAAATTCTGCTGCTGCATAGTTTTACAGTACAAATCTGAATTTTTCAGTTTAATTATAAGAATGAAATAGTTCTAATTAAACTTGTTTCCATACGAATTTTATAATTTAGTAGAGAAATTGGAAAAAATTTCATCTCTTGATTACACAAGACTCCTTGATTCCAGATAAAATAATAAACATTAAGTAAAAATGCGTTTTTACAGCTGAAATAATGAGCTTCAAATATTTTAACTCCGTCATATCGAAATATTAAAGTGCAAACATTTTTTAAAGTTTATTAAAAATCTTACAATTGTCTTTCTCCTTTCTGTCTGCCTGTGAGTGAGATCTTATGTTATTGCATAACCTATTATACATCTTTTACCTCTTTGCTGATTTTAATGAAGTTTTCATTTTTCGATAAAGGTCTAGGCGAATCTGTCTCTGGACAGTCGTTGTGGATCTACGATGACATAAAAATAATATAAACCACAGAGATGAAATACTACATATTTTCTATGATCAAAATTGCAATAATGTTTCATTTACATTCGAAAATGGTTTAAACGTTTGTCAATCTATCAATTCAATGTATTGAAAGGAATAATTCAGAAATGCAACCGATCACATTGGTGAATTTTAGTATTGGGGAAGAAGTACCATATTTTGTAAAACTACGAGATGGTAGGGTGGTGAAATTTTCACTGGTTCTAAAAATAAAGCGAACATGTTAAGAACCTAATAATAATGCTGTCACCATATTTTTTAATAAGAATTTTTCTATTGGTTATTTTCTTAAAGATATTTAAAGTATATTTATCGATGATAATGATAAATCATTGTTCAAGAGAATTCCAAATCATTTTCATTTTCGTTGCTAATATTTCATCCTAGCAATATTTATTTCCATTGCTGGCGATCCAGATATGTGAAAAACCGACTTTTTCCCCCAAATTGAATAGGTTTCATTAGAAAATATGTTTTAAATATTTTTTTTAAGTTTGTTGCATCCAAATGTAACTAAATTAAATTTTGATTAATTTCTTGTTAATTTTAGCTTTGATATCAAGAAACCATGGAACATTTTTTATGTGCTCTCATTTCAGAGCAATGCTGTTCTTTTTTTGGGATAAAACTGGCTATATATCTATATGAACAGAAAATGAAAGAGCATGGTAAATCAGCATATAAGGCTACTAACACAATATGAGTCATATATGCATAGATATTTGAAATTTAAAAATATTTTGAAGAGGAATGCATTAATGCCGAATTATACAAAATATAAAATTAAGCAACCATTAATTCTTAGGAGCCAACAGATCGTCAATAGGGGCTGGTATTTTATACAGAGAAAACATACTTTTTGTAATACATTTGTTTTTAGTTTCTTTTATATCTCTATGGATAGATTTTTGTAATTTTCACTAACTTCCAAATGTACTAGAATTTGAAATTTTACACAGCTATGTATTTTTGGTATAAATACACTATTTTAATACATTAGACCCAGTTTTAAGTTAATGGATTAGTTTAATTTTTTTTCAATTTCACACAGATGTCTCTATTTATTGGTGAATATGGAAAAAGTATATTTTAAGATTCCTTAATACTTGCAATTATAAATTATGCATTAAAGATTCAGAAGTAAAAATTATTGAAATAAAAAAACTATATTTTAGTCTTCTTATAAAATGTGAATTTATAAGCTCTTTTTCAATATATTTTCTCCCCGACCAAATTATTTTCCTCCAAGAAAATCCCCTCCCCCGGAATTCCGGCCGTTAAATTACAATCTCATTCGTGGCGTAATCCCTCGAAACAAATTCGTTATCAAAATATCTCATTGAATTTTAAGAAATAAGTCTTTTATTGTCAAACCTTTCATAGGAGGGCCTTTGATGAAAGACCTAAAGAAAAATCATTATTCAATTATTTATTTATCATTTTCCCCCTTTTCCTTTCAATCTTCATCTTCTTATCCTGAGTGTTATCTTTACTTTTCTTTCTCTCCCCCCCCCTTTCCTCCTCAGGAAATTCGTATTATCATTATTTGAGGGATATAATTGACTCCGAGAAGATCTGAATGCAAATTGGAGAGCTGGAAAGAGATTTAGCGAGCCTCATTTTCAGAAAAAGGTTTGAAGTCATCTATTCATTTGCTATTTCATCTCCTTCTTAAGGCAGTAATTTCTCCTTCTACTTTATCTCTTCGTTTTTACTTTCTTTCTTTTTTAATGGTGTAGTTCGTCTTTTTATTGTTTGATCCGGTTTCTTCTCTTAAATGTATTTTTTTTAATGTTTTTTTCTCTTGTTTTCGTATTTTGATATTTTTCTTGTGGAGTGTTATTGTTTACGCGCAAACAAAAGATTCATATTGTCCCGGTGCGGTTACTTTTGGGAAAAGAATTTAATACCGAAAGCGATTGGATGTTTTGAAATTGAAATGAGTTTTGAATTCGCCGATGTGGTTTTAGAATGAACATTTAGAAGTTCAATACGTTTGCTGATGACATTTTATTTGGTTTTAAGTTGAATGCCATTTCTTTAAAGATTTTAAATAGCAAAATAACGTGCAGGTGTGTGATTTAAAAGTGCATTGATATTTTTGAACTAGAATTTATAATATATAGGGAAATACTGATGAGATTAAGACATTCGACGCATCCGAAAAGATATTAATTTTTTTAACAATTAGTAGTAATTTAAACTTTGGTTTAAGGTTCTTCACTTCAAATGAGTTTAGATTAGGAACATTCAAATTTGGCTTTTGTTAAAAGAAATTCAAAAATCCTATTTATATATTTTTTGAGTGTTAGAACGATGCTGATAGTATGCGCGGGAGACAACTGATTTCATCAGCAGTTCATGAACTAAAAAGTCTTATGTGAGAGCTAATGACATCTTCAAAATTAACAATTCCATATGAAGCATTTTTATTATCTTGAGTATAAGGAAGTAGTTTTCCGGCTTTTTGACACAAAGGTAGCGCGTCTTCCTCGTGTTCTGTGAGTCCCGGGTTCGAGTCCCGGTTCGGGCATGGTTGTTTTTCAGTGTTCTATCTGTGAGGTGTGTGAAAGTACCCACCTGTAAAATTGAGCTGTACAAGCGAATGGGTGTGTTTCATCCCCATATGAGCTAGAAGTCATAATTCTGCCCTCGGTTGCTCAGGGGTCCATGCCCTCAGAAACTACTGCACCCCTATTTCCGTGGTAAAAAGCGGACACGAAATCATCATCATCATCATCATAAGGAAGTAGTTTCGTAGCTGTCAAAAAATTCTAGTTCATCTTTGACATCTACATCTTTGAACCCAAGAAACAATTTTTCAAGTTATATTTGTCTATAAAAGTAAAAAGACAAAAAGGCTTTGAAGTAGATGGATGAAAGTTGGTGTGAGGGTCTTTTAGATTAAATTTTTAGGTTTCTATCTAATTTTGAATGAGCTGCAAGCACTAAAAATCTGTCTGTGCAAATAAAAGTTAGCATGGTAATTACAAAACATAAAATACCATAGGGATCAAATTTGGTACTGTAATTCACACACTTTAAAGCAGATGGCTGAAAATTGGTATATGGTCTTTACAGTAAAATGTTTAGGTGTTTATATAACTTCGAATGAAATACAGGCATTGGAAATCTATCGGACTATCCTTATGAAGCTAAACATTTTAATCACAAAATATAAAAACCATAGTGATCAAATCTGGTACACTGATTCAGACTCTTAAGCATAGATTTTAAGCAAAATTTGATTAAATTATTCAGAAGGTTGATCCTTTTTATACTTTCGCATGTAAAGGGAAAAAAAGATAACTCAAAAAGTACAAAAAATTTTAATAAATAAAATTTGTTGCTTAGTTTTATTGAATTAAGTATAAATTTGTCAAAAAAGTATAAACTTATCTTTATCTTAACTTTAAAATATAAATTTATCCAATTTTCAGTAAAACTCTATTGTGGGTTAATCGTCTGTTCGTCGATAAATATTCGTGCATGTAAACGTGATCATTCAAAAATGCAATCACTTATAAATGGAATTTTAATTACCGGGTTTTATTTCATTCGACTGTTTTAAAAATCTAAAGTTCATGTTTATTTTTCTTTACTACATGAAGCCGAATGCTCTCATGTGTAGTGCTTTTAAAAGGAAAATCTGACCTCTTGTAACACTTTCAGCCTTACCTAAGGTCCACAGTTTTATTCGAAGGTAGGGGAAGGGTAACTTTTTAAACTAAAAGTACGCGAGCCGGTCTTTTGTAAGACTTCACTTTTTTTCCTTTTCTTTTATGAATTATTATTCATTCTCTGAATGATAACGAATTGTATTAATTTGTCATTATCCAGTTTAAACCGGTTTAAAACTATCACGAGACTATCTGATTAAGCATGCGCCCATATTTAGAAAAACAATGGGTCCTCCCCCCCCCCCATCTCAAGATCGGCCGGGCTCCAAAACTTTATTTGCCAGGTAGAAAAATCGAAAAATGGGGAGAGGGAGGGAGGAAGGTCTTGTGTTCAAACTGGTATAAATTGGTTAATGACTTAAATTAATTAAGACAAATGATTGAAAAATAATAATGTTCTCACATAATTTGAAATTTGGATCGTAGATTTCATTTTCTTTTACTGTATAAATAGTTGCGAGACTTTTCCTTGTAAATGTTTGTACCTTTTTGTTCCTTAGCCCGATTGGAGAAATCGTGTGTTTATAAATTTTACTTACGTCATGCCAGGGGGCACCTCAGATATGGGAATGAGAATTTTCAAGTATAGTGGTTGCTTCTCGCCCCCCTAGCAGGAACAAAAACGATGCGATCGTGGCTGCATGTTGTCCATAAAGAAATGTGCATCCCTCGGGAGAAGTTGTTGAATACTAAGGCACCGCGAAGTTCCTTAGGAATCAACATTAGTTCCCACTAATGCTTTCGTGATTGTCCCGTCATTCATTTTTTTCCCTTCACCGCGTTCCTTCGAGGCTAGTCAGAGTAGTCATTTGTGATTAAAGATTCAGACGATACGATATATTAAATAGTTCTGTTTGTTTTTAAAGAGTGGTTTAATCCCTACCGAGCAAAAAGGATTTATTTAATTAAATGCACAATGATAAATTCCCATATGCTTGAAGAATGAACAACAACTACCATGTAACGTGTGATTTGACTTTGTCCTTTATTCAAAAGGGTTTTCATTAAGATTGCGTTTCATAGGCATTGCCATTATTTCTTACTAAAATTTATCAAATCTTACTTTTTTACAAGATTAAATTGCTTACAATGTATAGTGATATTAAAATTATTAAAATCCTCAGAAATAGAAAACGAAGCGAGAAAGGAATAAAAAGTATTAAAAAAAAGTACAGAATATGGGTAAAAATCCGAATATAGAATAAAGACAGGAATTTACTAGTATAAATGAATTCAATTTTTGAGGAAATATATTTTCAGTGGTTCTGAATCTACAATATCTGATGAATCAAAGATAAAAATAATATAATGCATCGATGACAATGATGCTAGTTTTCTCCCAGAGTAGGAAGGTGTTGTTAATCATTCAAAATTATTTAATTGTTGCATAGATAAGTGTAAATTTGTAACTAACATACCCTTAAAAATATATCGCTTTTAAAAACAATGACCTATTTGTTTTACTAAGATTTCAAAGTGAAACTCGTTAATGCTGCAGTAAATTTATAAACTTTCCTCCGTAATTAATTTGCACATTTATATAATTAAAATAATTTCTTTTATCCCTTATTATATAATGATTTATGGATCAGAATCTTTACTATTTAATTGCGGCTCTCTCGATAACTCAATTGTAAATGATGAATATGTAAAACAACCATTTGTCATCTCTGATGTCATAGGTTAATCAATTTTGCTCAGCTCTTTGGAGATAGAAGTAAAAGTTAATTAGATTAAAATAATTACGCAGGAAGGAATTCCAACTTCTCATTCTCTCCTATCTGGAGAACATTTTGTTTGAGGTTTTTTCCCCCTTAATTATTACACGAAGCATGAATGGAATATTGATGGTGCAGAATCTCTAGCGTTTTGGGAACATTTAATGAGTATTCAGTACGAGTGAAAAATGTAAAGTGAGATGTGGTGAGCAATGATGGTGTCATGCGATGAATATCTAATTAGGACTGAAAATTTGAATATGGAATTGGGATGAAGTCTAGGCAAAAGCCTTTTGTGTTTTTACTTAGTGCATACGACCATCAGAGGAACATCTGCATGCGTCAATCTTTGTACGTTCAGCCAAATGATTCGTTTTGAGGCCTATATATATATATATATATATATATATATATAG
>JAOUZG010028144.1:308193-321999 GCA_026289955.1 Argiope argentata
GCTTTTTTTTATTTGGCTCGAAACAGTCTCTCACAAAACTACTGCAGTGGTAATCTTTGTTCATTTGGCAAAATGGCAAAATACGTTTTTTGAAAGGATATTTAAACATTTTCTTTTTATACGTGGTTCAGATTGTCTCCAGCGAAATGCTTCTATAAAATAAACACTTCCGCCCTCATTTTTTAGGACAATTATATGTTTTGTATTTTTATTTCGTTCAAGAAATCTGCAAAAACATTTCCATAGTTTAATTTCTGCCAGAAAATTTTACTTATAATCAAAATGTGTGTATGTGCACACGTGCATACTTGACTATTTTATCTAAATCTTCCAAATTTAGCCCTTTTTATACTTTTACGAATTTTAATGTACACTTTGGAAAAAAAATTAAACTTTTTAATAACAATTAATTTTACAAAGCTAATTTTTGATGTTTTTAACTTGAAATCACATTTTTAAAAACTCTTTTTGTCAATATTCTATCGTGTAATTTCTTACCCATTGTTAAAAGCAAAAAATATCTTACTAGTCAAATAAAAAATAGAAATTGTACTACAGCAAAATTTAAAAGATAGATAAACCGAATATTTAAAATTTCAACATTATTATGATGTCAGAGGTTTGGTCTAAATGAACAATAAGCAGATTTTTAGACAATTAAAACAATTCAGCTTTCTTGAATGACAACTTGAAGTAAATCTGGATCGTGAAATTAAATGTAAGCCTCAAAACTAAAATGAAAAATAACAAATATCCCCGATCCATATTGCCAAAATTATCTGGTAAAAAATTGATTGCTAGTGGGTAGAATAATCCAGCATGGAAGTTTTGAATTATTATCCAATTCGTTTCATGCATAATAATTTGAAAGAATTTCAATTGCCGATGCTATGAGAATTTAAACTTGCTTTAGTTTAAAAGAAACGCTTCAAAGTAAGAGGCTGGTGTTATACTTTATTTTAAACCCGTTTATATTACATAAATAAACACTATAGAAACAAACTGGAAGAACTTAAGATATTTTTACCATTGCTTGTTTCTAAAATTAAGCCTTACCAGCTATTATTATAAAACAAGTCATGTAAAAAAATTGAGTCAATTTCTACTTATATTTAACAAAGAAATTTTTTATTTTAGTTACTTTTTGTTAAATAATTACAATAAATATAAATAATTGATCAAAAAATGAATAGTTTTCGCAAGAATTGAACTCGCATTCTGCCCTTTCACGTGAAAAATACTGAAATCCTCGCATTTTAACGATTGAGCCACTGCCTGTTCATTTCAATTTTCATTACAAATTGCTAAAACTTTATTTAAAGTATCAAAATTTAATTTAATTTAATGAATTGGTATTTGAAAAAACTGTATTAACCTCAAGTGCTATTCCTGTCTTTAAAAATGTATTTGAACTTTACTGAATGAATAAAGTATTTTTATTAACGATTGCAAATTTGAACAATATATAAATATATATATATGTATGGAGAGTGTGAACTAATACTAGGAATTGAATTAAAGATAAAACAAAATAAAACTTATTTAAAGCCCGCTTTAAAAAAAATTACTCATTATGGAAAAATAAGCCGAAGATTCATATCTTAGCTCTAAACAATGAATTGAAAACCTGGAAAGAAATGAATATTAGGAAAAGCTGAAAACGATTTAAACTTTTTATAATAATAAAAAGGTTATTTTAAAATATACTCGAATATTTTTTTATATTTATTCAAATTGGTGAAAAATTGTTCAATTTTTAAATTTTTGATTTTATCATGCTGAAAAGTTTAATTTTTTATGCAATATTCTCGAAAGTTGCTGCAGAATGGCAAATTTCAACTAAGTTCTGACCACTAAATTTCGACTTTATCCCAGTAAGATCTAAATGGCTCATTGTTACGATCTTTAATTTAGAAAAAATTAAGGGGTCGATATTTCTGCAAATATTAAATTCGAAATTTGTGATTTAGGAAATTCGGAATTTTGACTATATACATTTTTAACATAAGTTAGTAGATTAATGATCAACAAAAAGTATATTTAGATTTAAATTCAATTTATTTTTTCCGCCGGAAAGCATGATTTATGCTTGGGGACAAAGGTGGAACATGTCTGTTCTCAACTCAACTTAAAAGCAAAAGTGTGAGAAAATATTGCCTCAGTGTTAGTTATCGAAATATTCTTATAAAGAATTATTTGACACGTCTATTTAGTAAAAGGAATCTCATTCTTCTTTGAAATGAATATTTTGGACATTAAGAAATTCTGTCCCTTCGCAGAAGGAGAATTACAGAGCCAGAGTTTTAGAGCTCATGTTAAAGACAATTAAATATAAAACTATGATTGTGATTAGGAGGCAAGAAAAATGATTAGAATCAAGTTCGTGGGTTAATTTTAAAAATAGAAAATCATTTCATCTATAAATAGGGTTAAGAGATATTACATATAAATATTTGTGTTTTAAACAAAATCACTACATTTACATTTTATTTAAAATCCAGTGAAGACATAAATTTTAAAAATAGCACCATTTGTTCCTGAATTTATCCTTAAATATTACATCTAAACCAGAGAATCCAGTAATTCTACCAGGTAGCGTAGGCCTGGTGGTAAGGTCTGGGCTTGTAAGATTTCAGGTTCGATACATGATCCCATCGAAGAATCTTCGTGTAATAGGAGGGAGGTCTGTTACATGTTAAATCTGTCTTAACGTCCTCCTACTGGTGTGGTGTGGTGTAACGTACTGGGGATAAAGGATTGCTGGTTCAGGTATCAACCTCATCATTTACCCGTGGTTCAACGAGGTCCATCCCAAAATAACCCTAGTGTTGCTTTACAATGGGACATTAATATAACTAACTAACTAAACTAAATAAAAGAACTAACTAAACTAAATAAAAGAAAATCGGTAATTCTACCAGATTGTTAGCTTTTTATTAAACAAAGGGGATTTTTAATTTTCCAAAAAAATAGTCTTTCAATACTTGAAAACTAAATTAAGCCACGCCATTATCTTTATTATCCAACTAATTCCACTCAATGCATATAAAATTCCCAATTACTCTATCGGGTACCGAAACTTTAATATATCCTTCCAGAGGGTTGTAATGAACTTAATAACACGTTATTCATGCATAGGTAATCTGATTTTACTTTCGGAACAGGTGAAGGCCAGGGGTATTCGAATGAAAATTCGTTCTACAATAAATTAATATTATTTGCCTAGTCTTATTTCTAGTCCCCACGTCATAAATATATTCTAGCAGTTTTTCGACTCAATAAGCCAAAACTCGACGCCCACCTGATAGCCGTTCATAAAAACTGTTAATACCTTTAAAGCAATTAATTAGCCATCAAGTTAAGTAAGACACGCGGTATTAATAAAACTCCTTTAGGGTTACTTATGCTTTGCTGGCATTACAATTATTATTATTATTAAAATAAATGAAGTTGAGCGGAGAGGGGGAAAAAAACCCTGAAACGTCTTCGCACACTGCATTTACATTCTCATTACCGCTAATTAGGGACTTTACGCCGTGTTAATTCTCTGGAGACTGCTAATAAGACGTCGTAAGTTGTTTGAACGGTGAAATTTTTTCTTGCTTGGCAGCTTTACTGATTTTTTTTTTTTTTTGGCGAGAGAGAAGAGGGGGCTCTTTAAAAGCGCGGTCGGGTGTCATTTGTGTTCAAGTGATTTCCCTCCACTTTAGACAGGAAGGGGTCTGTTGCCACTCCAGCGTTCGAGGAAAAAGAAAATTACTTTAAATTGGTAATCTAAGGTGTTCTCTTCCAATGTAATAAATTTATTGGCATGTCCTCCGGAAGACATTTTCTTTTATTAACTGTATATTGATATCCTTTTTTAATTCTGTATTAATAAAGATATTCTCATCTGTATAATTCCGTGCTAGTTATCAACAAAAAAAAATTTCATCATTAAAGAACAAATCTATTAAGTCCTTGTTAGGAATATTTCGAATTATCCAGATTCACTGAAGATGTCCTTTAAAACATTTTTTATTCCTACTATAAACTCACACACTATATATATATATATATATATATATATATATATATATATATATATATCTTATTCAAATTTTCAATCGTTAATAAAATACCTTTTATTCATCCACTTAAGTTCAAGTAAATTTTTAACATTTTGTAGTGGATAACATTTGATGTTAATTCAGTTTTTTACATTATTCAAGTTTTTTTAAATTATTAATTCATTAATTTTTTTATTAATTAATTAAAAACTAACATTCTCGCCCAAAATCTACATTTCCCCGCCGCCGAATGAGTACCGAATTTACTAGGCTTAAAATGTTTTCATCCGATTATTTTAAACGATTCTGTTTATTTTGATAATGCTTGATGCCTTTAAAATCCCACATTGGGGATTAATCGATTTTTAAGATTCAATTTGAAATACTATCAGATAAAAGTAATACAGAATAAAAGAAATTAGAAGTTTCTAATCTTGTATTGCGTACACCAACTTATGTAGAAAAATCATGCATTTTGCGTTGCCACAATTAGCTTTAAATGCTCAACTGGTGTTGAAAATTCAATTCTAGTATAATTTTTTTATCAATTATTTTTAATAATTGTAATTGTTAGGCCGGGAATAACCTGAATGATATGGCGTTGGGTTCACTTACCTTGGGCTGCGAGTTAAAACACCATATATAGAAAGGAAAATGAAAAATTGCCAGGCAATTTATTTTATACTTTGCCGCCTAATACTATGATTCTGTCATATTTCTATACATATTTTTATTAATTGTAATTGTTTAATAAAGAGAAACTAAAATAAACTCTTTCTTTGTTAACCTAAGTAGGAATTTATTTAAAAAAAATTTATATTACATGTTTCTTATCAATTGATTGGGCCATGGTAGCCTCGTAACATAATCTCAGTTGTGGGATTGAAAAATCGGTAGTTTGGTACTTGAGGTACCCTCTAAATTGACCGATGGTCAAATATCTAGACTCGTGTTGATGGGATGTTTGAAAAAGTGGTGTTTTTTTTTGAAGGGGGGGGGCTCCCTTTATCATTCACTCATATTTCTGTTATTACGTATGACATTTGCCATGGACAACGCCCGCTGATACATCAGCAGATTTTAATCCGAAGATATGCGTCTCTTGTTTCAAGTAGCGCCAACTAGGGCCAAGAGTACGACTTTAGCTACACACTCATCACAGTCACTTGCACAGCCCTTTTATACAGAGGGCACAATCACACATCTCACTGATAACACATAGAAGAACAAACATGCCCTAACCCGGACTCGAACCCGGGACTCCCAGAGTATGAGAAAGACACGCTACTTCTGTGCCAGAAAGTTGGCAGTCATATTTCTAAAAAACCGGTATCTAAAAAATAATTTTCGACTCAACGTTACTACGATTCAATGAACTTAGCTCATTTAATTAATTAAAGAGAAATTTCTGAGAGTAGGTCCTTAACCTGTTGGTTTGAAACCTAAACTGACTTATCGAAATACTGCATGCTTTTTTCTGCAACTTCGTTGATTGCAAGCAAAATTCTGTATTGGCATTTTTTTAACAAAAACTCATATATGTTCTCGTTTGCATCCGAAGAGTTCCAAAATCAAAGTATCCGAATGTTGTTATCCGAGAATGCTATATAGGAATCTAATGAAAAATGTTTGTCTCAAGTTATAAAAACTTAAAAAATAAATACTCTATGTCTACATATAATTTTATATTTTTTAAACCTTATATTTCATGTATTATAAACATTTGATTTTTCTTTCTGCCATTTATAAGACATTATAAATCATTCAAGTCCTGCTAATTAGTTCTATTATAATTCGGATTACAACTATTGGATTTCAATATCAATCGAATCGTGTGATTCTACACTGCTACTTTTGATCTTGTTCGGGAAACTTCGCTTTATAAACATGTTAAATATTAACGTGTATCACTTTCTGAGCTGCATCAATAAACGAAAGTATATGATTGATGGTGAAAATATATGCTGCTATAAAGAAGTATTATATTTGTTTTTCGAAAGTGACGAATTAATTTACTAGTAAAAATGTCCATGCAAGCTGTTGTTTGATTGTAAGCATGCTAATCGAAAAAAGGGAATGTATATATTGTTTCTATTCATTTGAGGTTGATAAATAGGAAGTGCCCCAAGAAAATTTGAATTTGAAAAGCGCATTTCTATTACTATGTTATTACCATAAATCAACATGTGTTCGTTAATAACTAAAAGGACGTGCTCCGTGGAATTTGATCACGAAAACTACAATTGTGTTACTATGTTAATACCATAGACCAAGTTTACATCAAATGGATGTTTATGTTTTTATTTTTATAATAGTTAATATAAATGACGAGATTGAACAAATCCAAGATTTTCAATGAACTCGCGACGGTGAAATCATTAAGAATTGTGATTTCTTTCTGAAGTTTGCAAAACGTAACTTTAAAACATTATCATCAAACATTTAACGACATCAGTGTTATTTTACATTATTTTAAGAATTTGCCATTAATTAAAATTTAATTTTCTTATTTATTATCCAATTTTAAATAGCGAAAGACGTTTTATGTAAAATTGGGATAAAAAAAGTATTTTAGCCTTGCAATAGATTGCCAAGGTGAAAATATATAGGTTTTAGAAACTATAGTTTGATGTTATGATTCTATATTCCTTGCACCCCTTCCCACAAAAGTTGTGAAAAAAAAGAGAGAAAGCAGGAAATGTGCATTTTTTCATTACATTTCAATGATATCAGTTATCATTCAAAATTATGTTTTGTTATGACAAAGTATTAATGACGTCATCATTCATTAGTACATTTTCCGAAAAAAAAAAACTTCCTTCTTTTTTCCAGAGCAACAAAGTGATCATTTCGGTTTTTAATTTTCATACTTCATTATTTTTCTGAATTAACTTAAAAGAGGAGTATGTAACATAGATGAATATTAATCGAATTGATGTTAACAAAAAATATTAACGTTAATATTGACTTTTAAACATAGGACACCTGCTATTAGTTAGGGGATGCATGTGTTTGAGTCCCTCTTTCCGAGTGGGACACCTGGGAGAGTGGTCGGGGGCTTTGCAGACCTGTTTGATCTAGAATTACCAAACTCATCGCATACGTAGTTTGGAGAATGGGAATGTGCTTTTCGGAAATGGAATATCCTTTCGAAATTTTAATAACAATTTTTACCAACGAAAACTCGAGTTTCAGTTTGGAATCTTTCCTCTATAATTCTGAAAACGTTACAATACAATAATTTTTATATTGGCACAAAATTTATATATCATCTTTTTTATGGTATTGAAGTATTTTGCTTTATATTTTATACTATTTCAAAAATGAATTTTTAAACTACGTTACATTTATTTTAAAACAATATCTTTTTTATTCTTGAAGTGAAATTCAAGTCATTTTGATTGTCACTTCTAATATTTCGTTCTGGCATTTTTTTCATAGCTCCTGATCAAATTTTGAAGGCAAGGATTATTTTTGCATATTGAATGAGTTTCAAAATAAGGCATGCATTTATTTTTTTTAAAAAAATTATATTTAAATCTAAGGTTAAACATCTATATTAAGTACTGGTAAAAAATGTTTAAAATAAGTCGCGTTTTTTTAGAAGCCTTCCTTTCCGGTGTTATAAACATATGTTCGATTGTATCAGGCGAAAAATTATAGAACTGAATATTTCAACGAACAGAACGTTGTATATCTTCTAAAATAGCATGAGCTATGTGAAATATTAAAAATGAGAATAAAAACAAAATGTACCAATATATCATTCAAAATCAGCACGCGAATTGATAATATATTGTTACGAATCACCAGGTTCACTTTTAATGAGTGTATGTAAAAGATAATCAGCTGGCCTCATTAGAAAACAACAACGACATTTATTTGACACGAAAACATTAACAAAAAGACTACGAATGCACAGACGACAAATCGACTTCAGCACACAAAGCGACCAGCGAATTCAGTAGGAGAGGGGATCCTCAGAGTTTTTCTGTATGGTCTCTCCAAACGGCTGAAGTTATCACTGACTCCTCTCTTTAGCTGCCGACTTACTAAATCATGACTGACTACTTCACACACGGCACTATGCTGCTACCGTAGTAGACAACATGACTCGACCCACAACAGTTCAGAATACTATTTTCTTTTCCTTCGTTTATCTACATTTCGTTGTTTTATAAATAGGTTTTTAATTTTAACTTTAAAATTACGATATTGTAAAAAGAAAGAATTTGCTGCATAATATTTCTTTATCATATAAATATTCTCTATATTATTTCAGAGCATTCTTTTTCTTTAATGCATTCTTTATATAAGCACTCAAAAATTTTTTTCTTATTATGTAAATATTGATTTAAATTTCAGAAGCACATCAAACAACTCTTTTAAGTAAATGAAGTACAGAATAAATCATTCTTCTCAATACTTGCCTCGTTCCGCCATGAAATAATATCTAATTTCCCCCTTTTTTTCGAAATTTCACTTAATAGAATTTCAGTATTAAACTTAATAAACACCTCCAAACACATTTTTCAAAAACAACAAGATGTTCGAGTAAGAGCAGTTTCTACCTTCAGAGCTCAGTTTGAAAGAAAAATCGCATCTCATCTCGAGTTAACACGTGTTGATGTTAAACAAATATTCTGGGTCTTTTGTAGCGCGACGAAATGCGGCGAAAAGAGAAAAGCAACCGAAACCTTGTAGATATATAAACAAATTTCTCCGTAAATGCATATTACATAATGCCGACTATGAACAAAGGGGTGGGGGTGAGCGGGTGATGTCTTCTAGTTTTAATATGGTAGCAGAAAAGGGAAACGGAGTAGTTCCCCTTTCAGAGAAAAAGAGAAAAAACATAATAATAAATGAACAATTTAATTTAATACATGTCACCGTATATGTTAAGTCGGTAAAAGAGAAAAATTTTTCAACGCGCCACTGCAGATCTCATTTTAAAGCAGCGCCCCGGTACACAGAAGCAAAACCTTTATTGCTCGCTTCCTTATTTTGTAAAGAAAACTGTGAGATGTAATTTCACACCCCCCTCAGAAGGGGTAGGCGACGGCACACACGCAAACGACTTTCCTAACAGGTGCATGTGGCTCTACTAAAAGCGGTGCCGCCCTGGCTGTTGGAACACTCCGGCCGCAAAATTATTTCAACAAATTATCAACTCCGTGAGGCGTGTGCCCAGCGCGCCGCCCCGTTGAAGAGAGAGAGAAAGCGGAGAAGTGGGGGTTAAAACGCCGGGGCTCTTTTCTGCATTTTGCAGCTTTTACGGCAAAATTTTAATAATTTTTCGGCGAGATGGTCGAGAGAGGTGGGGGATTCAGAGGGGGCGAGCGCCGGCAAAAATAAAACTCGTTTTGAATGGTATATGTCAGCATTTAAATAACCTTTCGAATATTGCTCGGTGCGGAGACGAAAATTTTAACGCTCCGAAAAATCAAGAGAAAAGTGCGAAATGGATTTGAGCTTTTAGACTTTTCCTTGGTTGGATATATCTATATCGTAAGATATATATGTGGTGGTGACACTGTTATTAAGATCTGGAAAAACTCATTTGACAGCCTTTGGGAGACTCTGAGATATTTTTTTAAATATTATTTATTTCAAACTCCCCCCCCCCCATACTTCCTTCCCTCCCTTTTTATACCTATCATTTTTTATAAGAGGGGAAAGGGGGAAGATAGAAATTTTTTGTTTTGATTTTAATTTTGATTTTATTTCCCTCCCTTTATGGTAATCTTTCCGTAAAACGAAAAGACCTCCCCCTAAAAAAATAAAAAAATAATAATTTTTTATAAAAAATGCGGAGAACTTAATATTTTTACATGTGAGGAAGATTTTTTTTTATTTTCATAAATTTATTATTACACGGTCGATTTTTTTTCTCGTTCTCTTTCTCTTTCTTGCATATATATTCGCTTCCAGTTTGTTTTTGTCTTTCATCGATTCTTTTTTTTTTAATTTTATTCTTGGAGTCTTTTCTATCAATTCAAATGGAAAGAGGGGGGGATGATAACTTGGAAGGGAGGGAGGAGTGGGAATTGGATGAGAAAAAGCAATTTATTTAATAATTTAGGGGGGAGGAAACAGTACCCCCTTTTATCTTGTGGGGAAAATGACAGCTAATAGCATGTTAGCGAAAATGTTATTATTCGTCTGGCTTTCTTTTCTTTTTAGATTTAATAAGCAAATTGCGTTCATGCTTTACAAGTCATTACAATCAAAGGCACTCTTGGCAAAAGAGAGAAAAAGATATTAGGAAAATAAAATAATATTTTAAAATATCAGAGAGAAGAAATAAATGTATACATATTATAGAGAGCTGGAAATAGCAAAAAAATATTTGGAGAACGTCTTTATCCTTTTCATTTAATAACTTTAAAAACTTTGAAATTGAATTTTCTTCCAAAGTAGTACAGGAAGGCTTGATGTTTAAATAAATAAAAAAAATCTTAAACTGATGAGAAGAAAAAAAGTTTTTTACTTTATCACGCGCTACTTGCTGAGAAATAAGTCACTTTAAAATGAAATATTCAAACTTGACAGGTTTATTACAAAAATTCCCTTCACCAAAGTGGCTTTTGAAATACCAAATATACCGGCTCTCATCTAGAGTATGCAAATCGAATAGGATTCCACAATTTCGCCAAATGCCCAGGCGAAACTGTATATAACTGTCCGCAAAAAAGTGTTTTATACCTCACATGATTTGGGGGGAAAAACTCTTCGGTTTTTAATTTAGATACTTGGATTTAATAAATTCGCGTCATATTATTTACGGTAATAGTAGTGGAATTGCGGAAATATAGAAAAGCGAGTGTTGAAATAAGTGAAATACTTTTTTGCCGAAAGTGTGATTTAAATGGAGGCAATTCCACATACAGAAAGGGTTCTGATGTGTATTTTTTTTTTTTATTTTTTAAGCTGTGCTTCTCAGGGAATCAAATTGCGCAAATATTCTGGTTTAATGAATTAGATATATCGGTTAAATAAGTAAATTTATTTCCACATACGAGAACGCAGAATATTTTGTTCTTTTATTAAAATTTAAATGTTATACTTGTCATTTATTGATTTTCTTTTTAGCATTTATGCAATATTATTTATATTGATGTCAGAAATCTTCTACTTAATGTTATTTAGAAATAAACGAAATATTTGATTTAATATCATATGCTAATATTGCGTTTAATATTATTTATAAAGATAATTAAAATCTTAAATTCATTAACATCTATAAGTATCGTAACCGTTTGAGGGGAAAAATAAATTGTAGAAAGCGTTCGAAAAAACCATGCATGAAAATTAAATACTTACTTTGCATGCCTAAGGATACATATAAATTTTCTGTATATTTTTTCACTAGAATATTAGAACTAAAATCCAACTATCTTCAATAATATTTATAATACTTTTGAAGCTTCTAGTTCAAGGGATTATTAAGTCCAAAAATCTATTATATCTACTATAAAAATTTTAGAAAATTGTTTTTAAAAACTCTAATGTTGCATGAAGAAACATTTGATTTTAGATACATAATTTTTAAATCAATTGATGCAATAATAACTATATTAACTCGACATTTTTTATTCATTCGTATTTTAGCCTATATTTCTCTTTGCAAGAAATAAAGGTTCCATTTAATACGAATTAAATCTCTTAGCCATAATTTCACATCCGTAATTCCTTCAACAATCTATTTTCAAGCACCTATTTGTCATAAATATTAAAACCGCGTTTCTTATCAAGTCTTGCACATGTTCTGTTCACTATGTACATAAACTTCCTAATGTAATTGAACATCATGATATCACAGCGTTGATAAAAGTGTAACATTCACATCATTGTAATCTCACTTTTTTATTCGGCTACCAGACGGCTTTCTAGAAATATTTAAATTTAATTGCAGACAATTCGTTTAAATATAGCTTTATATCTATGATTCTCCCCAATTATTAGGTACACTCTTGCATATATTCGTAATTGTTATGCACATAAATCTTTCTAATTAAAACAAGTCGCATAATGTTATTGCTCTAAACATAAATTTGCAGCCCAAGTATTGTCACACAATTCTTTTTGTTTGTAGAGTGCCCGAATATTAAACAGGTTCTCTATTTGTTAATTGAATTTTTATCATTAAAAAGAATTTTTTTGAAAAAAAAAATTGAAGCAATTTTAAATGCATTTTTGTGCAATAATATTTTAAGAAATTATAAAGACAAAAATTTCAACATTCTGGCTAATTTTTAATTATTAAAGTTACAAAAAAGTGTCTGTAAATTTCACATTTTCTCTCTCCGTGATATATACTAAATTTGTTATCAGTAGATTATGCAGTCGAATCTGAAAAGTGTCAAATATATGGTTTCAGAAAACTTAAAACGTGAATGAATTGACTTGGACCCTCATTTCATTTATGTTATTACTCATTTCCTCGATAATATTATAATGTAAAAGTATTCTAAATTTCAAGTTGATGTTTTAAATATTATTTTAGTAATAACATTTATAAGATGAAATATTTTAGTAAAACTATATTTCAAGAAAAATGTGCTCAAGTTTTGGTTTTTAATATTCAGAAAAAGATTTTTGAAAAAGATTTTTTTTTCAAAGTCTCTAATATTTGGAGGTTATTTATTCTTTAAATCGCATCTTTCCCTTTCTCTAGTTAAATGAATATCTGACTTCTCAATGCAACTGGTATTAGCGGATTTCGATACTTTTCACTTTTTTTTTAACCTGAAATTGTAAGATAACTTTCATGAAATTATTATTTGCCATGTAAATATTTAATGAATTTATTTTCAAATATTACTATGAGAGTGGAAAATCAAGACTCTTCAGTGTTTCAAAAATATTTAAATTTGCAACAACATTAAAAGCAAGAAAAGTCATGTTTAAAATATTCTGAAGTATTATCGTGAATAAGATAAAATAAATAAATAAAAAGTGCAATTCTTTTAAAAATAAAGAAAAGTAATAAAAAAATATCAATTTTTGTTTTATATTTCTTTAGTTTTTTAAATTTATAGTTATAATCTAACTGCACAATTTCATGAGGGAAAATATTAGAAATCCAGAAAATACAAAAGATTATCCAAAATGTAAAATAACAATATTTTAAAATTTTCGTAATGAAATTAGATACTAATTTTTTTAATAAATAATACTTCTTAGGCATTGATAAATCTAACATAGTGAAAATATATAATTAAGAATAAAATGAGTTTGAAATGTTAAACGATTTACAGAAAAAAAATGAAATTTACTCCTCCCTACCAAAAAAAAGGCAATCCCAAATTCTTGCTCCAAAATAATTTAAAATATCCACATTATATTGAACGAGATTATGTAAGCTATAAAATATTAGATCAATTTAAGTTTTTTAAAAAATACGCAAATTCTCTACCTTGATATAACTGAGGAAAAGTAATGTAATAGGTTTAATTTATATACTATTGTGTAAATAACTAGCCGCCTTTAGCGACCTGCTATTTCGCGTTATTAGTGCTCTCTACAGTGTGTGGTTAAATGTTTTTTGTAACTTGGTATTTCAATGGCTTCTATAAAATATTTTTGATACATAATGATTTTTCATAATCATATGATGATTGATAATTTAACCCTAATAATTATTGATAATTTGATTTAGGATAATCATATGATTGATAATGTAATCATATAATGATTAATTTGATTTTTGATAATCATACCATGCTTTATAATTTAATCACATGATGCTTGA